>JARHVA010001984.1:2462500-2697500 GCA_037957365.1 Torreya grandis
ACTTCCTCTCATGTGTCCTATCACGTTTACCTCTTTGAAATTGATTGGTCATATTTTCAAGTCATATAGAGTGATTTAAAATAGCCTTGTATGCATTGAAATTGGAGTCATTCATTAAATTTTTTTTAGACATATTTATCATCCCCCTTAGTCTGTGCATTATGTAATATCCTATATGTGAAACATTCACGATTAGATACCCCATTTGAGTTGTCAAAATAGATTTAGTCATAGTTCATGTTCTTAGTTCATAATAGGCAAGTGGAGGAGACAAAATTGGTGCATCATATCCTTAGTTTAGTTTGATTTCAGTTCTCTCTCCCTTTTTCCTTGTAAGTAATAGGATTAGTTTATATTTATTAAATGATGCATTAAAGGAGCTATCCCTAGTCTAGAGGTTCAATACAATATTTAAGTCACCCACAACCTAGGATTGTTCCCATGCTATCACTTAAGTGAGGAGAATTGAACAACTTCCTCAAGGGTGTAACTATTGATGACAAGAATAAGTGAATTAAATTTGTGTTTTATAATTCATACGTGACTCTTCATCTTCCATCATTTCTTTCATTTATTCTTCAGTTATTCTAGTAGTTATCTGCTTTTATTCTATTGTGGGTTTCTCCCCCATTCTCTACCTATGTTTTTTGTGTTTCCTTTTTTACTTTCTAGTCAAAAGTACATAAAAACTTCAAAATATTTATATCTTACAAGGGAAATTCCCCTCTCAAATTGAAAGGAGAATCACCATCTCTATGGCAATTTCTCTAACTGCTGGTGAATTGGTGTCACTTCTCATTGGGTGAGTCATAAAACTAAGAAATAAAAAAGTGACTTAAATTTACACCAATAGATTTTGGCAATTCTATTGGGGATCAAAAAAGTTCCTTTGATTCTTACAATTCAAATGGAATCTTCCCCTTGAAAAATAAGATTGTTAAGTTTGTTGAAAATATTCCTAGAGATGATGGAATGCAACCCATGCTTATAATTTTTTGATTTTTCTATTATTTCCCATGATCTGATTTTGGTTACAAGGATGAAGAGGTTTAAACTAAAAAAATAATATACACATTTGAGAAACAGTGGTTGGTATAAGGAAGAAAAGAAAGAAATAATAAAAGAGATGAGTGTTTTAAATGAGCCTGAATTAGGGGTTGATTATGTTTATGAAAATGATGATATAATAAAAAATATTTTTATCTTCATAATGGCCTTCAAATAAGATCCAATCCATGAAATTATGGATGATAATAAAGGATTTCATTTTTTGAAAAACTTCTATGGATCCATATACGTAAAAAATAAAGAATAGTGATTAATTCAAAGATTGCCCAAGTAGAAAAATGCACAGAAAAGAAAATTCAACCACCTTTCAAGAGCATGAGCTAAGTCATGAAGGTAGTGGGATTCATATTTATAAATAAATGGTGCATAATGATGTTGATTATGAGCACATAATAGGTTTTAAATAATAAAGAGTAACCAATCCATAAGAAACTTCTATCCATTTAGAGTTCCAAGAGATTTTATCCCCAAGCTCACATTTGGAGGTGCCTAAGGGATATTCAATTTGGTCTTTCATGACTGAAGAGTAAAAAGACCATACAAAAGGTGAAGGTGTTGGAGGCATTATCATATTGTTTGTGTTTCAAGTTTTAAATCAAATCAAACATCTTGCATTAATGAGAAAAACATGAATAATTTGCACATTCATGTTGTGTAACGTCAAGTGTTTAAATCCATGTTTATCTTTCATTCCATGCCTCATGTCTATCCTAGGGATAAAATTAAAAATTTAATATTTTCCTTACTCTTATCTTTGAAAATGATGTCCTTACCATGTTTAATTTTATCTCCTAAAGTCTCACACATTATCCAGCCTATAAAAGGATTTATTTAGTCTTGTGTTTTCCTTCCCTTTGTAAATAGTTTCCCTTTTTACACATTTTGGATTCTATTTCTCCCTTCCATTATCCACTTTTGTGTGTTTAATAAGCTCAACTTGTGCATTGTGGTGTTTCTCCTTCCCACATTGAATCTAATTACATGATATGATCCCTTGATTCATTCTAGGTAGAATTTTGCTTCTAGAGGTATTAAAATAAATCAACTTGTTTATTTAAACACAAAGGAAAATTGTCCTTATATATCCTCTCAATCATATAAAAATCCTAAAATTTCAACTCAAATAAATAAGAGTTTTCAAAGCAAATATCTAGACTAAAAACATGTGTTCATTTTCCATATGATTGGTATAGGTGAATTGGATGTCAGTTGGTCAAATTATTATATACATGGACACTACACATGATCCAATGGGTGGATAAGGAATTAGTCATAAAAGAATTTGGAGTTCTCTTCATTCCTCCTAAGAATGTGATCCCACAATTAGAGCCACTATTGTACCCAAAATTTGAATTCATGAATTTTTTTAAATTTTGGTTCCCACTTGAAGAAAAATAGAGGTTTGACATTAGATCATCTAGGCCTCATGGGTTTACTAAGTCTTCTACATGTTTCTCTTTGATAAAATTTCATTTTTTAGAAACTAGATAGATAAATTACCATTCACACCTCACATGTGCAACAAGTGAAATTTTCCATTTCAACATAACTTTTGTATCTAGTCTCCATTTTAGTTCTCATTTGATGCATTATATAATTGAGATGATCATCTTTTCTTCAAACATCAAGGGCTCAATCTTTGTAATTTTTTATAAAATTGAATCAAAGATCCAAAACTTATAAGGCCATATAGATGGCCCTCATGGTTGCAATAGATGTGCATGTGCACACCAAGTCCATCTAGATTATCCTCATGGCCACACCAAAGGAATACACTTGGTAAGGTTATCTAAACATTTCTCATGATTGCATTGGAAGCATGTGTGTACCAACACTATATAGACAGTCTTCATGGCCATACTAAAGGCACATACACACCAAGGTTGTCTAGATAGTCCTCATGTCCATGTAAAAGGAATGTTCATGCCCATGATATATAAATGGCCCTCATAGATGCATGGTGTACTAAGTCCATAAGGAAAAAAATCAACATATTGTTTTGGCCATAACTTTTGTGTTTGAACTCTATTTTGGCTCTCATCTAAAGTATTGTAAAGTGCATCATGAGCTCACTAGGCATGGATTATCTATTTGGACATATATTACACATATATAATCCATTTCAGATCTATTTTTAAGTGTTGTAAAAAAATTTAAACAATAAATATAATGGCATAGATCGTTGTATATTCATAAATAATCTAGTGTGCTCAATTCCTAATTTTTAGCCAAATAACCTATTGTGGGACCTGATTTCATATGGTTGGGTGTGGCACATACTATTTATATAATTTCAAACTCAATGGATAAGGATTTGTGGGCCTTTATTGTGATTTATTTGAGTCACTATTGAAAAATAAATGTAAAATAGTTAGAATAACAAAGGTCACATAGAATGTGAAGGATTGGCCCATTACCTCATATCATTATAAATAAGAGAAATGGATATTGTAAAAGGGATTTTTGATATCCATAATTTGTGAATATTAAAGAGGAAAAATAAGGAAACTTTATGCTCATTATTTTTTCCATGAACCAAGGAAATACCTAAACTTTGTGTCTCATTTTCCTTAATGGGTATGTATTTTATTGTGTTAATGTATAAATCATTGTTCCAAGCACCAATTACATTTGATATCTTAAATTAACTTATTCTCTTTATGTTTTATTCATATGTAAGTGAATGAAATATTTTTTCACTCATGTAAGTGTGACTCTTCATCTTCACCATTTATTTTATTTATTCTCTAGTTATTTCAGAGGTTCTTTGATTTCATTTCATTGTGGGTTTCTCCCCCATTCTCCTCTTATTTTCTGGTTAAAATTACACAAAAACATAAAAATACATATATATTATGAGGGAATTATCCCTATAAAATTCAAAGGAGAATCACCATCTCTACGATGATTTATCCAACTATTGGAAAATTGGTGTTGCTTCTCATTAGATAAGTCATAAAACTAAGAAATATAAAAGTGACCTAAGTTTACACCAACAATACTATATATTGTTTTATTTTAAAACACTTGATATTAGAAAATAATAATAAATAATAATCCCATCTATATATTCATCTATATAGCCATAATTTACACTAATATATGTAACCTTATCTCTATGATCAAGATATGAAAATACTAAGGACATGCATCTAAAGATTCAAATACATCACTATTGTCATAAAACTATAATCATTAGTTATATAGTATCCTAAATCTTCATCACTAGTAGTATGATCAGTATCATGGTAATTACATGCAATAGTTTTTGTATACTCTTATAAATAAACACCTTTCTTGGTTCATGTAGTTAAAACATGATAGACGATTTATCTTGGAAAAAACAATAGGTTACAATCAAACTACCTTAGTGTATGGATGACTAGGTACTTAAATGCTAGATGTTTTCACTTGAGTTTGAATGATTTTTTACTGAGGTATCTCTTTTGATAATGATTCATGTTGATGTTGTATGAATGAATCATAATATTTTTGTTTAATATTAATCACTTTATTATTATGAATAAACTTTAAGAATTTATGTAATGTTAATGAGTTTTATCTTATTTAATTAAATAAGTATCCAAGAAGTACATCATATTTGTCATTATCTAATAATGCATGAAACCACACTGAAATGGTATTAGCACATATAGTGATAGGTAATTTTATACCCTTAAGAGGTGTTCATGTAATACTATCATGACATTTAATAATAGTGGTTATACCACTTAAATCCTTTTGAGTGTATAGAATAATAATGATAAATGGAATTGTACATATGTTTAATATTAAACCATTATCAATCTTAGTGCCTTTTGTTTTACTTCAAATATGAATTAGTGAAATCTCATATTAACAATGGTCCATTAGTGGAATCATATATCAAAATCCCAAGATCATATAAATAAATATAAAGAACCTATTTGCATGCATCTATGACCACACCTATGAAACTATCTGAGAGATGAGCATTTGAAATTAGTGTAATTTGTTTAAGAGCTACCATGTGAACATTATATTACATACTAATATTATGCTTTATAAGTGTATTGTTAAATACTTTCAACTGTTGATTTGGTTGAGAAACTAATTCATCCAATATACTATTGTGTATTTTTTCTTGAATGACATTACCATCAATTAATTCTTGAATCGCATGTCTCAATGAAAAACATATATTGGTAGCATGACCTGAAGCTCTATGAAAATTTCAAAATGTATTAACATCATAATTATTATGTAAAGATTTAGTTGGGGTAAAATTGAATTAGTGATGTGAATAGATCATATTATATTCAGATAATAATTTAAGAATCTGGTGTGGACTATCCACTAACTTTTTAATTTGTATTCTTTCCTGAGGTTGAAGGATAATTATATTATATGGTTGAGTACTATGTTAACTACATTTTTGGTCTTATTATTATCTTTAAAATTATCATTATAAATATGTTTGTCCTTGAATGGTTTTTGACCTTGATATTTAGCTTCACTAATGATAGGGTAACTAGTTCCATAAATTATTTTATATAAGCTTAATCTCATAGTTCCTAATTGTATGACAAAATTCATTGAATGATTTCTATTTTTTAAACATCACTTTTTCTTTGATATCTCAAATAAAATTTTGAGAAAAAATACTTTGTCATCATTGTCGTGTAATTGTAAAGTCATATTTGTGAGTATTGTTTTGAATCTAAGTACATACTCACTAATAGCATAGGTCCTTATTTAAGATTTCTAAGTGGTGAAAACATGAAATTTCTCATAATATTGATAAATAAATTAGTTAAGAAACTAGATACCAATAAATTGAAGCAATGCAAATATCCTAATGGTAGGACATAAAACCAATCCAAAGTAAAATCTTTGAGACTTTAACAAAAGAGCTTATCTAATAATCAATTATTTTATGCAAAGTCAAGACAATAAGCATATAAAGATTTATTATGATGTGAAGGGTCTTCATTTTATTTAAAAATTAAAAATTAGGTCAATGAAACCACTAGGAAAAGGGTAAACCATGACCTCATATGCTAACTAATTGTATAATATCTCATAAGAAGTGATTGTATGACTCAATATTTTTAAATCTTTGTGAAAGTTGTTGAATATACACCTGCATAGCTTTAATAGTTTATTTAAGAAATTCATTTTGAGATGTAGAAAACAAAGTAGATTTAACATGTGTAGGAGAATAATAATAATGGTTATAAATATTATGACCAAAAGATGGAGATTGAGAATCAAGTCACGAAGGTCATGAAATATTAGGAGGCACAATAGAAGCTTTAAGTCGAGAAGGAATAAACATAATAAATGTATCTCTAACAATCTAAAAAATCCACAATGGTTTCATAAGGGTTGGAAATAAAATCACTTGTGATTTAGGGAAAGAGATAGGATATTAGAGTCACTCTCTAGTTTTTTAGTTTTGCATGGAATAAAGGTTGGACTCAACAAGAATAAAATTAGGGATAGAATAAAATACCTATTCTACTAAAAGGACATGAATTAGATAAATATAGAGTTTTAGCCACATAAATAAATTTTATATTTTGAAAATAAAAATAAAAATGTAAATGAAAGGAATGTTGTTTTCAAGGAAAGAAGTGTCATTTAAAAATAAAAATATGATTCTAGAAATGAAATGATGATCTAATAATGTGTGTGCTACTTCATAATAAAAAAATGTATTTTTAAATGAAACTTACCTAGCATAAAAATATAACCATATAAATTATAATAAAGCTTAAAAACAAGTTTTTCACTTTGATAGAAAGGTCATCTCATATCAATTCTCATAATAATAGAAATAAGTATACCAGCCTATAATCCAAGTTTTTATAATTAGGTAGGAGATGGATAAAGGTGTGCAACCTAGATGTAGGAAAATATGCGACTTCTTGGTGAAATTCAACTTTAATAGAGTGTATTGAAACCCAAAGATAAATTTAAAATACATATAAAGGTGATTATTTTAAATTAGATGATTTAAAAGAGAGAGTGCATAAGTTGAGTGCAGTGATCCAAATACTAATAATAAGGAAAATTTTAGTAGTGAATCTTCAATAATTCATGAATATTCCAATATTATAAATCTACATTTGGTGATTTTTGGGGTATTGAAGAGCCTATAATAACCTAAATTTTCTAGGTGCAATTTAATTTTAGGGTCAGATCACCTACTATTAAAATAATCGTATTCATATAAATATTTTTTATTGGTACCTTAAAATGAAATATAGGTACATTCACCTCACATCACACATGTAGATGATCATTTGCATATGTCAATGTCTATCTACATATGTTGATATCTATTTACATATGGCAATGGCCATCTGTATATACCAATAGCCATCTACATATCTGTATATGCTAATAGTTATCTGCATATGTCAGTGGTTGTATTCATATGTCATTGGCCATAAGTATATTTGTATATGATGATGGCCATCTGTATATACTGATGGTCATCTATATTTGATGACAGTCATCTATATTTTGATATCACACATCTATAACTTAAATTACATAAAAAACACTAAAAACATAAATATTATTACATATTTGGATTCCTCTCAAACATTTACACAATTTTTTTTTTAAAAATCATCATAATCCAAGTTTGTATACAAAATTTATGGCTTCCAAAAGTTGACTAGTTGATCGTGCACTTGCCAACAGACATCTATATGATGTTGATGACCGTTAGCATAGTGCTGACAACCATAACTTTTGCATAAAGACTCAAATTTTGATGATACTTTTTGAAATTACATAATTTTTTTGATAATAATCCAAATATTTAATAATATTTACATGTAGGGAAGTTTTTTTATTTGTATTAACTAAATTTAGATGCAAAGACAATGAAATAATCTAATCTAATATAAGTTTTATGAAGCTAAAGAAAAAAATTCAAAAAATAAAAATCAAGACATCAAAATTTAAATACAAGAATACTCCATTACGATTTAAATCTGATTTGATATTATCAAGAGTGTGGTGCTCACTCCTCCAATGCAAAAGGAGAATGGGAAGTGTTTTGGTGCAAAAGGGTGACTTTGATTTACTTTGATTCACTTTGGATGTAAGATATGATTACGATTGTAAGTATGCTTGTGATCTCCCAAGATTATGTGATTGAATATGATTGATTGTAATGAATTGTGATTGTTGAAAATAGAGATTTGTAATATTATTTATAGAAACTTGTAAAATGATCCAATGGTAGAGGATCATTTGGACTTTTTCAATGTTCTAAATGATCAATGGTTGAGGATGAGCCCTTATCCATGAGGATGGAGACTTTTTCAACCTATTGGAGGAAAAAGAGAGGTTGGTTAGCTGACTTAGTCAATTGGCTTGACAAATTAGATAAGTCAAAGAGGTGGAGAATTTTATGCATTTGGTTGGGATGAGGGAGAGAAAGGTTGGATAGGTGGAAAATCCATATTTAAATAATTAAAATAAAGATTAAAAGGTGCATAGTTGACTTATTTAAAAGGTTTGAATTAAACAATTATTTGATTTTAAGAGGAAATGTTAATTATTAATTTAAGAATAATGATTAATAAATTTAGATGCATTTTGACACTAAATGAAATTTAGGTGTCTACATTTTCCTCTCTTTGAAATGGTGTTACGAAGTAATACTATTTCAAACAATAGAAGAAGTAGAGTGTTGATGATAGAAAAGTAAAAATTTGACCCAAATGAATGAAAATGAGTGTGATTATGGCCCCTTGAGTGTTTGTGTGAGAAACACACAAATGCTCAAAATTGATGAAAAGAGGGAATAGGTAAAAATGAGGTTGATGCATGATATATCAAGTTACTTAAAAATTGATGTCAATTTACAAAATGTTGGTAACATAAAAAAGTTGCCCCTAGTTAATAAAAATAAAGATTATGATTTGAAAAACAATAGTTTAACCACTCAAAGATTACATGCTTATTATTGTTTTTTATTGACTTAGGGATCTATTGATCAGGTGTGATAATGATATATCCCAGAATTAATAAACTACAAATATATAAATAGAAAAAAGGTATAAATTTTTCAAATAATTGTGGATTTTATGTTGATAAATGATTACAAGAATTTGAATACAAACCTTATCATATTTTTATTTAATTTTGTCTTTAATATCTTTTATATGAATGAGAGAAAATGGTGAATGAGGGATAGAAAAGATAAAACTATCCTTAATAATATATATACTTGTCTCAATATTAATGTTTGCAAAATTATAGAGTGTACATATAAAACTATTTACCCCATTAGAAAAAATATATTTCCCACTTTATAGACCACATGCTTGGATTTTTATCTTAGATGTAGGGGTCTCACGAGTGAATGTGGGAATGATATATCCCAATGATGGTAAGCCAAAGGCAAGAAAATGAAAAATATAAATTTTTTGATTTGTGATAAAGATTTTTAAAAAATTGATATTTGCAAGCATTGATAAGGAGATATAACACTTTGATTAAATGATAGTAAAAAACATGGATGGAATGGCTTGGATGGATGATGGTGAAGCTAGTGGCCAAACTAACCCTAGAGACCTTTTGTCTCTAAGTGTTGCCTACATCATCCACTTAAATAATGTCTATGTGTGGATATCATACCATATGTATTTCTCCCTATATAGGAAGTGATGGTGTAATTTAAAATAGACCTATGGATTGCTAGTAACATATTTAAGTTAATGATTGAACATTATGATTATGTAGAAAGGATGGAAAATTTGATTTCATCGATCCCAATCAACAAGTGTAGGAGATTGAGTGGAAAGATTAGGAAATGATTTTGGATGATTGATATGCAAATATAAACAAATAAATGAATTGATTACATGGATTAATGATTATGGATCAAATTATTCAACAATATAGATGAGATAAAGATGAATAGAAGACAGAGATGACACATAGTTAGTTTGTCTAAGAATATGAGATGGTTTGATATCATGATTATTTTAGTGGTGAATCTTCATTAATTATGAATATTCCATTTTTTACAGTCAAAATTTAGTGATTTTTCTAGAGTTATCGACAAAGTAGGATTGCCTAAATTTTTGGGGTTTAAGTTAATTTTGAAGAGAGGTTCACCTACATTTGAATATAAATTTCCTCATATAAATGTAGTTCGTTGGTACCTTGAAATCCAATCTAAATAAATTTTCCATATATTATTGGGTGACTTTAGGAATTTTTTTGATGGTTTGTATTTCAAGTCCAAGGAGGGCTTCAATAATCAATAGTTTATAGCAAGGTATACAACAATTTTTTACAATAATTTTTTTTAGTATTTTATAACTATAATTCCATTTACTACTCTCTAAGTGGCATCACAATAATTAAACATGAGGGCAATTGATGATAGCCTATGAGTGCTCGATGGCACCTTGAGAGTATGGGAAATCAATGATAGCTTATGGATACTTGACTATAATCTACTCATGCTCAATGGTAGCATGTAAGTGGATGATGCCAAGCTATGGGTGGATGATGATAGGCTATAGGTAGATGATGATAGGCTACTTATAGGTAGATGCTAGAAACCTATGAGCAGACACTTGTAGTCTATTGTTGTCTACCTACAAGCCTAAAAGTAGATGCCCACAAGCTATGGGTAGACATCTGCAAGCTTGTAGTTAGACACCCATAGGTTGTAGGCATCCACCCATAGGCTATTAGTATCTACTCATAGGCTATAGGCATATGCTCATATGTTACTAGCATCTATCTATAGGCATATGATCATAGGATACTAGCATCTATCTATAGACTACTAACATATACTTGTGGGCTCTTGGCCTCTACCTGTAGGCTATAGTCAAGTGCCCATAGGTTGTCATCGGGTATCAATAAGCTATAATTAGATGTCAATAAACTTTGTGTGATTCGCCAAATAGCATCACATGATTAACTTGTATAATGATATGCCTTCCAAAATGATTCACCACCATTAAAATTTTGATTTGCCTCAAGACCTCCATGGATTTTTTTAGATGGCCTACTAAAATGAACCTTGGTTTGATAGCTACCCTATGTTTATTTTGTCCTTAGCATTGAATTTTTGAGAATAATTCCAACCAAGTAAGAGTTGAGAAACCTAATTTTTTATATTGCATATGACAATATGCATCAATGGTATAGAAAAACCATGATGGCTATCATGTGATACATGTAAATACTAATAGATTCAAAAGAAAAAAACTTAGTGCATCATGATATAGAAGATCATAATAACACCATTAGTAATGTGCATAATGATCTAGACATAAGAAAAAATAATAAAGATAAGATAAAAAGATATGTTTTTAATAATGAAAATGATGTAAGTAAAACAAACATAGAAGTAAATAAACATTATAGAAACAAGTAAACACTCATGAAGTAAAATGACTATATATACAGGTATGCAAATGAATTAAACATGTAAGCAAATGACTAAAACAAGTAAGCAGGTGACTTTACAAATAGGTAATCAAATAACTAAAACAAGAAAGTAGATGACTTTTTTGGATGTCTTTAGCTAGATTAGAACCCTTTAGCATATGTGATTTTTGACAATGTTGATCTATCTGATGATAAATCCATATAGAAGATGACTAAGTTATGTAACTAAGGACAAAGGATTTTGTGTTTGTTTTCTAGATTTTTTTGTATTTTGTTGGATTTTTGTTGAATTTTATAATGTTTATTTATTTATTTTTTGCTTTTGCAAGCTTATATACAAGGAAGACTAACAAAGGAAAAACCATATTTTAGCACCTAGGAGTGAGTGTTAGGGGATGGAAATAATACATTATATATGGAATATGGATGAATAAGAATGGATTGTATTTAAGATTATAAACTCTAGGGAACACATGAGTTAATAACCAAGTGTCTACTCATCAAAATAGCATTACAAGAATACACCAAGATGATTCTAAGAACATGTATTAAAATGTTTCTATTTCCTTATCAAGGTCAAAAATGGGAAGAAGGATGGTTTTATGATGGCAAGGATTGGATGCATTTTGGTGTGTTTGGGGTTAAATGAATAAGGATGGGTTTGGATAGGTAAGGGTATTCAAGGATGGTGTATGTTGGCTGAGGAGGAGTTTAGGATGGATTGGATAGGTGTAGGATGGGTAAGTATGTTTTAGGATAACCTAGGATAAGTAATCATGGATGGTTTAGGGTAAAATAATGGGATTAAAAATATTGTAGGGATGGGTAAGGATGGAGGGATGATTTAGAATGCATAGGATTGAAATGGAATGAGCTTGAACCCAAGTGTAGTGTACTAGTAGACAATTGATTATTTTATGCATGACGCTAAAAATCAATTTTCATCATGATACTTGACCAATGCACCATAGAAATGGTTTTCACCTTTGGATGAATTTATTTATCTTTCTCTTTTTGATTTTTTCTTTTCCTTTTTGCTTTATTTTTTTATTTTCTTATTTTTTTTGGCATCTCAATTATAGAAGCGTTTGAGATGCATTGATACTTACCACTATTGATATTTTATGTATGCACTCTAAATATGTCTTCAATAGCTTCATTGATTTCTAAGTTGGCCTCTTCCAAATTTAATAGGATATCATCATAGCCCCTATGATAGAGGGTGCTACCAGATAGGGTGAAGTATTAGTATGTTGGATGAAGGATGTATGTTGAGTGCATGAAGGATTTAGATGGATATAATTATAGTGGGAATGAATATATGGGTAATGATGCAAAGGATAAATGGGATGAAAAATCTCATGTTTAGCAAGATGGGGATTAATTTCAAGTTGGATAATTTGAGAGTTCAATGTTTCTTTAATGATATATTCATCTTGTGATGGGGATCCATACTAAAGTTGTGCTAGTGTAGAGGATATATTAATTTTCTCATCTATTAGTGATTTAGAAAGGGTGAAAGAAATATTTTCACCAAATTATTCCTTTTGATTTTTTTTATTTGTATTTGGATTGTTCAATACCACCTCAAAGATGTTTTCACTAAGAGACTGATATTTTTGATTTTCTATATTGTGATTTAGATTTTGACTACAATATGTACTTTGATCATCTGATAGTGCCTTAAAAAGGTTTTCACTATGGAGTGTGGATTTCATATTTGGATTGTAGGATTTATTTTGATTGAGGTACCTTGATGTTCCTTAGAATATGCATATGTTTCTTGATGCTCTTTTGACAGGAGACCAGCTAAGAAGTCAACAATTATTATATTATCATGGAAGGAAGTTACTGTAAGTAAGATCATTGGTCCCAATCAAAAGGTGCAAGATACTAGATTGCAAGATGGAAGGTAGGAATGGTGATGTTTATGAAATTAGTGATGGTAGAAAAGTCCTTGTAGAGACTATGAATGGATCATGTTTTAATTATGGATGAAGTTATCCTAAAGACCATGAAAGTATCACTAACATCTTTACATTGAATTTCAAATGGTTTGTAGTTGATGCTATGTGGTATAACCTTTACTTCAAAATGGATGGGTTTGATAATTCCTTGCTCATAGATTATTTTATATATATGTACCTCTATCACTTGGGGTGCATGTTGTATTATGATGGGAGATTAAGTAGGTGATAAGGATTTAGGTGTTTGGATAATGGGTAATAGGTTAATTTGGTTGAAGGATATTTTGTCCAAGATAGGATTTTGGTCAAAAATGGGATCTTTGTCAAAAATGGGACCTTGATCAAAGATAGGATCTTGATCATAAAATAGTTTTTGGCCAAAGATAGGTTCTTCAATAACTATGGGATCTTTATAAAAAATGGATGGTAAACTATGGTTGTTAAAGGTAGGTTGATCAAATATGGATTGGCTAAAAATGGATGTGTCAAAAATGGGATCTTGAAAAATGGATTAAAAGATATGAATTTGACTTAGAAGTGGTATGGCTTGATTAGGCTTAGGAAAGACATATTGGCATGCCCCCAAGCTATGATTTGGTGGCATGGATACACTTGGTTCTACATTGATGTACCTTTTATTAATCATATCTTAGATAAAATGATTTATTGGCATACATTCGTTTATAAAATGACCTTCAATTTTTTGATAATCATAATATTAGTTAAGTCTATACCATTCAAGTTATGGGACATTTGGCTCAAAGTATTTGGTGTTTGGATATGTGACTAAGTTTGCAGTGACCAATTTTTGAAATAATACATCATAAGATTCCCCTAAAGGAGTGAATTTTTTCTTAATATGCACAGTGATGTTTTTGATAGGTTCAGAGTTTTGAAGTTGTTGTAACTCTGGGGATGGAGTGATTTTAGATGGTATGGGTGTTAGAATTAGATTCCCTTTATTAGTGTGATAAGGGATGTTAAAATCAAGGCTATAACTAGTGAAAGGGAGACTTGGTTGATTTTGAAAAATAATTTTACTAATGGTAAGGTGATATTGATGTGAAATGTTTTGGGATTCCCTAGTAACGAGATGAACTAGAGAGGTAGTTTGGTCTTGGAAGGATGGATTTGTGAAGATTGATGGACTTGAATTTACTAGGTTTGTGAACAAATGTGAATTTGATGTAGTTTGGTTTAAGTTTGGGAATTGGTTGGATACAAAATAAAATTATTGATTTTGATGAATTTGGAAAGGTTGGTTTTGATAGGCATAACAGTTGAAAGGTTGATTTAGATGGAATGTAGTTGGGATGGATTGAATGGGAGTTTGATTTATGAATAAACTTTGGTTTAAATATATATTTAAAAATTGTGGTGAAGGTGAATCAAAAGTTTGATTTAGATTGATGTTAATGTTAGAACTAGATGGATTAGTGAAGAAGTCTAGGTTTGATTTTTGGGGTGAACTAGATGCAAACTCAAATGATTGATTTTGATTATTATAGAAAGGTTGATTAGAAAAACTTGAATGACTATTCAAGTTTGGAATTAATTAATAGATGGTTGAGTATGAATACATTTTGAAACTCGGATTTGGATTTTTTGGATGATTAATTTAATATTAATTTAAATATGTGTTTCAATCAAAATTGGTTGGATGGAACCCTAGGTTAAAACAAGGATTATTTATATTTGGATTCTAGACAAAATTGGTCAAGGGACTGTTTCACATAGCCATACTTACTGTAATAGGTGATGTTACTAAGGAAATACTTGAGTCAATAATGAAAAATACTTGAAATTAGAATCTAGTAAAACAAAGTACCAAAGTGACTAAAATTTTGATTGCTAACTAAATGTTTTTGAGCTTTTAGAGAGAAAGTTGTGATTTTTAGGATAACATTTAAACAAAAAAGAATTTATTTCAAATAAGGATTTTTCAACACATGGAAATCACAAAGAAACAACAAATAAGTTTTATTCTAAATAAACAAGAAATTACATAAAAGGGTGAAAACTAGGATGAAGGGTTGTGAATAACTATTGGGCTTTTTATTGTCACTCACTCGTCCATGCTCTCAGCAATGGCCTAATGTTTCAAGGTGATAACCACAAAGTATGATACCATTATCATGGCCCATTAAGTCTAGTTTTAAGGGTGTGTGGAAGGTAAATTCTTATTGGTAACTACTAACTAATGCAGTAAATTCAAATGGCAAAAAGGTGATCTTAGGCTTAAGGTATATATGAGCGTATTTAGGGAGAAAAAACTATAAAATAAATCAATATGCAAATGTACACTATTAGGTCTTGTCCTAAAGTTTCCAATATAGCCATAGGGGTCTTAGTGTGTTGATAATTGATAATATCAGATCTTGAGTCAGCTATTGAAACCTTGGGTATTGGAGCATGAAAGCCCCTCACATCAGGGTATGCTTAAAACACACAACGACTTAGGTAATTGAAATAGTTGGGTCTCAATTTATAAACCCCCCCCCATTAAATTGGGTTTGGCCTATTGTGTGGTGGTGAAATATATGATCGATATATCCCTTAAGAAAAAAAAGAGTTGATACTTGTTTTTTATTTCTAGGTATTGTCACTAATGTGATACCCAGGAAAGAGCACATGCAAGGTCAACTAGGTAATAGATAAGTTACAAGATCATTTTTGATTTCCAAGTATCATCACCAATGTGATGCCAAGGAAAGAGCATACACAACCTTTGTACCCAAAAAAGAAGATGAAAAATATTAAATAGATTTATCCCATAAAAAACCAAGTGTGATCTATTTACTAAGAATGTAAAATATTGAAAATGAAAAATATTAGTGAAAATAAATGAAAGATTTGGTTAGATTCTTTGTTTTTTGAAATTATATTTGGCAAACATCTTGTAAACAATTAGTTATAAAGTTTAAAGTTGGCTTGTCTTCAAATTAATATACAAAAATTTGGATAAAACCAATAAAAAATAAAGAAGAAATAGATCTTTTAGGATGATCTCACAAATACACAATCAAAGAGAAAGGTAAAACTATTAGTCAGAAACATAAAATCAAATAAAATAAAAAAGTATGATAAAATTTTGAATTATTGAATTATTAAAAGTGTAAAAAGGTTAGATATTTTTATATTTTTGTATTCTTCATTTTGATACCATCATTTTGACAAAAATGAGAGCTCAAACAGAGTCTTGAGTCAAAAGGTATGGCCTCCAAAAGATGGACACTCAAAATGAAAAATGATTTTGCTGCTCATAAAAGTTGGTAACATTTTTGTTAAACTTAGTAGCATTTTTGTTAGACTTAGCAGCATTTTTGTTTAAGTTACAAATGTTTTTGTAAAAGTTAGCAGTAGTTTTGTTAGACTTAGCAGCATTTTTATTAAAGTTAGCAGCATTTTTATAAAACACATTGGAAAACTTGTAAAACAATAATAAATGATGAAATCATTATGTACAGATGAAATTTCACTATGAAAAATCATGATTTTGCTACTAGGAATAGCGATTTTTCTGCTAGATATCACAATTTTGATGTTCTCTTACGAAAATGTTGTTTCTAAATGAAAATGTTGCCAACCTAAAAAGAATAGAAAAACACAAAAAACATAAGAAACATGCACAATTTTTTTGTTTAGTCTAACAATTTTGCTAAAAGGGTCTTCAAATTCGCTATTACGTAGGAAAACATACACAACCAAACAAAAAGTTTGTGATAGCAACGTATAGTCTGTACCAGCTCAAAAAAAAAGAAATCAAACATAAAAGATAGACATAAACAACAAAAATCAGAAAAGCAAATTTATTTAAATGTAAAAGAAGATAAAAATATTAAAAAGACATGGGTAAGTCCCACCAGATGTGTCAAAATTGTATGAACTAAATTTAGATGTAAATATAATAAACTAATCTAATATAAGCTAAATTCAACTAAGTTAGAGAAACAAATGTAGAAAATAACAATCAAGACATCACAACTTGAATATAAAAATCCTCCATTATGATTTGAATCCGATTTGCTCTTATCAAAAATTTGGTGTTCACTCCTCTAATGCAAAGGAAGAATGGGCAGCATTTTGGCACAAAAGGGTAACTTTGATTTACTTTGGATACAAGATATGATTACAATTGAAAGTATGCTTGTGATCTCCCAAGAATTTGTGATTGATTTTGATGGATTGTGATTGTTGAAAATGGAGATTTGCAAGCTTATTTATAAATCCTATAAAATAATCCAATGGTGGAGGAGCATTTGGATTTTTTCACTATTTCAAATGATCAATGGTTGAAGATGAGTCGATATCCATGAGGATGGAGACTATTTCAACTTGGTGGAGAAAAAAGAGGGGTTGGTTAGTTGACTTAGTCAATTGGCTCGACAAATCAGAGGAGTCATAAGAGGTGGAGAATTTTATGGATTTAGTTAGGATGAGGAAGAGAAAGGTGGGATAGGTTTGAATAGGTGGAAAATCTAGGTTTAAATAATTAAAATAAATATTAAAAGGTGCACAATTGACTTATTCAAAAGGTTTGAATTAATCAATTATTTGATTTTAAGAGGAAACGTTAATTATTAATTTAAGAATAATGATTAATAAATTTAGATGCATTTCAACACTAAATGAAATTTAGGTTTCTACAATTTTCATAAAATCTTAATTCACCCGCTCCATCACTTGATTTGCCAACATAATTAATCACCTTCCAAACTGATTCACCATAATTACAAATCCAATTCACCTAGGAACCTCCAAGGATTTTTTAATATAGCCCACTAAAATTAACCTTGACTAACAACTTAAAAGTGTAAGAATTTTGTGACAAAATGATTTTTTGATAGCCATTATGTGATAAAATGATCAATAAATAATAGTTGAAGCCAATTTATTGGGTATATAGATAAAAATAAAATCATGATCATCGATAATTTGTATACCATAATTCATCATAGGTAAATTTAGGTATGATTTTTTATTCGTATCACTTTCTTTTTTGGCTTCTAAGTACCTCACAACCTTATGTTCTCATGATCACCAATTTTTCATACCTTAGAGGTACATGTAATTAATTGTGATCAAAGGTTCCTAAAGCATCATAAAATTCTAAGGATGAGGATAGATTTATATACTTTATATGTGTAGAACACTTTATCATAAAATACAAAAAAATGGACAACAAAAATGTGAGATGCATTAAATATTATACATTATTAAACAATTTAAGAACAACCAATATTATATAAATTGAAATAATGTATTTAGATTAGTTCAGATAGAATGTAACTAAGACATTACACATGAGAGCACATGAAAGGAACATAACAAGAAATCATATAGGTAACTATAACTAGATAATCTCTATTGATCTCTTCTAAAATCAATAGTCTCTTCTTATTATAAACAAAAGTATATATAGATGTTTCCAATCTAGGACTTCATCTTCTTCTTATACTTGGCCCCAAAATTGGAGTCTCTTCATATTATAGCTTATTACAACACATGAATATAAGATAAAATAGGATATATAACAATAAAAAGAGTGCATAACATACAAATATCATATGCAACTTTAAAATCTATGTTCTTCTACCAAAATTTTTCTAGACTTAAAATGTTGTCTCATTTTAAGAAAACATCATAAGATCTCTAAGAATGCACAAGTTATAAGTAGCTGAAGAAATGGTTGGACTAGTAAGAGTCACAATAATTACTCAAGGTATCATTTCTAGTTTTCACCTCTTGTGCACTACTTAATTTCCCTTTCATGTTCTCAATTAAGTAGCATACCAACCTCATGCCTTTATAGGTTTTCAATTAGATAGCATAATTAGGTTTCTTCCATTTATGGTTTTTAAACCAACCTATCCCCACTTATCTTACTAAGTCTTCCCTATTACATAATTTTATACAAAAATTTCAAAATTTGTACTCTGCATAGTATTTAACTCAAAGGTGGTGGCATGGGCATAGATGAAAGTTAAACAGAAGCATATTTAGAAACCTTACACTATGTGATGGTATCTTGGAGATCTAAAGGTGGACTATAGGTAGGTGTATTCACAATATGTGAAATTGAGTTGGTGAAAGGAGATAGATCTATTTTATGTGTTTCAAAATAGCATCACTTCATATATCAAACATAGTAGGGTGCATAATGAAGTTTGTTATATGGTGATCTATTTGAGTTATGGATCATCAATGATTCTCAATATGACATTATTGTTCACAACCCTTGTCTGAATCTCTTCACTCAACTACTCCATCTTGTCTGCATTTCTTTGAGCTTAGAAGCTAGAAAAAGAACTACAAAATAGTTGGCTCTGCCATTCTAGAAGGTTTTTGTACACATGATCTCTGATATTTAATGATTATTTGAGTGTTCCATCCATATCCTCCATATTTTTAGTATTTCTTACCATGGTTTCTTTAATTGTGGTATCTTTATAAACTCTATGCTGAAATTGGTAAATGTAGTATCGAACTGTTGTTTCCAATCAAACAAGTTACATACAACTTTTTGGGCTTGAACTATGGTAACATTGATCATACCTTGGTACTCCTACAATAGAGTGATGAGTGTTTTAGCCTCAACCTTGATATCCTAGCCCAATGTTCCCAATGCACGTAGTTTCTACGTTTCACACCAATCTTTTGTTAAATAGAGACAAGTATCTTGAGTTTTCACTGGTCAGACATTACTTGGTCCCTAATTTCTCGAGCAACCAAATCTAGATAAGTATCTTGGATGAGTTTTATATCTTCCTATAGTTTGGTTTTTAAATTGATATTATCAACCTTAGTTTGATTGTCATATTGCTCCATTAAGGTGACCTTCTATGTGATAGACTCCTAAAATGCTACATAACCCTCTAATTGCTTTGTCAATGGTAACCTAGAAACATCTAACGATACTTCTTACTAAAGTGGGAAGGCTACCAAATCTCTTATAGTAGTTGAAGGATCAGGTTGTGGTATGGTCATAATTAGAATGGAAAAGGTAATATATCAAGCACCCATAGTTAGAACATCCCAAAGCTAGACTCCTCCCAAAGGTAAGGCCAGTTGATACTCTCTTATTGCAACTATAGATTTGTCTTCTTCTTATACTGGTTGTTTTGACACATCTTCTTGTTGTTTTTTAGGCACTTTTTATTACTATGCCTTGGTATCTTCTTTAGTATTTAGTTATTTCATAGCATCTCCTTCCATTTTTCTCTTTGCTTCCTCTGCACTTTCTATTTTAGCTCCTCTTTCTCAGCTTTATTTTTCTATTCATTTTCCTCTACTTTCTTATTTTCTTGTTCCTCTACCTATTATTTCTATGCACACTCTTCATTTTTTTCTCTTCAAGTGGAGCAGCCTTGTCTTATTTAGCCTTGACCTATGCCTATGCCTCTAGATCAACCTATACCTTGGTTGTATGTACTTGTTCTTTTTGTGTTTGAGCATATTATTTATTTAAGGCTTCATTTTCTTTTTATTTCTTCTTCTTCATAGCTTTATTGACTTTTTATTAGGTAAGAGAGGAATCCTAAAAAGCCTTATTTGTTTGTGCCTCTACGTATTCTCATTTCTTATCTTCTTCTACTTTGGCCTTGACTGTGAACATGGAATCTCTATTCCTCTACTCTTCATCCATCTTTTTCTAGTGTACCTCTTATGCCTAATTTGCTACATCGATAGCTTCTTGTGCCTTCCTTACTTCCTCAATAGCCTATTGGCATTAACCTTTTACATCATGGGACTTTTTCTTAGCCTCATATTCCTTAGCTTGGATGCATGCTTGATCAATTTACTACTATTGAGCTTGATCCTTATAGCACTTATTTTCTTCTTAGCATACTCATCATTCTATTGTGCAAGCTACTTCCTCCCATTAATAATTTTGGTCTTTAGTTGTAGGCTAATCTAGTATCATCTCATTGATAGTAGGGTGTTATTTTTTGGGTAGTGGTGTATCACTCAATTTGACAACAAAACTAGAAATAGATGCTTTCTTCTACCCAAAAGTAACTAGCTTACATTTGATATTAGTGAAGTTGAGGAAGGAGAATGTTGTGCTTCCTATGTAATGGATGTCATTCTAAATGTGCATTCTTTAAGAGTAAGAGAAACCCTAACCTCTCATTAGGTTCTAGGTCTATGCACTAGAGTATCTTATGGATTGAGAGGAAATGGATCAAATACATTGATGGATATGAAAGTGATGGTAGGTTACTCCTCAAAGAGTTCATTTGTTTTTTACATTTGTTCATCCTCTTCAACATGATATCGATAAAGATGGATACTAAGCATGGTGTTATTTCCACCCAATGACTTGGAGTCACCTTCTTGTGCACTTTGTTTATGTGCACTACCTTTTGGAAGAAGAAATCCTCCTTCTCCTCATATAGGTTACCTACCATATCTTTAAGCATTACCTGGTAGACCTCTTGCTCATCAATCCCCATCTAAGGTAAGTCATAATTTCTTGGGATATGTGATACCTTGGGGTCATCCATAAAAGTTGTTATACTCATCATCTTGTACTTTGGTTAAGGTAATGGTTATTATTTTGTAGAGAGATTACGCTTTCTTTTATGTTGTTATGAGGTTGTGGCTTCTATTTTTAGCTATAATAAAGGAACTACTATGTTAGGTGGTATGGTTTGAAGAGGTGTCACACACATAGATGCATATTGGGTTTTATTCTCTTGATCATGTTTTCTTTAGGTGCTATTGGGTTTTATTCTCTTGATCATGTTTTCTTTAGGTGCTAAAGTATAACCCTAAAAAGCTTGTAAATTGTCTTTTCATGCAATTTTAAGGTCTTGTGCGCTCACCCAAAGCACACAAAAAGAGACCATTTCCCATGGGTTATGTTTCTTAGTCATACACTAGTCATATACTTGAGTTGAATCATATATTTGATTAGAAATTACATAGAAAAATAAATACATGTTTGTAGACCTTGACTCATTAATCAAAACCATAAAGAACACAAAGACAAATGTCATGAAGTTCAAAGGGTTATCTATGCAGACTCACATAGTGCATGTTCTATAAATCTGATAATAATAGATAAGAAAAAAATTAGTCAATGCAACCCACTTTTCATGCTCAACTATTAATTTATCAAAAATCACAATACCTGAATTGATTGTAATATCCACAAGTCTATATTATATATTCACTATATGCTATCCATTATCAGTCACTTTACACGATTCCATATAGGGGTAGTTATATTTGTTTTTCCCTAACCAAGTAGTTACATAATGAATGACATATGGGTGATTAGCAAATAATCTCTTAGTAGACTAAGATTCATGGTAGTCTTTCAACTATTCTCTCCTAACGATCTAAGCCTTCGTTCCCCCTATATTCTTGTTCTATGCTAGATCCTTTCTACTAAATGTGCTCTTATTAGGCTAGTGCAAAACTCATGATGATTAAAGTCTAGATGGTCATTGAGAATCTCTCCTCAACCATCTCCCACTTTCCTCATACTCCCAAAGTATTTCATTATTTTTTTGAGTCATATGATCTCAAGTTATTCATAGTTATGTTTCATCTTTGACTGGGTCTTCTCACATTGATAACTTTTATACATTTATCCTCTTGTGCCTTGTTGGTTTCACACCATGGTATTCTTTCACCATGGTCTTATTGCACCATGTTCCTCTAATGTCATGTCAATTTCATGCTAAAAATCTAAAACATTTAGTCAAATTTTGGGGTCTGACATCTACCCACACTATGCACTTAGTCCATCCTAGACTAAGTCTCAATTTTGGCCTCAGCTAAAAAATTAGGCCTAATTTATTCAATCTACTTATTGACATTGTCCCAATGTGAAAAAGTGAAGAGTAGATTGGATGTTATTTCTTATATGGTTGCCTTTAACTTTTTCATCTCCCCAAGTTAGTCAATACATTCATTGGCCTTACTAATCAATTAGTCAAGGAATGTACTAGCATCCTTCTAAACCTCTTCAAGTGTAGCAACCTGAACAACTTGTCCTTAGAGAGATACAAAAGTGGAATTAAGTTATTGTCAATGCACATTTATTATTTCTTCTAGAGATTTGACATCTTTAAATGCCTTTGCATGCTCAGTGTGGTCTTTTATTAGGAGGCTCACATCCACCAATTGTTGTTGTTAAGACTCCTCTACATTGATCCAAGCCTCCAAAAGTTTATTAGGTCTCACTAGTTCTTCAAAAATCCCATCCAATATGGGGATCACTTCCCTAACTCTTTCAAAGGCATACTTGAAAACTTATATGTCCTTTGTAAATTGCTTACCCTCCCATAATGATTCATTTCTTAGCATGGGTTATTCTTTGCATAATTTAAATATGATATTTATAAGGGTCTCCAACTTATTCACAACTTCTCTATCTATAGGTAATCCATCTATCAATTCTAATTCTTAGCCAAAAATAGATTTACACAAATTTAAAGTTTTTACTTTGGCCTCTATGGCTTCTTTAATTTGTTGTTTTAGTGTAGCCACTTCTTCTTTAAGTTCTTTCCAAGTAGTAAGGTCTTTCTCATACATTACCACTACCTAGCCATGTTTCCTCTTTGCATCACGCACATTAGAATCTGAAAGTATATTCTATCATATAACTTTAAAGGCCATTTTTAAAAATGTAGCCCTAGTTTGCAGAGGAGTGATCTTCTAGGGATCAACCCAAAGTGGATTTGGTAGTGTTGTTGCTTAAAAATATAACATGAGACTATTTGGAGAGATCTCAAAATGACACTCTTCATTTTACATGTCCAAAAGGAAGGACACTTGTCATCTTGTATTAATGGTCATATCTTGGGGAAGGAAATACAACCATAAATAGAGAATAAAATTTGGGATGTCTATTTTATTTTGAGCATGAAATTTGGTGGATGCATCAATTAAAGATGGTTATACTTCATAAATGGCTGACTCATTTCCTTTGTTGGGGTCATGCTCAAGGATTTCAACCTTTATATCTATAGCCAAAGAAGTGATACCAATGTTCATTCTATTTATTTGTTGAGTATCAAAACCATCCCCCTCTTCACCAAATGGATCCCCAATATCCAACTTTGCATCATCGAATGTGGTCTTCTCCTCTCGAGTTAGGGAGGGTGTATTTTTGAAGTTAGATTCTTTTATTTCTTCCTTATGACCTTTAGGTTCTTCCTGTACTAGTTTTGTAGAGGGTAATGGTGTTGACCCCTTAGGTTATTTCTCTAGTGTACCTTTTAGGATAGCTCTTGATGGTGAAACCCTTGGTGGATAATTTATTGGTGAAGAAGATTTTGGAGGTGAAGCCTTAGGTGGAGAACCCATGGAGGTGAAGTTCTAGTGGTGAAGCTTGTGGAGGTGAATCCCTTGGTGGAGAAGATCTAGATGGTAGCACCTAAGAAATCCTTGTTACTTTCAAGGTTCTAGTCATGAAATTATGCTAGCATCATGCGCATCCCACTTATTCTTCTCAAGATGTGGTATAAGAAAAAAAAATCCCTTCCATGCTTTACACCTTTTGAATATTTACTCTTGGGCCATAACATGTAAAATAGATTTTGTATAGTTTCTTCAATGATGGTTTGCTTCACCTTAATGTTGGTCTTATCAGTCTCATAATTTTTTCTATAGGCCTTCTTTCCAAGATAGGCATACATATTCTAGAGAGTGTGAATCTCCAAATCAATTTGGTCTATTTCTAGGGTGAGAAGTTGTGCAAAAAAAATGCAATTTACTAAATTGATAAAGTATCATGTCATGAAAGCATAAGGTAGATTTAACCACATTAATATTTCTTCATATGGGTCCATCTTGATACAGGTGGAATGAAATGTAATTTTACTATAAACTAGGTTTGCTCACCAACCTAGATGGGCAAGTCCTTAAGAATGTGCCATTCATTCCCAAAGGCCTCATTCATGTCATCATACCATGACTTCATCTTATTTTTGTATGTTTAGGTAATATGAAATGTAAGAATCTTGTATCACTTACTTGGGGACTTGTGCTCTAGGAGGTATTCCTAGTTTAATTCATCAAAGGTGTAATCTAGTATATCGATCTCATCAAATAATATTAATAAAAAATACTCCCCATGGAAACCTATGGCCTAGTATCTGATGGGTCTTCTCAGCATCCTCTATGATTTTATGGGAAAAATAAATTTCCTAATTGTATTTTAGGCCCTTAGTCACCTTGTGGGTGTTGTAGAGGTGATCCATATCCACCTATTTCCAATGATTGGTGTCTCCGATCTTGGTCATGATGATGCATGTGACTACTTGGAGGGTAGGATATTATAAGTTATTGATGTGCATGGCATGGTCTTGCTTTTGGTACATGAGCACTATTATTATTTTCTCTATATATTTTGAATCTTCCAAGTCAAAATCTACATTTATGTCAGAGCATTGTACTTCTGACACCTTGCTTATTCTCTCAAGTGTAATCTTCATGTTATGCCTAAAAAATTAGATGTAGCCCTCATGGACACATGAAAGTAAAAATTTTACTACTTTCATTGGTTTTCCAAAGTATGGTATATTGAACAACTAGAATAGCCCTATAAGTCCAAAGCATTGAAAATTTTGATATCATACACCAATTTATTTTTGGCATTCTGGTGCTCAACTCAATAATCCTTCTACAATTCAACCTAATTCCCTAGTTGATGGTGGTTGTAATCAAGTATGGTACATGAGGGTAATTTTGAAACCCAATTTTCTAGGTAAAACACCATTTTTAGGTACTGCATATATTTTATCATAAATGATGGGAGTAGAGGTGCATGTGCCTTCTTTTCCTAATACACCATCCTAAAGTCTCTACTTTTCATGTGTTTCCCTTGTTCTTTAGGTATTTCTTCTCTGATTAGTATTGCTTCCCCCTAACAAGTGGTACTTCCTCTTCTAGCATGGTTGTCAATGGATCACTTCTCAAGGTCTTCTTCTTAGGCCACATCACCCTCTATAGATCCCAAAGGTATAAGCATGACCATCCAATGTTCTCAAAGGAATACATTTTTGTGGTGTAGATGACTTGGCTTTTCCTACTTTATCATCTTTCAATGGTAGACATCTAACTCTATAACTTGTAACAACCAATTCTCTCTATCACAATTCATGTTTTAAGGTTGGAGTGTGCTTGATTACTTAGTTGATGTCCTTTTTAATAGTTATTCATGGGATTTTGATGTTCTAAACTTACACTTGCTCTAGAATCGCTAGGACTTAGTTCTTTCTTTGGCTCTATAAAACTCTATTGAAATTAAAGGTAAACGTTAAAATGAGATCTTAAGTCATTTTTATAAGTTTGAAGGGCTAAATTGCATTTACTACCCCCTTATTTTTTACCATCACTTATCACAATAAATATGTTTGTAATTACCACTATTCTTTGACTATCACTTCTCACCATAAATGTATTTAATGGTATTATCATGTTATGATGTTGGCACACTTATCTCAAATACTACTCCTTTCATATTAATGAAACATCTTATCCTACACTTTTCTTCGGAGTGGAAGCCAGTTGTTCAAACTTTTGAATATTCAAACTATTAGTAGGAATCTCTTATCCAAGGACTTTTCAACTCACACGCACATCCTTATAGTACTTAACATAAATACATGTATTATCTTTTACCCCATATGAAAAGTGTGTTTTGGTCCTCCATGAAATTAAAAGTATATAAATAAAATAACCATTTATAAAATAAATGTTGCGTGCAACTAAGGCAATGCTTTATTGAAAACAAAAAATCCCTAACTAGTGGTATAAGCTTTTTTTATAAAATTTATACCTTTTAAATATAGAAATATGATTGTAGTTAAATACCATTGTAATGTCCAAGAATAAATTAAACATCCCCTTTTTTAAAATGACACACACCAGTGGGGTGAATGCTATGAAGAACAAAAGGAACATCCCAATGAATATGAATTTTCCCATAATGGTGCACAAACTGGGAGTCATAGAGCAAGACTTTCATTCTAGGAGTAAATGTATTGTGCTTAATGTGGTGATCATGCCATACCTTTTGTTTGTGTTTCTCCACATCTTGACTCTAATGAGTAAGGAAATGGGATTCATCCAGCTATAATAAAGCTTACAAACATGATTTTAATGATGAATCCTCATCTAATTGTCTAACACATGCAATACAAAGATATGGGACCAAGAATTCAACTAAAAGAATTGCTTCAATACCATACACTAGAATGAATAGTGTGGTCTTGTTAAGGCTTTTATAAGTTTTTCGATAAGCCCAAAGTACTATTAAAACTCTATCATCCAATTTAATATAGACAATATTACAAATCTTTATAATTTATGTTCCTAAAATTTTATTGCATGCCTCGGTAGTATTATTAGCCTAGGGTTGATATGCTTTTGTTTTATGGTGGGTAATCATTAACTCAGCAAGTTAGATGTGGATAGTTTCATTGAGGAATTTTATATCATGATCATTATTAAAAATTAATGGATAGCCAAAATAAGTTATGATATGTTCCCATATGAATTGTGTGGTAGTAATAGTAGTATAATCCCTTGTTGGTATGGCCTCAACCCAACATGTGAGATAATCAATTGTTGTAATGATATAATAGGAACCTATACATCATCTAGCTAGATTGATAGGGACAAAAAAATCAATGGCCCGCTTTTCAAATGGTTCTTGAGATAGAATAGGATGTAATGGCATGGAATCCTAGTGATTCAATTTTCTAATGCATTGACAAATATAACATGCATTTTGGCATCTTGAAAAAGGGTAGACCACTATAGTCTGACTAGCATTACCTTGTGTGCATTAGCATCCCTAGCATAGTATTCACCAATAATACTTTCATGAACTTCTTAAATTACTTTGGAATGCTCATATTTCATTACATAGCATCAAATAATTTCATATTAGCCAAGATTGTAGAGGTCCCCTTCAATTAGCTGAAATGGTGTAGTGTGGAATGCGAGTTGTCTCTTAGCTTATGGAGTTAGACAATCAAGAACTAAGCCAGTAGTTAAGAAAGATACAATATCTTCTAACTCCTCAATAACATGATAAAAATAAAATAGTTATACATCAGGTAGGTCATCTTCAATGGCACATGGTGGTTCTCCATAATCAATTCAAGAAAGATGGTCAAGACCATAATTACTTTTTTGTAGTTTGACCATGATAGAGAATTAAAATTATTGAAATAATATTATCTAGTGGAAGATGCATCCATGCAACATAGGTTTATTTACCATATGTTTTAAAGCTTCATAGTCTTTATAGAACACAAAAGGAGTGGCCAAAAAGTATTTTCAAATTTTTTACAAAACATAAACCATTGAAAGTGCTTCACACTCTGTGGTGGTGTAATTTCTCTGATCTTGAGTAAGTTTTCTACTAGTAAAATAGATAGGGTGATTAAGGTGACCTTCACCCAATTTTTCAAGGACTAACCCAATAGCCATTCTCAAGGCATAAACATGGATATGGAATGGTTTTCTCCAATCTAGGAACTAGATAATTGGAGTAGTGACCAGTTTGTCTTTTAAGGCCTCAAAAGATTCTTGTCAAGAGTGGGTCCAAATGAAGTGTTCATTATGTTTCAAGAGTTTCTCCAAAGGCACATCAATCTTTGCATATCCTTAGATGAATTTTTTATAATACCTAGTATGTCCTAGAAAGTCATGAACTACGTGTTGAGATGTTGGTACTGAGAGATGAAGGATGATAGATACCTTTGTTGGGTCTACCAAAAGTCCATCTTTGCAGATAATATGACCCAAAAGAACACTAAAACGTGTATCAAAAAGACACTTCTTTAAATTTAGTGATATTTTAGGTACTCAACAATGTTCAAAGCATGAGCCATAGATTATAAAAATGATCCTTTACTAAGCCATAGATTGTTTAGTCATCTAAGTAAATTTGAATAAATTTATGGATGAAGTATTTAAAGTCCTCAACATCTATATAGGAAAATGTAATAGGTATTTTATTCACCCAAAAAGGCATCATGGTATGTGTGAAAGATCTCCATTTGGTGGTAAATGTAGTCTTAGGTTGATCTTCCTTAATGATCTAGACCTGATGGTACCTAAAAAATCCATCTGTGAAAGTGTAAATTTCACACCCAATGATGTCTTCAAGGATTTATTCTATGAATGACATTAGAAAAGGATCAGTAATGTAAGATGTATTAAGTATGTGGTAATCAATGCAAATCTTAATGTGTCCATCTTTTTTTATACTTATGACCATGGGACTGACCCAATTAGACCCATCAATTAGGTTTATCACTCTCATGTACAACATACTATCAGTTTATTCCTTCATATGCACACATAAATTTGGATTCATCCTATATGGCCTTTTCCTGACTGATCTAACACAATCCACTAGTTTGATATTCATTTTTCCTAGTGACAGATGAACACATATCACATCACTATAACATATTGGAAGGACATCTTGGTATTTTTTTAATAATTTGAATATTTTTTAAACCTCTATGTCAATCTAGTAGTTACTTATGTTATCAATTTTTGGTTCTTCCTTTATGTTGATGTTTCAATGGATAGTTTGAAGAGGTTATGAGAATGGGTGGTCTAAATCAAGACCAATATCATGAATAGTTTAGGATCCATAGTATGTAGGGATATCCAAATGATTTACCAATGGGTTAAGTGGTTAAAACCCTTCACCTTCATCCAGCTAAAACACTAGTTTTAGCTTCCTTAGGTGAATATATTTACAAAATTCCTAATCAATGATAAGGTCTAGCATGGGAATGACTTGTTCAAATGGATAATTAAAGAGAACTAAATATTTTTATAAGACATAATGTATAGATCATAGGCGATATTCAATGGGACTAGCATCACCAATAATTTATTCATGTATAACTTGGATTGTGAGTCATAAATCCATTCTTGGAGATGAGTAATATAACACCAAGTTCATGCTTTCTTTCTTCACAAAATTCCTAATCAAGGACAAGGTTTGGCATGGGAATGGCTTGTTCAAATGGATCATTAAAGAGAACTTAACCTTCTTCCAAGACATCATGTATACATCATAGGTGATCTTTAATGGGACTAGAGTCACTAATAATTTCTTCACATATAGCTTGGAGTTTGAGTCACAAATCCATTCTTGGATATGAGTAATATAACACCAAGTTCATTCTTTCTTTAAAATGGGTACCCATATGTTTTTCTTCATGAACATACCATTCTTTATCCAAAGTTCATAAAGTTCCATAAAAAACATGTACCCATAGGTACTCTAACAAGAAAGAGTCTTCAACCCTCCATATGGATTCACATGCCTCTATATGTGGTTCTAGTGATCTTACTCTACTATCGTTGATTATACCTTAAACTTGACTATCATGATGAAACCACTAATGCAAAGCAAAGCACACTTGATCCCAATGGAGAAATTGCTCATTATGGGTTCACCACCACCTCATGGTTGTGCCATAAAAAGGTGAACTAATGAACACATATGATCATTATCAAAGTTATAAAAATCTTCTAGTTTCTAAATGAATTTGCAAACATCCTTTTGTCGATGAAACCAAGGAGCTTCATCAAGTCTTTGAAATGGTGCATCCATAATTGTTCCTTATATGATTTATCCAATAACAAGGTGAATAAAACTATGGAATTTATGATATTGGTGTGAAATGTTCTCATAACTACCAATGGCACTACACACTCTTCTAGTGAGTTCATAGTCACCATGTGCCCAAAAATTATAAGCATTACTTGTAGTATCAAAAATAGATTGAGTGTCCATCCATCAGAGGATGCCATTAGGAGTGGGATCATGATGCTCATAATCTTTGGCTATGATTATATAGATGTGGTTAATATCCTCTTCCATATTAATAGGTTCTATGTATGGGGGCCCATGTGTTTAATCTAATGGAATAATAATGTATTGATTAGTATTCTCAAAAATGATGAAACACTTTTTGAAACTTAAGTCTGCATTATTTTCATAGCACCAAGGTTTCCCCAATAGAGCTGGAAAATCATATGCCTCAGCTAACTTGAGAACTTGAAAATCAGCCTTGAAAGGAACTCCAAGGATATCAAACATTATATTCTTAAGTATGTTAATTGGTAGAGCACAAGTTTTATTATCCATAAAAGCACATGCAGTGATAGTTATAATGTTGGACTAGCCATTATGTGCCATACATCCTTTTGTGAGGATGTTAACATCAGCACCATTATCAACCAAGATATCTTGAATTACCCAACCATCGATGGTAGCATTCATTAGTATTTATTTATCCTAATAAGGGCTAGGAGGACCATGAGTATCTTATCACTGAGCATGATTCAATTGACTATCTTTATTTGGTTGAATTAATTGAGGTTGAGTGCTAGTTGGTGTTTGTACCTAATTTTTTAGGGTGTGGAGCTAAAAGCTTCACAAAAGAGCATACATTATCAGTTTTGGGTCTACACAGACACCGGCATTGGTCAGGAGCGACTGACGTCGGCAAGGTGCAGTTGCAGAGGTGTCGACGTCGGCAGAGATCGGCTGATGGAGGTCACAGACAAGCAGCAGGAACCAACGTCGGTTACCTATGTGTCCAAAAAGCTATTTCCATGGACAGAAGCAAGTGTTTACATGATGAGTTTGAGTTGTAGTCTCAAGCTCGTGTCTCTATCATTAGCAATACTATTTTTAGAGCCCTTGTTCAAGTGGCTTAACTATTTGTTGGAAGTGCATGCTCAAGTCTCCTAATTCATAGAATTAGATCTTCCTGGCTTATTCTAGTCATAGTTATTGTGAATTATTATAGTAATTCATTGTATGTGAAGAACAGTACAGAATTGAATCAATCTAGGTTTGTTGGAGTTGATTGTTCTTGAGAGAGAGAGCTCTTGAGGAATAGAGATCTAGTGAGAGATCTATACATCTAGGAGAGGTGTGGAAGAAAGAAGTTTCTTCAATTGTATTCCTTTTGTAAAGAGTTTGTTAATACAAGTTTTTAGGGTGGTTTCTTGTATCTCTTGTTCTTGCTATTATCTCATTCTAATTACTTGTCTATCTGATTTAATTCTACATTTATTGCTTTCACAATTGTAATCTATTATTGGTTGATCCCCAACAAGTGATATCAGAGCCTTGGTTGTAGGTTCAGAGCTTGATATCCAACAATTGGTATCAGAGCTCAGGTTCACTAACAGGTGGTTTAGATTTGTGTAGTGTGTATTGATTACAGGTTCTCACAGGGGTTTCTACAGGGATTTCTATTTGAGTGGGAGAAACAATGGCAGATGAAAGTAAATTGAGAATGGAAAAGTTCAATGGCAAAAATTACCAACACCAGAGAATGCAGATAGAGGATTATCTGTATCAGAAAGATCTCTACTTACCATTAGGTGGGGTTGCAAAGAAGCCCAAAGACATGGAGGATGAAGAATGGGAAGCTCTTGACAGAAAGGCTCTGGGTCTATAAGACTGAGTCTAGCATCCACTGTGATATCCAATTTATCACAGGCAAAGTCTACGGTAGAGTTGATGACTACGTTAGCAAATTTGTATGAAAAACCTCAGCTTCCAATAAGGTATATCTTATGAAGCAGTTATTTAATTTGCATATGAATGAAGGTGGATCTATTTCTACTCATCTGAATGATTTCAATGGAATTGTGAATCAATTAAGTTCAGTGAATATAGTGTTTGATGATGAAATAAAAGCTCTTTTAATATTATGTTCTTTGCCTGAAAGCTGGCATGGCTTAGTAATGGCAGTAAGTAATACTGCATCTGCATCAAATATTTTGAAAGTAGAGGATGTTCTTAGTGTTATCTTGAATGAGGAAATGCGCAGGAAAAGCACTGAAGAGGCATCTGGGAACGCTTTATGTTTTGAGAGTAGGGGAAGGCAGAAAGAGAAGAGCAAGAAAGGCAGATCAAGATCCAAATCTAAGGGGAAAGGCAGATCTAAATCCAGAAATGGCAGAAGGCCACAATGCTAGAATTGTGGAAAGATGGGGCACATAAGCAGAGATTATTGGTCAAAACCTAAAGAGGACAATCAGCATGAAGGAAAGGAAGAAGCCAAGGTTGCAGGTATTGCACAAGATGCTTTAATTTTCTCTCTGCATAATAATATAGAATCTTGGGTATTAGATTTTGGTGCATCTTTTCATGCTACCCCTAATAGGGAATATTTTAGTGACTATATCCATGGAGATTTTGGAATAGTGTATCTAGGGGATGATGAACCCTGTAAAATAATTGGCAAAGGTAAAGTGCAGCTGAAGATGCAGAATAGCAACACATGGGTGTTGAGATATGTGATGCATGTTCCTAGCTTGAAGGGAAATTTGATTTCTGTAGGAAAGTTAGGGGATGAGGGTTGTACAGTAACTCTCACAGCAGAATCTTGGAAGGTGACCAAGGGTGCACTTGTTATGGCCAGAGGTAAGAGAGAAGGTACTCTCTATTTGTGTAATTGTGTTACTAACAAATCTCCTTCTGTATTATCTACTTCAGATGTGGATGCTAAATTGTGGCACTCAAGGCTTGGCCAAATGAGTGAGAAGGGGATGTCAATTCTTAAGTCCAAAGGTATGCTTTCAGATTTAAAAGGCATAGATCTAGAGTTTTGTGAGCACTGTGTATTTGGAAAATAGAAAAGGGTTAGTTTTCTCAAGACTGGGTCTACCAAGAAGAGGCATAAGTTGGAGCTTGTTCACACAGACGTGTGGGGACTAGCTCAGGTTACTTCCATTGGAGGATCACAGTACTATGTATCTTTCATAGATGATGCTATAAAGAAGGTATGGATCTATTGTATTAGAAGAAAATCTGATGTATTTGAGACTTTTAAGATGTGGAAAGCTATGGTTGAGAATGAAATAGGTAAAAGATTAAAGTGCCTGAGATCAGACAATGGCAGTGAGTTCTACAGTCATAAATTCAGAGATTATTGTTACATGCATGGAATCTGCAGGCAAAGGATAGTTCCAAGGACACCTCAGCAAAATGGAATTGCTGAAAGGATGAATAGGACAATAATGGAGCATGCAAGGTGTATGAGATTGCATGATGGCTTGCCCTTAGAGTTTTGGGCACAAGCTGTTGACACTGTAGTGTACCTGATTAATAGAGGACCCTCTACAGCTCTGGATGGTGGTATTCTAGAAGAGGCATGGATAGGTAAAAAGGTTGATCTCTCATATCTAAAAGTTTTTGGTTGTGAAGCTTTTGTACACATAGATAAAGAAAATAGAAAGAAGCTTGATGCTAAGTCTATGAGGTGCACGTTTATTGGCTATGGCTCAGATGATTTTGGTTACAGATTGTGGAATCTATAAACTAACAAGGTAATCAAGAGCCATGACGTTGTTTTCAATGAAAGAGTGATGTATTGTGATCAGCTAAGGAAGCTGAATCAATCTGAGCAGAGCAATGGTGAATTAGATGAGGTGAAATTCAAAGATGAGCTCGTGGGAAAAAGAAATAATCACTTGCAGGAAAACACAGAGACCGACGTCGGCAGGTTAGGAACTGGCATCGGTAGTACAGAAATCAGCATCGACCGTACAGAGATCGACGTCGACAGGACAGGCACCGAGGTCGGTCAGCCAAAACCAACATCGGCCAATAACAGGTCTGGAAGTGATCGAGGTCAGTCACTATCAGATAATTTGGGTGGACAGCGTGTTGTGAACGAGTCTCAGACACCCATCAGGAGGTCAGAAAGGGTGAGTAAGCCTCCAATTAGATATTCTCCTTCTTTATTTTATTTATTGCTAACTGATGGTGGAGAACCAGAGAGTTTTGAAGAAGGAATATAGGTGGAGTCCAAGAGTGAGTGGGAGTGTGGCATGGTTGAGGAGTTGGATTCCTTAAGAGAGAACCAAACATGGGATTTGGTTGAATTGCCAGCTGGTAAGAAAACACTCAAGAACAGATGGACCTACAGGTTGAAAGAAGGTGAGAATGGATAGATGAGATATAAGGCCAGATTGGTGGTAAAAGGATTTGCACAAAAGCCAGGTATTGACTTTGGTGAGATTTTTTCTCTTGTTGTTAAAATGACTTCAATAAGGGTTGTATTGTCTTTGGTTGCTTTTGAGGATTTGCATCTTGAACAGCTAGATGTTAAGACAATGTTTCTTCATGGAGATTTGGATGAGGAAATTTATATGGAACAGCCAGAAGGATTTGAGGTCAAGGGTAAGAAGTTTGTGTGCAGATTAAACAAAAGCTTGTATGGCCTCAAGCAAGCTCCTAGGCAATGGTATTTAAAATTTGACAGGTTTATGACTGAGCATGGCTACAGTAGGTGTCAATCTAACCATTGTGTGTATTTCAAGAGATTTGATAACGGTAGATATATTATTATATTGTTGTATGTAGATGATATGCTGGTTGAAGGATCACACATGCAGGATATCTCTGAGCTTAAGGTGAAATTAGCTCAAACATTTGCTATGAAGGATTTGGGAGCAGCAAAGAAAATCCTTGGCATGAGCATTAAGAGAGACAGGAAAAATCACAGGTTGATATTGTCTCAAGAAGATTATGTGGACAAGGTGTTGAAACGGTTCAATATGCAGGATGCTAAACCGGTAAGCACACCTTTGGCTGGACATTTTAAGTTGAGTAAAGAACAATATCCTAATTCATATGATGAGGTAGAGTACATGAGTAAGGTTCCATATTCTTCCACAGTAGGGAGTTTGATGTATGCAATGGTGTGTACTAGACCAGATATTGCCCAAGCAGTGGGAGTGGTAAGTAAGTTATGGCCAATCCAGGGAAGGAACATTGGAAAGCAGTTTAGTGGATCCTTAGATATCTAAGAGGAACCAGCAGTAAGCACTTGTGTTATGGAGGTGTAGATACTTCTCTACATGGCTATGTAGATTCAGATATGGCAGGTGATTTGGATGGTAGGAAGAGCACTATAGGTTATGTTTTCACTGTAGGTGGAACGGCGGTTAGCTGGATATCTAAGTTGCAGAAGGTTGTTGCCTTGTCAACTACAGAAGCAGAGTATATTACAGCCACAGAGGCTAGCAAAGAGATGATATGGATGACACGGTTCATGGATGAGCTTGGTAGGGAGCATGAGAGTTGCAGATTGTATAGTGACAGTCAGAGTGCAATCCATTTGGCTAAGAATTCAGCCTTTCATTCAAGGACAAAGCACATACAGCTAAGGTATCACTTTATATGACAAGTATTGGAAGATGGTGAGTTGAAGCTGGAGAAAATCCATACAGATAGGAATCTGGCTGATATGTTAACCAAGCCGGTTACAAAGGAGAAGTTGAATCTTCATTCAACTTTTGTTGGTCTTCATGATTGAGTTGAAGATGGAGGAGCTAGAAGATGTTGCTGTATAGGTACTGGTGTAGCTGTTTATCTCCAAGTGGGAGATTGTTAGGGCGTGGAGCTAAAAGCTTCACCAAGCAGCATACATTATCAGTTTTGGGTCTACACAGACACCGACGTCGGTCAGGAGCAACCGACATCGGCAAGGTGCAGTTGCAGAGGTGCCGACGTCGGTAGAGATCGGCCGACGGCGATCACAGACAAGCAGCAAGAACCGACGTCAGTTACCTGCGTGTCCAAAAAGCTATTTCTGTGGACAGAAGCGAGTGTTTGCATGATGAGTTTGAGTTGTAGTCTCAAGCTCATGTCTCTATTGTTAGCAATACTATTTTTAGAGCCCTTGTTCAAGTGGCTTAACTGTTTGTTGGAAGTGCATGCTCAAGTCTCCTAATTCTATACGTAGAATTAGATCTTCCTGGCTTATTGTAGTAGTAGTTATTGTGAATTATTGTAGTAATTCATTGTATGTGAAGAATAGTATAGAATTGAATCAATCTAGGTTTGTTGGAGTTGATTGTTCTTGAGAGAGAGAGCTCTTGAGGAATAGAGATCTAGTGAGAGATCTATACATCTAGGAGAGGTGTGGAAGAAAGAAGTTTCTTCAATTGTATTCCTTTTGTAAAGAGTTTGTTAATACAAGTTTTCAGGGTGGTTTCTTGTATCTCTTGTTCTTGCTATTATCTCATTCTAATTACTTGTCTATCTAATTTAATTCCGCGTTTATTGCTTTCACAATTGTAATCTATTATTGGTTGATCCCCAACATAATTCTTAAGCCAATTACCTAGTTATGGGATAATGTCTTCATCTAACATAAATTTTCAAAGATCTTGGAAATTTTCTCACTCCATGTTTGAGGTTTTATGTTTTTTAATAGATCAACACATTGTGCCACTTCTTAATTTTTAAGAAATTGAATTTCTCCTTGTAGTTCTTGTACCAACATCATAGTATCCTAGAGTACATCCTTATGTTTTTGGGCATCAGGATACTTCCTTACACAAGGATATTCATGATGTATCTTCTTAATAAGAGGAATGGATGTAGACTAATATTATCCATAGATATGTGTGGTGATATTAATATATTGAGTTGTTGGAGTGCTAGAGTGTAGATGCTAGTGAGGTTTTTCAATGTGAATCATACCAACAACTTTTTCATTTATTTCATTAGTGATATCCATGTATAGGTTAGGACATTCTTCAAACCAATGCTCTTTTTTTATAAAAATCACATGTTGAATAGACCAAAAAATCTCATTGATAGTGATCTAGATATCCACACTTATAACACATCTTGGTGGGAAACAACCACCTCTTCATCCTCATCATCGACCTCATCCACAATATCCACAATTATCTTGATTTTTGTAAATAGAGTTTTGGTGGATATCATGCATGTTGCCTCATGTATATCACTAATTAGCTAGAAATAATTTGTGTCATGGGTGTAGATATCACATATTTTATAGTATTTAGACACTTTATAATGTGTATCCCATTGTAAGAGAGGACAAGCACATACATCATGCTCTTCATGGAAATTTTCACATGACTACTTCAGTACAACATGAATGTTTTTACATGGGTAGCTACTTCTATTATGATCTTTAAACTCGCAATTGATATACCAAAGACCATTATAATTATTGTAATCATTATTTGCATTTAAATTCTCTAATTATGATACCATTGAAGCTATTTGTATTTCTATAAAAAGACTGATTCTAGTGTTAATGCTCCCAATAGCTTCCATGTAAAGGGAAGCTTCCAAAGCTTCATGTGGGCTAGTAAAGTTCCTTTGTGATATTTTTCATTGAAATGTAACTATAAAACCTCACATAAACCATTAGGCATGCTAAGAATCATTAATTTTAAAGGAAAGCTTGGATAAAAGTGTCTTAAACCATGCATCATACTCTTGTACACTCTCATTGAGTTCTTATGTTATATCTTTCAAAATTGTAATACTTTACTACTTGAATTTGAGAATATCAAATTCTTGAAAAATGTCATCTTGAGCTGATCATAGTCAATTACCAGTTTTTAAGGGTCAAACTTCCTATACCATTTATGTTATCTTTCTAGAAGTCTAGTTACAATTTATGTGGCCTTTTTCTTAGAAGAAGTTATACCTCATATCCTCTAAATGATTTCACACTTATGAACATGTTCTAAAACATTTTTCATGCCCTAAAATTTAGGTAGATGAATCATCACTTCATAATTTAACATTCTCAATTAAGGTGCTTGTGTTGGTGGTTATTGAGAACCCCTAGATCCTATTCTTTGAGGGGGAAGTCCACCACTTCTCATGCTACCTCCCAGTCCACCTTTAGTATCTCTAACATTAACACCCATGATGTGGGGTATAGTAGCTAGTTGATCAATAATACTTAGACCTATTATAGTGTCAATTTGAACCCTTGGAGAAGGTTCTTCAGGATCTCTCTAATAGAGCTACATTATTTGAGCAACCCTGGGCTGTGGGTCACCTATGGTGGGGTTGGACCTCTAGAGAAGGTTAGCTTCCTGTTGATGTATCACCTATACTAATGTTTACAATGTGAAAAGTGTTAGAGAAGGGAGAAGGAATCCTAAGAAATCTAACAAGGTACTACACCAAATTAAATGAAAACTCACATATGCATGAAATATACACTAAAAAAGCATAAGATAGTACTAGCTCACATAATCTCAAAATATATATAATTACACAAGTATTTCATATACTAGTTTCTAGAAGCAATGAATGAAGTGAAGAGGAATTCTAAGAATCACACCAAGCTAATAGTAATGGTATAAATAACACAAATTTAGACCTGCAATCAACTGAAAAACACCCTAAAATAGTCAAAAAAGGAAGACAATGGGCATGGAAAATTATCCTTCATAATGACATCATGCACAAACTTATTACACAATTTAAAATCAACATATAGGTAAAGGAAATATTTATTTAGCTTTAAGAGGTCTTTCATATAAGTTTTGATAGGGTCTAGCCTTATCAAATGAGAGTCTCTTCTCTTCTAGAATTGAGAGAGAGTTTTTATCAAAAGTGAGAGAGACTTTTCTTCTAAAAATTAAGAGAGAGCTTATAAATGGAAAGAATGGGTAATATATGAGAAAGAGAGAGAGAAGAGGGAGAATGAGTACAAAAATAATTAATTGAGTTTTCACTTTTTTTTTTCAAATCAACACTGGTTCTCTATTGAAAAGTTTAATTTTATTTGTTCCATTAGCTCCCCAAATCTTCTCATTGGCTAAGAAAAATGCATAAGAAGATATTAGTTTCCAAAGGTGGTGAAACATGATCTTGTTTATGAAGGAAAACCCTTAGGCACCCTAAGAATCTATTAAATGTTAAAACTACTTTCTTTAACCACTGAATCTCCATCTTCAAACTCTACACCATCTCCACTTGCTTCATTATGAGGGCAAGGTCCTTATATCCATGGAATTGACAGATCCATGCCTAAGTCTTCTTTTAGTGGAGGTAAGTACCTACTTTGTCAAGGATATAGCCATGTTGATATATGAGACACTTCTTCATTATTACACATCATCCCCTACTCCAACTTGAATATATATCTTTATTATAGATTTGAAAACCAATCCAAATTATTGGTTTTTGTATAGTCAATATATCGATGAGATCTAGAAATGTTTAGTCTTGTTTCAATAACTAATCATCCATATTTGATTTGTATATTAGGCCATAAAATACCTATTCTTCCTCTACTGAGCTTTAATAGTGACATTTGATCCTAAAAACTCTACTCTAGTTTAGCTTGGATTGTGTTTTGACCTCTAGTTAAAGTCTCATAACTTTGACCTTTGATATTGACCATTGATATCGATTTGGGCTTTGAAATTATAACACCTTCAACCTTCATTATTATCCATTGATCTTGATTTGGGCTTCTCATAGTTTTCTAACTATCAACTCTACATTTATTCTACAAGATCTTGCTATCATCCTTTTGAGTTTTTGACCTCACACATACCATTGATCTTGATCGGTATGAATGAATGCGAGACATAGAACTTTTTCTAGTCTAATGTGGTTGAGACACTTGTCACTTACATGTTCAACATAGAGATATTTTGACCTTTTGACTCCTTTCTCTCCATTGATCTACTTTATATGAGTGAATGCATACCATTAATCTACCTAGACCCACTAACTCTATCATTTAACATGTATTGTTAGATCTCTGATCAGGTACCCAAGATCTTGACACTTATCATCGATGAATTTATTCTAACATTTTGACTTGATGCTCATTATTTATCTTAAATACATGATTAAATGTTCTTTGCTATAGCTTTGGGACCCACTAATACTATCTTCACCTGCTCACCATTGGATCCTTGGTATGATTGAATGCTAACCATTGATCTTGGGACATTTGAATTCAAATGGATATTTTATGAGGCTCAAATTTGACATCTATGTGAATGTTTAAGGATTTTAAAATTCAATTGATTAATTACTGTAGCTTTAATTTGACCTCCCCATAAATGTCTCATTCTATAATTTTAACTTTGAAGATTTATATCTTGAGATAACAAGCTCATTGAGACACCAAATTTGTAGAGAATGATCTTGACATGAATAAATTCATGTCCATGAAATATTTTAGCCTAAAAAGCTCCCTAAGTGCATTTATTAAATGTGTAATCAGATTGGCCTATTTATTTCTACATTATGTGCTTGTGATGGTTTGGTTTCTTTGGACTTGTGCATGAAATTGTTGTCTTTTTAGAAGGCTTTAATGAACTTCTAAGACTTTGTGCAACCTAATTCATGCCCTTAAATGATTGAAACACCAAGAGAACCTATTGGTCTTTTCACTTATTAATCCTAGATCTATTTCAAGACTTGCTTCTCAAAAATTAATAAAATACACTTTAAGCTTCCTTAAAGTGTTTCAAAAGCTTTGTGAGTGACTTTTGATCTTTGGACCACTCATTCCATCTAGAACTTTGTTCATCTATTCAAAATCTTTTTGGGAAAAAGATTCTTATGAGGGCCAAATTTAGCCAACATTTTTTGTGACATCTTGGGGTTTCATCCCTGTTTTGCAAAAACTTAATGGCCTTAAATTGATCCATTAGGTACATAGAGTCATAATATTTTATCTCAGTTAATGCGAGACTGACTCAAAGCTGACCCTTTTTAAAACTTCCTCTTGAAGCAAAGAGGAACAAAAGAGCAAACTAAACAATTTTGCCCAAGGTACTTATTGAAAGGGAAATAAACAACTGAAAGGAAATGTACACAAGGCACTTATAAAAGTTCATATAAAATTATTATAATATGTTACAATATCATACAATAACTGCAAACTCATCTAATAATAAGGATTTAAATGAATGCCATTTATTGGGATGGTAATACCTTTCCATCTAGTTGGATAAGATGAAAAGCATTATGTTATTTACATCCATGGATTAAATAAGGATCACTCCACAAGCTATCAAACTTAGTATGGTTGCCTAGCTTGGCTCTAATTGAGTCCCATTTGAGGACTAGGTCCCCTTCCTTAAAGTCTCTTGTTGTGGCTCTCTTGTCAAAGGATTTTTTGACTTGATCTTAGTGTGACTCTAATGTATTCATTGCAAGGTCCCTAGTTTCCTCAATCTCCATGAGCTATATTATCCTCATGTCCATAGACACACTCTCTATCAACTCAAACTGATGGGATAACTCCAATGTAGGTAGTTTAAAATAAATGAGCAATTTAACTTCCCTTCCATAAACAAGGACATATGGAGAATTGAAAATGGTATCTTTGAGAGATACTTTGTTAGCCCATTAGTGTATCCTTAGCTTTATATGCCATATTTTTTTATTCTCTTCCATGGTCCTCTTGACAATCCTTAACAATTTTTTGTTTGTGGACTCTACCAATCCATTACCTTGGGGTAGTAATTGGAGGATGTGTTTAGGTAGATGCCCAAATTAAGTTCCCATTCACTTGTCTTCATTCTCATAAATTCTAAGGCATTATCTAAAATTATATTAGTTAGGACACCAAACCTGGTCACTATGTTGTCATAGAAGTCTAATACTAATATTTCATTATCTTATTTCAAGGCAATTACTTCTACCCACCTAGTGAATTTGTTAGTTGTAGTGAGCACACATTTATGCTCTATACTTGAAGGTGGATTTATCATCGTTATGAAGTCTAAACCCCATTGCATAAAGGGTTACTTCACCTAAATTGGGTTGAGTAGAAGAGCTACTAATCTCTACTTTCCTACAAATAGAGCACACTTTTGGCATTTTTTGATCCATGCATACACATCTTTGAAAAGGCTAAGCCAATAATAACCAGCTCTCATTACCTTTACTTTTATTATTCTTGGATTAAAATGGCCTCCTGTAGGTCCATCATGAAACTAGTCCAAGAGCTTTGTCACTTCATTACCATCAACACAATTAATAAGTACCCCATTGAGGTCCTTTATGAAAATAACACCATTAACTAATGCATAAGGTATGGTCTAAAGCCTAAAATACCTTATTTTTTATCTATCTAAACCTTGGGGGAATTATCCTATCATCAAGAAATGTCTCATATCTTGGAGCTAACAATTATGAAGTGGAGGTGTGTCTATCTATGAGTTGTCTTATCTTACCAAAATAACTCCTTTGTATTCTTATAATTCATCCACCATATGATCACACAAGATTTTCCTCTTACTATATTGGAAACTTTTATCTCCACATCATAATCCATGACCTTGGTAATCTAGCCTACTCTTTTCTCATTCATATCCTTATTAAGGAGAGAGTCCTTCACTCTAGGATGAGACACCATAAGATGAAAATTACTATTAGATAGCATTGGTCTAAACTTTTTGAGGGTTCTCAAATCTACAAGAACTTAATTTTCTATGAAAGTATACCACACCTCATATCCCTCTAGCCTTTGACTAGAAAAGGCAATTGGTTAATCTAGTCCTTCACCATTATTCTACATTAGCATAGCTGATATGTTGTCAACATTGGTAAAGGCATAAAATATAAAATCCTTTGATAAGTTAGGATTTATGAGTGAGGGTACTTGGGTAATGGCTTGCTTGATGGCCTCAAATGTTGCTTTACCCTTTTCTGAGATTTTTTGACCCAAAAATTTCATTTCATCTAACACCCTAAGGGATACCCCCCCTTTTTTTAAGTAAAAACCATAAATCCTTTAAAAAATCCATCTTTCCCTTTACCTTGTAGAATCTAGAAGTCTAGATATAATTTTCACTTGTGTAAATTAGTTTGTGGGTTATAGATTCCAAAAAACACCCATACCTAAAAATCATGGAATCTATAACTCACCATGCACTTTGCACATTTTTAATGTGCAAAATGCATGGTGAGATCTAGATCTTGATATAATTTAGAAATCATCATGAACTTTGCATTTTTTCATAATGTGTAAAGTGCACAATGGGATCTATATCCTACCAAACCTATAAACCCCCCATCTAGTGAAAATCAAAACCTTAGATGAACTTTACATATTTTATAACATGCAAAGTGCATGCTAAGCTCCACATTATACCAAAACCACTTACTAATTATGCACTATAGGACTTAGAACCTTGAGTGTACTTTACACATTCTGAACATGTGAAAATCCCCATGGGTTTCACCTTCCAATAAAGCCAATCATCCCATTAGTGGAGAATGGACATACTTCAATTAGGTCCAACATCCACCAACTCACTAAACCCCTTCCCATAGAATGTAGAAATTGAAGTGCACATTTCACATTTCCAACATGTAAAGTGCATGTCAAATCTCACTTCTCACAAATCCAAGCCCTCCCATAGAGAGTAGACCTGATTCAAGTAGGTCCAGCAAACACCACCAACTACTATAACTTGTATTAATTATAGGTTTTCCTATAAAAACTAAGTCATTTTTAAATAATCATATCATTTGTTAAGTTACTAATCATGTATTTGAAGCTCCAGTCACCTACACCCTTTCCACTAAACCTCAAACTATGTAAATACAAATCTATACTTTGAGCGATGATTATAGAAAATCAAAGCCATGTCACCTACACTATAAATGATACTTTCCTTGTGTCATTTTGTTTTAATTTTCCTTGCTTAAAAGATTTTAATTTTCTTATGGTTTTGTTTCCATGTTAAGGTTTCATTGAAAAAGTCTAGTTTAGGGTTTTTCCATTCAAGATATTTAGAAGATCATTTTGTGTTAAAAATCATGTGTTTAGGGTTGGTCTAAGTTTTTTAGAGTTCTCTAGGGATTTTTCATTCCTAAATCCTATAAAATCATCCAAAAAGGATCCTTCATTTCCCATTCAATACTTTGCAATCAAAATCTCTATTCTATATTGGCCAAAGTGAATATTCTCAAGTATATACCTTTAATTCAAAAATAATGAATACTCCCCAAGATTCCCATAGCATCCCCATAAACACTAGATGTTCCTTAAGAACCTTTAACCCTCATCAAATCAAGTTCACTATGGAAATTTAACTTTCCTCAATCACCTCCAACTTCCATCAGAGATATCGTATCCTTTAAGCATTACAGACATTGGATGTGTTTTTAGCACCTCCAAGTTTTGCTAAAGAATACAAGTACTCAAAACACCTATAGATCCTACCAAATTTCATAGTTGATTTCTCACAAGAAATAACTTTAGTTTCCATGCCTCCCATGGAAATAAATTTCAAATCTAAGGGCCCTAGAGTGACTTCTTGTTTGGAGTCTAATATGTCAAAAATAAAAGATACATATCTAGGTCACATTAACCTAGGAGATTTTTGGGTTAAGATAGGTGTAGATTTCAAAATTGACTCAATCAAGAGTGTCTATGACTCTTATTTACCACAAGATGTAGCCTTCCCTATATCTACTAAAATCCATGAGTTGATACTTACAATGGCCTAACATTATGACCCTGATAGAATACAAGTTGATAGTGAGAAAGGGGAGAGGGTTATAGATCTTGACCCTGACTTCATCAACATAGTGTTTTCCATCATTGAATTTGAGAGTTATTTGGATATAGCTCCATATAAATTTACATAGTTCCATAAATAGAAAAAGGATATATTTCAAAATATAATTAACAATCAATAGCTCAATACCCCTAATCATTCATCAACCAGATTGCCTAAGACTATGTATAGATCCGATTTCATAGAGGAGGTAGGAGATATTATTACACTATTGTATAGAGTCACTGGCAATCTTGATGCCAAGTGTTATTAGGATTATATGTACCAATATATCTAGATCATTAGAGAAAATAAATAATAGATACATTGGGCCTAATTGATAAGAGATTCCCTCCACAACCATTTGATGGATGTGAAAACAACAAATAAGTTTTATATGACACCATATATTATTTATATCTTGGCCAAAGGAAGATTGTTCCTAAGCCTCATTATAGTTCCTAAGGAAATAACTAGAGTTTACAATTACTACAATAATCTTACACTACAGGCTAGTAGATAGTATTTCAAGAGAGTCAATGATGCCTTCATCTATAACATCATTATCATGTTTGATGAGGAGCTTGGGAAAATAAGGTTCTCCCAAGAATAAAAAGATGATATCATTAAATGTAGTTCCTACTTCATATATTTCCCCACTTACACCTACATTAGGGTATTCAAGTTCAGTGGTTGTCCCTAAACACTTCTTTGGTATGTAAGTGATAAATTGGCATTATTGGAGTTGGTTAGAAAACTTATGGATACACACAAGCTCCTCTCAGATAAACATAAGGAAGGGATACATTTCCTTATTTATATTTGTCCCTACACATTCCAATCCCTCTTAAAGGATATAATTATGGAGGTGAATATGTGCCAAGTAACACTGAGGACTCTAGAGTCTAGACCTTATTTTGAACCATATGGTAAGGTCACTACTGCACTAGAATTGACAACATATGAGCATGTTCCATATTATGAGGATTTTAGGGAAGATTGTAATAATGAAGAGATGGTTATAATGAGGGACTATTCTAGGATGTCCTTATAATAAATAAAATACTATGATATGGCACCAGTCCCTGATGAGTTGGTGGATGAAAACTCTAGAGTAGATCTAATCTACCTTACATAGATCATTGCTAGACCTTTACCACCAGTTAGGTGGTTGGTTCATGAATCTTTTTCTCTATTCCATAAAATATCCCATATGATAAATAGAACAATCATTTGGATGAGAAGTAAGGGTGTGTAAATAATAAGGGAGATAATAAAGGTTAATGAAAAGCTCCTGAGTCTCATAGCAAGAAGTATCACTCTTTTAGAGGTGGGCCTTGGTGAAACATCAAAGGAACTTGATAAGAAAAATAAGAAGAATAAGAAGAAGAAGACAAAGTAAAGAAAAGGAGAATCAAGTAGACAAAGTGGAGTTGTAGATGAGTAAATTGATCTTTTAGTAGAAGTAGTAATAGCATAGGAATCCATAGTTTCAGATCGCATAACCTTGACTCCTATTTCCATTGATCCCCTTCTCCTACCCATCTTTTATAAGAGGTGTCAAAACCTCCACTAGCTATCTCTAATCCTCAAGTATCTTAAGTCCCCATTATTCCACAAGTTTCAACACCTCCACCTCCAGTGCCAACCCCTCTACTTGTCTCCATTTCACCTACCATTGCACCCACATCAATAATCTAGGTATACTAAATACAAATAAGTTAAGTGGACACTTAAGATCCCCCTAAAGTGGAAGCTTAAGTTTCCACTTCACTTTCCCTTCTTCTCATTTCACCTTCCCCAGTTGATCCACTCTTGATTTCCATTCCATTTAAAATTCCCTCCATTTCATCAACATTAATTCCCAACACCACCTAATAGTACATTTACCTATAATCAATCATCTTGAATACAATACCATAGGCTACCCCAACCCTTGGGATAAGTATTATTTCCCCTTCATCTCAACCCACTATTTTCACATCACCAACCCTAAGTGGTCCTACACACTTAATTGACACATTCATTTCTTTGTCTTCTACCCTTCCACTAGTTCCAAAATTCACAATGCCTATGTTTGTTCCATCCTCTAATCCCCCAATAGGCATAACTACTTCCATTACCTCCACTCCCCCAATTTCCACTATTTCAACTATACCATCAATAGAGGTTAGAACAACCTAAATAGTTAGTATAAATAGTAATTTACAAACCAATGATGAGATTGGATCTTCATAGGTACCTCCTAAGCAACCAATGGTATCATCTTCCCAGGATTCCCCAATGTTTATATCATCTACTAGTGCAGCTACATTAGTTGTATATTCTTTGGTGATAATGTCAAATCAGCAAAATGTTACCCCCGGTTGGTTAGCACAATCACTGGGTAAGAAGTAGAAAATAATGATTGATCCTAACACTTTGGACTTTGCCATTCCATAAGTCAAAAAGAAATAAAAACCCTCTCTTAGGACCCTCTTAAGGACATTCGATGATGACAAGGGGGAGAGATATGTTGAAATTATAGTTCCCCCACCAGATAAATCAAAAGAGGATCTAGTGGTAGAAGATTATCAAGATTATCATATACACCTTAGTCAAAAAACAAGAGAGGGACTCAAGCATGTTGTGAAAATAGGTATCAACTCTCTCTTCTAGATAATTGATCATGATAAAACCACTAAGGATGAGCTGAAAAGAAAAGTAGATTAGTTGACTGAAGCACTGAACCAGTTCATAAAGCTTGGTGAAACATCACAACAACCATAGCTAGTGCATCTAATCAGTTAAGATCAAGCTAAAATTTATTCTATATGAGATATTACCCACCTGAGAAGGGCTATGAAGGAATGGTCTAAGGAACTAATCACTAAAAGCAATAGGGTTCTTATAGCCATGATGGAACATTATGGAGTCATCACGGAGAGAAAGGATAATTTGAAAGAACAAATTAATAAATATGGAGGAGAGATTCATACTTTGAATCTATATAATCCCAAATTAAAAATAATAAAATCAATTGGTATGAATACCCTCATTGTTGAGAATATATTAGAGGATGATTCTAAGCATGAAAAACTACACAGGGCTGCTCAAATTTAGATAAGAGTACTAATAACATCTGTGGAATAGGTTGAGGATCATGACAAGGTAAGTAATGTATTTTATGAGATTGATGGCATGATGAACTTAATGTAATGTCAACTAGTACATGATGCCAATAATATCCTTCAATCATAACATGTTCAGAATAATTTCAAAGAAACAGTTGAGAAAGAGTCTATAAAGGACATAGTATTTGTCCTAAGTTCCATCCACAAGTTCATCAGGTATGAGAAAGTAATTGATAAGATCAAAACTAAAATGTAGGGCATAATAACCTTTAGAAGAGAATTATTTAATTACCAGGTAGATTTTGTATCCTTTAGCATCTATTCTTAAAGGCTAAATGCAAAGTGAATTCAAGAGATTTCTAAAGCCTTTGATGCATATACAAATAAGCTATAGGTCAAAAGAATAAGAAAGCTGAATAAGTTCTAAAAATTGATTAATTTTCCTTCTCTTTTGAATATTTTCAAATGTTATTATCATTTTTAATTTCATTTCAAGACATTACAAGTTGTAATTGTAAATGTATAGGTACATTTTATAACTCTTTTTGAGAAAGAGAAAGACATATTTTTTACACTTTATAATTTTTATAATGTGAAGGTTGAAAAAAGCACAAGTGAAAATTGCACTTTCCATTTTTCTAAATGTGAATTATTAAAAAGGTGCAAAATCATGAAGTGTAAATTTCATGGTCTATTTTGGCAAAAGTGATAAAGGCTTAGAAAGTTGTAAAAGTCTCACTTAAATTTTTGCATGTTAGGGCTTTGTATGAAAAGAAACTTGGAATTGTTTTTAATGTTATATTTTATTTTGAAAGGTCAAGTTATATTTTGGGTGCCTCTTTTTTCATGAGGAATCTATTTTTAGCCACTGTCAAATAAAGAAGCATTTCATGGAGATCTTCAATTCTAACTTTTCCATACCATGCCATAATATGCCTAGGATCATGCCCAGCTTGTGCATACCATGTTCTATCCATTCCACAAGTTCAAAAATGCTAAAAATATAAGATCTCACCTCTCTTGCATGAGGGTTTCATATTTGCATGATTTTCTTCACTAGGCATTTGAGTTTCAACAACTACATTTCTTCTATGACATCTTTTGTATAAAAATAGGCAGACCCAATGGCCCAATCTATCTTTTTGATGATAGTTATATTTTAAACATTTTAAATATATTTACTAAAAGTTGTAACCTTTAGAGAGAAATAAATTTGACTATTTTATTTTCTTGTCTTGAGATATATCTATTTGTGTGCAAGTTGTTTGATTATTTGTGGAATATTTGTCTCTTTGTTTCACTTTCAAGAAATTCATCTGTGTTATTTTACCCTCTTGAAAATATTGTTTGAGATAAAGATCTTTTACCCTTTTCAAAAAATAGCTAAAACACTACCTCTAATTTCTCTTTGTATGAGTCTATTATTAAGTAAATTCAACCTATTTTCTGCTCTATTGTGTTCAAAAAGCAAGCATTAAAATCTATTATAAAGTATCTGGTGTAATCACCATAGTTTTAATTTTCTACAAAACTCAATTCTTCAACCCTTTTCCCCATCAAAACCCTAGTTTAGGATTCAAAAGCACTAAAGAGTGAGATTTCCAAAAAATTGGTATTTTATCAATTTGCATTAGATTTAGTGAAAAGAAACTAGCCTTATCTAGAGACTAACCTCAAATTTCCAAGGTCCCATGGCTTTGGAGTTTTTTCCATTATGTCATTAGGTACTTGTATAACAAGTTATAGGATCAAGATAGGTGCAATCCTATGTGATAATAGTTTTTGGCATGCCTATTGGGACCCAAAAATTTACAAAGAGATTGGTGTTATTCTCAACAAGTATTGTACAAGTTTCATGCAAATATCAAAGCACTTAGCGACTCCACTAGCTTATGAACTCATAATTTTAAGGTGACATATACCAAGAAAAAAAATAAGATCATCTACTAAAGGTAAGAGGGATGATTTTTTAGAATTTTTATTTCCATATAAAATGAGATCAAAAACAGTCACCCCTCAGCCTAAGGTATATCCTACATTTTTATTCCCATCCCCTTTGGTAAATCCAATCAATGTTATACCTCCCATAATGGATATAAATTAGAATTTCATATTTTTCAATACATGTAGTCCACTCATTTTGGCCTAGCATGATAATATACTAGTCTCAACCTTAAAAAGGCTACCATACTTCACTAGTGAAACCTCCACCATTGCTTTAGAGCACATACAAGATATTTCTAAACTTTATTTAGTCCATAATGTGGTCCAAGATAATGTTGCAATAATAATTTTAATCTCCTCTTTCAAGGAGAAATATTTACAATGGTACAAAGGCCTTGCTCCCACCTCAATCCAAGTTTGGGATGAGTTAGGCACTACAATGTGCACCCATTTTGAGGAAAAGAGTGACCAACTTTTCTTGGTTGAATAGCTAACTACTATTCAATGAACTCCTCATGAGTAAATGATTGACTTTAATTATCATTTCCAAAAGACTTAGAATAGAATGCCAGTCATGGTTAAACCCACTACAAATAATGATTTCCTATATTACCTAAAATCCCTCAATAGTGATATAGCTATAATGATTTGATCAAGGGGTGGCACTACATTTACTATAGCTTATGATATTATAATAAGGGGAGGAAAATTATTTAATCTAATCTAAGAAAATTGTACCAAGGCCACTAATGCCTCTATTTCTATAAATAGCCCCTATTCCCCCACCTGCAGTTTCTCCAATTCAAACTATGACCAAGGCACCTAATTTGGCTCATGTGCCTTTAGATGATCTATATGAGGTAAATTCATTACTTAAGAGCTTTGAAAATGAGTTAGTGGCAATGAAAGGAAATAAGCCCAAAACTACAAACCTTTTTAGCCATCTAACCCTACATACCATGGGAATAGGGAACAATACCAAGGAGATAGGATATCATATCAATGTAGCAATAAGGACAAAATTTATAGCCAAGACCTCTAAACGTATGTGATTTACTAACACTAGGAGTTTCTAAATTTGTTGCTATTCAAAATAATTTGTATCAAGAGTACAAGTGGTGTTATCCTTGTAATCAGCCCCATATTCAAAAAACTTTCCCTAATGGTATAACTAGTCAAGCCTTGATCTTGTAAGGCATAGAAAACATGTAAGGACAATAATAAGAATCTACTTCCCAATAAATATACACACAAGAACCTACTCAAAGTGAAGCAAATATTCTAAACTAGTAGGAGGATGATTTGGTGGGATAAGCCAAGATGAAAAAAAATTCAATATTGGAGGTCTTATAGAAACTAATACACATTCTAATATAAGAGAAATAGAAGTTGATCAACCCCCTAGGGTAAAACAAGCTTCAACTTCTAAACTTATGATTGAACCAGCAAAGTGCAATAGAGTGCAAATGTTACCCTTTATACCTATAAATCAATTTAAAATAAAGGTGCCCACTCGAAATCTTGTAAAAGAGGATATAGCCCCTGCAAAAGCACCAACAAAGGTTGGTAATATTCATTTTAGCATAGTTGAGCAAATAAAGAAGACTAACCTAAATGTCACTATGTGGGAAACACTATCTATACCAACACAAAAGGACTTACTATAAGAGGCTTGAAAGAATTTTTAGATATCAAAAAAGGTTCTAGCCAAGGGGCCTACACCTATAATAAATCTATGTCAACCTCAAGCTAATAATAGAATAGGAAAAAATGGTAATCCTCCCCCTTTTATCCTTCACTTATAATAGGGAAGCATCTGATACATAATTACATGGTAGATTTAAGGGCTAGTAGTTTAGTAATCCCCAAGAAAATAGTTGATGCTTTGTGAATAAAATACACATTTGTTAATAAGGGAGTAGTGCAACTAGATGGGATTATTATTCAAATAGTAGGAACCATAAAAGGACTAAACCTCACTATTCATGATTGCCCAAGACTATCAATTACTCAAGATATTTCAGTCATAGACCTTCCCTCCTACTTTGTTATTTGTCTTTCAAGAGATTTCATCGTAAAGATGAGAGGGTACCTATCTGTAGATTCATCTCATATGATACTTAGAATGAGATATGTAACTAGAGTAACAATAAGATTTGAGCCAATTTCAAAAGATCATATAGATCCATATAATCATATTCCTCTCATAGAAATTAATTATGCATTGCAGGATTAAGAAGAGGAAGAAATAGATCAATAAAATGCAACACCTATATAAAAAATTCTAGATACTCATTTGGATTAATGGGGATAATCCCCATAATTTGACCATTATGACTATGTGCATGAAATAGGGTTAGGGTCATATTACATTCATGAGAAATATGCAATTATCATAAATTTAGTTAAACCAAATGAAGAACTTCAAGGGATGTAGTAGTTATTTTTTGATGGCTCAAGAAGTAGAAATTATGTAGGTGTAGGAATTGTGTTGATCTCCTCATAGAAGGAGAGCTACTTCTACTCTTTCATACTTCAATTCAAATTCACTAATAATGTATCTAAATATGAAGCCTTGATTTGACACCTATAATTGGCCAAAGATCAAGGAAATAAACTTTTATAGGTATTTGATGATAGTGAGCTCATCGTTCACCAAGTTATATCAAAAATTGTAACCAAAAACAATTTTCTAAGGTCTTAAAAACATAGGGTTTGGGACATGTTAGAATATTTCACCACTTTGAATATTCAAGTGGTACCAAAGGCATAGAATAAATATTATTACCCCATAGACTCAGTGGGTCCCAATATAACCTACCAGTTGAAATAAAGAAGAATAACCAACATGTGAGGCTAATCATAAGGCCTTTTGTCCTCAATAATGCAACTAACTGGCAAGTCTTCAATAGTGACTAGTAGATTATAAATTTTTCTAAGAGAAGAGACCAAGTTTTCATAAAGGAATAAACCAAGGCTACAAGACCAATATGGTGATCAAATTATTTGGCTAAAAATGAAAAAAATACTTATGGGTCTCATTACACTAGGAAACATCTTCAATTCAGATGACCAGCTAAAAGATGAAAAGAATGACATTATAGTCAATGAAGAATATTATGAACCCATCATCATCTTAGAAGGCATGTCTCTCAAGATGGGTAAGGTATGAAATATTTTAGAGACTCATGATTTTGTTTAATTATGTCAAGAGTTTGATGATAAATTTGCTTGGAGTTATCATGACTTAAGAAGATTTGATCCAAGTTTAGCATAGCACACTATATAAATAGATCCAAATACAAAACTTTTTAGGAAAAAATAGAAACCCATCAATCCCAAGATTGAACCCTTGATGAAAAAAGAGATCTCTAAGTTGATAATATCTAATATAATATTTTTGATCAAACACTCATCTTAGGTATCAAATATAGTCCCTATCATAAAAAAATGGTGAAATCTGACTGTGCATGGACTTTAGAGACCTGAATAAAGCCTCTTTGAAAGATCACTATCCTCTTCCCTGTATAGAACAAATCATGTAGCTAATATCAAGATCTAAAAGATTCTATCTTCTAGATAGTTATTCAGGTTATAACTAAATCCTAGTACATAAATAAGATCAATTTAAAACTACCTTCACAACCAAATGGGGCATGTACACATAAAAGAAAATGTCATTTGGTTTAACAAATGTAGGTGCAACCTTTCAAAGAACCGTGGTTATAGAATTCAAGGGCCTGATAAATGAAATGAGTTTAGTATATCTAGCTGATATCATAGTTTACTCAAAGCATGTTGATGCACATCTAGACCACCTAAGAAATATTTTCAAAAGGTGTAGAGAATTTTTTGTTTCCCTTAACTCAAAGAATTACATGTCCATAGTAATGAGGGGAAGCTACTAGGACACATAGTGTCAAAATAAGGTCTTGTAATATACCCTAAATGAGTTAGAGCCATATATGCATTAGCACTATCAAGTCATAAAAAAGTCTAACAAATATATCTTGGGAAGACCAACTTTGTGAGAATACTTGTACCAAATTTCACCTTTTTGGTGAAACCCCTTACTATAATTCTAAATAAGGGAACCCTTATTAGATGGACACAGGAGGGAAAATAAAGCTTTGAAGCCATCAAATAGGTCATCTCCTAATCCCCTACTCTAGTTAACCCAAACTATGAGAAGTATTTTATCCTATATGTGTTTGGAGGGGAAGGAAGTATCTTAGCAATTTTGACTTAGCATAATCAAGAAGATTTAGAACAGATGATATCTTTCTTCAGCCAATCTTTGAAAGGTTAAAAAGAGAATTATAGTTTTATGGAGAATTAGGTATATGTGGTAATTAGAGCACTTAATAAATTTAGGCATATGCTATCTAGAAATAAGATACATCAGATAGTGAGTCAATCAAGCATCAAAGAATTTCTACTGAGTAGAGAGATAAATGAAAAAAGAGTAGGATGGACCACCAAGGTCATGGAATATGATGTGGATATCATGATCATGAAGCTAGTAAGATGAAAAAGACTATGTGAATAACTAGTTTCTGGCATCGAGACTATTTAACCATTATCCAACATAGCGTATGCTCAAACTATACCTCAGCCAGACAATACACCTTCTTTCAATAGCTAGATTCAAGAGATGACTCATTTCCTACAAATTGGTGAATACCCCTATGACTTCTAGTAGTCAAAGAAAAGGTATTTTCAACTCTAATCAATTCCTTATGTTCTTTTTGATGGAATTTTATTTTATAAGGATATAAATGGAGTCTTGTTAAGATGTATTGAGCATGAAAAAATTCCTAAAGTGCTTGAGTAGTTTCATGATGGCCCCTTAGGGGGAATTTTTTTTCAAGGACTAAAACCATAAAGATAATGAGAAGAGGATATTATCTTCTTGAGTTATTCAAGGATGCCCATCAATGGGTAAGAAATTATGAAAAATGTGTTTATTTCACCGGTAAGCAAAGACTAGCTATACTTCCTCTCAGACCAATTCAAGCAGATCAACAATTTGCCCAATGGGGATCAGATTTCATCAGCATGATCAATCCACCATCAAGTGTAGGTCATAAATGGGTTCTCATAGCAACAAATTATATTACATGATGGACTAAAGTGATTGCCCTAAAAGATGCCACATAAACATCCATTTTGGAATTCTTAGACAACATAGTTTCAAGGTTTGGTGTTCCTCACACTATCATATCAGATAATGCTAAGGCATTTATGAGCACTCAAGTAAGTAAATGGGCTATCAAGCATAATTTGTAATTGAGCACTTATTCAAATTATTATTCCCAAAGTAATGGCCTAGTTGATTCAACCAATAAAAACCTCATCAAAATCATTAAATGAATAATCTAGGACAACTAGAGGATGTGGCATATAAAACTAAAATCAACATTATGGGCTGATAAAATTACACTAAAAGAGCCATTGTTAATTCACCTTTCATGCAGGTATATGGAAGATAAGTGCGAGTACCAATATAAATTAAACTTCCATCTAAAGATCTCAATCACCAATTAAACTTGATTAATTATGATGAAATGATGATAATACTAGCTAAACTCATGGAGCTTGAATAAATTAGGCATCAATCAATGAAAGTCTTTGAAGCAAATTAGACACAAACCAAGTAGACTTTCAATAAAAAACAACTGCAAGAAGCTTCAATGATGGAGACATGGTCCTCAAGTGGGATGTAGATAAAGAAAAATTAGGCAAGCACACCAAAATTGATGCAATATGGAGTGTTCCATATATCATCACTCAGTGTAAAGGAGCCAACACATTCTATCTCTCCAAGCTTGATGGAATAGAACCACCAATCCTAGTTAATGGGATATACCTCAAAACTTGATTTTGAGGTAGGAACTTGTTTTAAAAGTTTAAAATTTTGTAAATAATAGGGTTAGGATATGTTTTTTCAATAAGTGTTTCGGCATAGGTCAAACTCATTAGGAGTTGTTTCCTTAGGTTGTGTTATTTTTCCCTATTTTATTTGTCTATTTTTTTTGTTTTGTTTGTGTCTAGGTAAGTCTCAGCTTGTTATTCCCTAGGTTAGAGTTTGTCATATTAGAATTTGACTACATGCCTAATGTTTTAGAAGGCTATTGGATTGAAAATCATTATCACATAATCATCTCATAGAGGTCACCAAAAATGTTGAAGTTTTTTGTCCCAAAAATTTAATTGCATCTAACACCCTAAGGGAGACCCCTTTATTTTTTAGGAAAAACCCTAAATCCTTCAAAAAACCCATCTTTCCCTTTACCTTGAAAAATATGGAACTCTAGATGCAATTTTTAGTTATGTAAATTTCTTTGTGGGTTTTAAATCTCACAAAGCACCCCAAACCATAAAATCCAGAATTCACCATGTACTTTACATATTTTCAATGTGTAAAATGCATGACAAGCTCTGGATCCCACCATGCACCCATCCAATAGAATTCAAAACTCAACATGTACTTTGCACATTTTTACAATGTGAAAAATACATGATGGGCTCCATATCTTACCAAACCTATAACCCCCCCCCCCCCATCTAGCAAAACCCAAAACCTTAGATGCACTTTACATGTTTTGGAACATACAAAGTGCATGTCAAACTTTTCCTTCTACCAAAAGCACTTACCAACTATACATTGTGAGACCCAAAACCTTGAGTGCACTTTTCACATTCCAAATGTACAAAGTGCCTCATGAAATTTTCCTTTAACCAAAACCAATCATCCTGTTAGCAAATATTGGACCTACTTGAAGCAGGTCTAACCTCTACCAACTCACTAACCCTTCCCATGGAACGCAAAACCTAAAGTGCACATTGCAAGTTTTCAATGTGGAAAGTTCATGTCAAATCTTGCTTCCCATAATCCAAGCCTTCTCATAGAGAGTGGACCTAGTTCAAATAGGTCTAACCTCTACCATCAACTATTATTACTCTCATTAATTTTAGGTTTTCCTATAAAAACTAAGTCATTTTTTCAAAGTTTTATCATTTGGTAAGTTGATAATTGAATATTTGGAGATCTAGTCACCTAAGCCCTCACCACTAAACCTCAATCCATGTGTAAATATTAACCTATACTTTGAGCCATGACTATAGAAATTCAAAGCCATTTCACCTACACCATAAATGGTACTTTCTTTGTTTCATTCTACTTTAAATTTCCTTCCCAAAAATCTTTCAAGTTTCCTAAGGTTTTCTTTCCAATTTAGGGTTTCATTGAAAATTTGTAGTTTAGGGTTTTTTCATTCAAGATATTTAGAATGTCTTTATGTATTAAAAATCATATGCCTAAGGTTGATATAAGTTTTCTAAGGTTCCCTAGGGCTTTCTCATTCTTAAATCTTACAACATCATCCAAAAAGGGTCCTTTATTTCCCCTTCAAGACTTTGCAATCAAAATATATATCCTTGCCTAGCTAAAGTGAATATTCTTAAGTATATACCTTTAATTTAAAAACAATGAATATTCCCCAAGATTCCCCTAGCATCCCCACAGACACTGGATGTGCCTCAAGCACCTTGACCCCCACTTACTCATAGTGCATTGCATAAAGTGGACCTACCTCATGTACCTCCCATTTCTATCAGAGATCTAATAGCCCTCAAGAACCACAAACACTAGACGTGCTTCTAGCACCTCCAAGTTCTATTAGGGAATATAAGTGCTCCAAACATTAGCATATCCTACCAACTTTAACAGATGGTTTCTCACAAGAAATAAATTTAGTTTCCATGCCTCCCAAGGAAATTAAGTTCAAATCTAAGGGCCCTAGAGTTAATTCTTGTCTGGAATCCAATATGGTAGACATAAAAGATATAAATTTAGGTCACATTGACCTAGGAGATTTTTGGGCTAGGATAGGTGTAGATTTCAAAAGTGATTGGATCTAAAGTATGTATGACTTTAGTTTACCCCAATATATATCCTTCCCTTTATATATTCAAATCCCTGAGTTGATCCTTATAATGGCCCAACATTATGACCCTAATAGAAGATAAGTCTACAGTGAGAAAGGGGAGAGGGTTTTATATCTTGACCCTAACTTCATCAACACAGTGTTTACCATACATAAATTTGAGAGTTATTTGGATATATATACATAGACATCTACATAGTTATATGAAGAGAAAAATGATGGATGTCAAAGGATAATTAATAAGAAATGGTTCAAGACCCCCAATCATTCCTCTAATAGATTACCTAAGACTATGTATAGATCTGATTTCATTGAGGAGGTAAGAGATAATATAACACTACTACACAATGTCACTAGTAATCTTGATGCCAAGTGTTATCAGGATTGGATGTACCAGTATATCTAGATCATAAGAGAAAACAAACAATAGATACATTGGTCCTAATTGATAAGTGATTCCTTCCACAACTAGTTAATGGAGGTGTAAATAACAAATAATTTTTATATGACATCATATATTTTTATATCTTGGCCAAAGGAAAATTGCTCCTAGGCCTTAATATAGTTCTTAAAGAAATAACCATAATTTAAAATTACTACCCTAATCTCACACTACATGTTAGTAGATGATGGTTCAAGAGAGTCAATGATGCCTTCATCTACAACATCATTATCATGTTTGATCAATATTTTAATAAAATAAGGTTCTCCCAAGTAGCAAATGATGAGATCACCAAATGGGGTTCCTACTTCATATAGTTTCCCACCTACTCCTACATTAAGGTAGCTAGATTTAGTGGTTATCCCTACACACTTCCCTAGTATGTAAGTGATAAATGGGCATTATTGGATTTGGTTAGGTAACTTATGGATACACACAATATCCTCTTAGACATACATAAGGTAGGGATACATTTCCCTATTTCCATTGGTTGTTACACATGATAATCCCTCATGAAGGCTAGAGCTACAAAGTTAGAGATGTGATAAGTAACACTAAGGACTCTAGAGTCTAGACATTATTTTGATCTATATGGTAAGGTCACTACTGCACTATAACTGATAACATATGAGCATGTGCCATATTATGAGAATTTTTGGGAAGATTGTGATGATGAAGAGATGGTCAGAATGAGGGACTATTCTAAGATGTATCTATAACAAATAAAAGTCCATGATCTGGCACTAATCCTTGATGACTTAGTGGATGAAAACTCTAGAGTAGATCTAATCTACCTTACACAGATCATTGCTAGACTTTTACCACTAGTTAGGTGGTTGGTTCTTGAATCTTTTTCTTTAATTGACTGTGATCAATAAAACAATCAGTTGGCTAAGAAGCAAGGGTGTGCAGATCATAAGTGAGACAATAGGGGTTAAGGAAAAGCTCCTAAAGCTCAAATCATGATGTATCACTCTTTCATAAGAGGACCCTGGTGAACCATCAGAAGAACCTATGAAAAAGAATAAGAAGACAAAGGCAAGAAAAGGAGAATCATACAGACAAGGAGGAGCTATAGATGAACCAATTGATATTTTAGGAAAAATAATCAATATCATAAGGATCCATAATTTTAGATCCCATAGCCTTGACTCCTATTTCCACTACTCCCCCTTCTATTACCCATATTATATAAGAGGTTTCAACACCTCCACCAACTATTTACACTCCTAAAGTATCTCAAGTCCCCTTTATTCCACATGTTTTAGCACCTCCACCTCTAGTGTCAACCCCTCTACTTGTCTATATTTCACCTACCATTCCACCCACATCAATAAGCCAAGTATAATCAACACAAATAAGTCAAGTGGACATTCAAGATCCCCATATAATGAAAGCTCAAGTTTTCACTCCACTTAGCCTTCCTCCTATTTCACCTTCCCTATTTTATCCACTCTCACTTTTCAGTCCATTTATAATTCCTTTCATTTCATCACCATTAATTCCCAATAGCACCTAATAGTACATTGTCACAGAATAAGTCATCTTGACTATATTTCTGTAGGCCAGCCCAAACCTTGTGATAAGTATTGTTCCCCTTCATCTCAACCCACTATTTTCACATCACCAATGCTAAGTGGTCTTACACACTTAATTGACACATTTAGTATTTTAGATTATACCCTTCCGTTAGTTCTCAAATTCATAATCCCTGTGTTCATTTCATCCTCCACTCTCCTAATAGGAAAAATTAATTTCAATGCCTACACTTCCCCTCATTTCCACTATTTCAACTATACCATCAGAAGAGGTTAGATTAACCCAGATACTTGGTGAAAATATTGATTTACAAACCACTGATGAGAGTGGATCTTCATGGGCACCTCCTGAGAAAACAATGGTACCATCTTCCTAAGAGTCCCCAATGGTTGCAATATCTATTAGTATAGCTACATCAGCTATAAATTCTTTGGTGATAGTGTTAGATAAGTAGAAGGCTACCCCCAGTTGGTTAGCATAATCAGTGAGTAAGAAATGGAAAATAATGATTGATCCTAATACTTTTGACTTTTCCAAGTCAAAATTCAAGAAGAAATAAAAACCCAATCCCAGGACCCTCTCAAAGGCATTCAATGATGATAAAGGGAAGATATATGTTAAAATTGTAGTTCCCCCACTAAACAAAAAAAATACAATCTTGTGGTAGAAGATTATCAAGTTTCTCATATACACCTTGGTCGGTAAAGAATAGATGGACTCAATCATAATGTGTAGATAGGTATCAACTCTCTCTTATAGATAATTTATCATAATAAAGCCACCAAGGATGAGTTGAAAATAAAAGTGGATTAGTTGACTAAAGCACTGAATCAAATCATAAATTTTGATAAAACATCACAACAACCATAGGTAGTGTAACCAATCAGTCCATATCAAGCTAAAATTGATTCTCGATGAAATATTGAATGAATGGGAAGGGTTATGAAGGAATGGTATGAGGAAAAGGTCACTAAATGAAATAGGGTTCTTACAACCATGATGGAACATTATGGAGTCATCATGGAGATAAAGGATATTTTGAATGAATAGATTAATTAGTATGAAGGAGAGATTCAGAATTTGAATCTGTATTATCCAAAAATTAATAGCCATAAAATCAATTGGTATGAATACCCTCATTACTAATAATATATTGAAGGATGATGTTGAGCATGAGGAACTATAAAAGCTTGGTCAATTTTGGATAAGAGTACTGATAGAGTTTGTGGAATAGGCCAAGGAAGCTCATGATAAGGCAATTGATGTAATGTATGAGATTTATGACATGATGAACTTAATTTCACGCCGATCGATGCTAACAATCTCCTTTAGGTAGAATAGGTTTAGAATAATTTAAAATCAATAGTTGAGAATGAGTTTTCAAATCACATGGTCTTTATCCTAAGCTCCATCCACAAGCTCATTAGGTATGAGAAAATAATTGACAAGATGAATACTGAAATGCAGGGCATAAGAACCTTTAGAAGAGAATTGTTTGATGTTTAGGTAGATTGTGTAGCTTCCAACATACTTTCTTATAGGCTAGATATAGAGTGAATTTAAGATATTTTCAAATCCTTTGATGCATATATATAGAATTTCTAGGCCAAAAATGATAAGAAAGCTGAAGAATTTATAAAAATTGATTAATTTTCCCTCTCTTTTGAATATTTTCAAATGTTATTATCATTTGTAATTTCATTTCAAGAAATTATAAGTTGTAATTACAAAGGTAAAACTATATTTATAACTCTTTTTTAGAAAGAGAAAGACATATTTTTTACACTTTATATTTTTTGATAATGTGAAGGCTACAAAAATCACAAGTGCAAATTGCACTTTTCATTTTGATAAATGTGAATTGTTAAAAAGGTGTAAAATCATGAAGTGTAAATTACACAATCTATTTTGGCAAAAATGATAAAGACTTAGAAAGTTTTAAGTCTCACTTAAAGTTTTACATGCTAGGATTTTACATGAAAATAAACTTAGAATTATTTTCAATGTTATCTTTTATTTTGAAAGGTCAAGTTCTATTTTGGGTCCCTCTTTTTGCATGAGCAAGCTATTTTTAGCCACTATCAGATGAGGAAGCATTTCATGGAGATATTTAATTCCATCCATTCCAGACCATGCCATATTTCAACTAGGATCATGCCTAGCTCATTTATGTTATGTTCTAGCCATTCCACAAGTTAAAAAATGCTAGAAATAGAAGAGCTCACCTCTCTTGCATGAGGGTTTCAGATTTGCATTAATTTCTTCACTAGGCATTTGAATTTAAATAACTACATGCATTCTATGACATATTTTGTATAAAAATGGGTAGACCCCATGGCCCAATCAATCTTTTTGCTGCTAGTTATATTTTTTGTATTTTGAATATATTTACTACAAGTTATAACCTTTGAAGAGAAATAAAGTTGAATATTTTCCTTTCTTGTCTTGAGATATCTTTGTGTGTGTGCAAGTTGTTTTATTATTTTTGGAATCTTTGTCTCTTTGTTTCACTTTCAAAAAATTCATTTGTGGTATTTTACACTCTTTAAAATATTGTTTGAAATAAAGATCTTTTTCCCTTTTTTGAAAAATATCTAAAGTACTACCTCTAATTTCTATTTGTATGAGTCTATGTTTAAACAAATTCAGCCTATTTTATGCTCTATTGTGTTCATAAATCAAGCATTAAAATCCATTCTAAAGTGTTCGGTGCAATCACCATAGTTTTAGTTTTTTATAAATTTCAATTTTTCAACCCTTTGCCCCATCAAAACTTTAGTTTAGGATTTAGAGGCTCTAAAGAGTGAGATTTACACAAAACTAGTATTTTATCAGTTTGCATCAAATTTAGTGAAAGGAAGTTGGCCTTTTCTAGAGATTAACCTTAAATTTCCAAGATCCCATGGCTTTTAAGGTTTTTACATTGTATCATTAGGCACTTTTACAAGAAGCTACATGATCAAGATAGGTGCAATCCTATGTGATAACACCTTCATTTGACCAAGAAAAAACTTGACTCTTATTTAGCATGGTGGTGATGGGTTTGACCAAGTTTTCAGAACCAGTTATAAACCTTCTCATAAAGTTTATCTTCCCAAAGAAGCTATAGATTCCTTTCTTGTGCTTGGGTAGAGATAATGTTAAGATAGCACTTATTCTATCAGGGTAAATGGATAGTCCTTCCTTTTAAACATTATGACCAAAAAGTTTGCCTTCATGAATAGTAAACACACATTTCTTAGGATTTAAAGAGATCCCATACTCTCTAAATCTTTGGAAGATCAACCTTAGAAGGTCCATGTGATCACTAGCCTTCTTGGAGAAAACTATGATGTCATCCAAGTAAACTAGTACAATCTAATTTAGAAACCCTTAGAAATCCATGTCCATGGCTCTTTAGAAAGTCGCCCCAGAATTTGACAATCCAAAAGGCATATTTTAGTAAGCATATGTTCCCCACTTTATGATGAAGGAAATATTATACTAATCTTCCTCTCTTACCAACACTTGGTTGTAACTTGAATATCCATCCAAAAGGGAGAAGCATTTTGAACTAGCAATTATCTAAAGGAGTTGCTCCATAGATGGTAAGGGGTAGTGATATTTTAAAGAGACACTATTTATACCCCTAAATTCAACACATAATTTTATTTTCCCACTCTTCTTCATCACATGTACCAAATTGGATACCTATGAGGAGTGCTTAATTAAAAAGATGATCTTAGATTTGATTAATTCGGTCAATTTTTTTCCTCATAATATCTTGAATTTTGAGTTCTATATGCCTCTATTTCTATATTATATGCTTGGCATTAGCCTCTAGTTTTATAGTGTGTTGTGTCATCTTGGGATCAAAGCCTTTCAGGTCACTATATTCCCAAGTAAAGATGTTTGCATATTCTTTAGAAAGTTCTATGAAATCATGCCTCTCAACTTTAGTGCTTACCCTCCCAAGCTTGAGGAGCTTGTCTTTGAAGATAAGGACTCTTTCATAGTTCTCTTCATTTGTATACATCACTACCTTATCTTTTCTCATATGATCTCCTTCATGGAAAAGACCTTCAAAGGTGACAAGCCCTTTAGGAAGCTTATTAGATCTCAATTAAACTATTTTCTCTTTATATTGATGATGAAATTTTTATTGGTTAATTGAAGATAATTATGTTTCATGTTGTAAGAAATAAGAAATTTTGTTGTCATTCTAAAATACCTATTAATGAGCTTCATTGTCTGGTACTAATGGTCTCACTACCACTTTGACATGTGGTTGCATTTTAGTCTTTTTCAACTCTTCTGGGATATCAAATTGAGCTCCCATAACTACCAATATATTAGCATGTTGATTCTAATTTCTTGGTATTGTTTGGATGTTAAAGGCCTCAAAATCCTTAATTAGGTCCCACAATCTATGTTTGTAATACTTCATCAAGGGATTCTTGGTGATATTCTAACCTTTAACCTAGTTCACTATCAGCTCATAGTCTCCATAAACTTGCAACTACTTGATCCCTCTCTTATTAGCCTATTAAAGGCCATGGATAAGACTCTAATATTATGATTCATTGTAAGATCAAATGAATTAGAACCTATAAGAAGATAAATACTTGTCATTGGAGGGGGATACTAGCATTTCACCTACACCCACTTCATGGTTTCTCCTTAAATCATCAAGGAATAATTTACATAAGCCACTAGGGTCTTCTTGGGGTCCAATGAGGGATGGCATGGATTGATTCTCTTTATGTAAGTAGTAAACACCCATGTCCCTTTTTTCAACTCCTTTCAAGGGACCAATTGATTGATTTTCATTCCATAGTTCATCCAAGAACATATCTAGTATCTCCTTAGGGTGAGCATTTAATTCTTGACCAATTGTGAATTCATCCTCATTAAGAATAGTGTAATTGACTTTTATGCTATCTAGCCCATAAGGATCTATGTGAAATTATGCAATGGGTTCAGCTTTGATGGATATTTTGGTCTCATATCTTATTTAGAATGCCATAAATGACTAATCTACTACCAGATAACCTCTAATGTTTGAAATGAATTCTCTAGATAAGCATAGTACAAAATGAGGAGGAACATCAAGGATCAATACATGTTAAACCATTGAGACACTATGACAAACATACAAGGTCAAGTTGAGATCTCTAATGATACAAGATGGCTTACTGGAAGATCCATCTAGTTGTAACACTCCTTTAGATTAAGGCTCAAACTTTAGACCAAGCTAATCAACTATAGACTTTGGCATTATTGAGGTGTTATCCCTACTGTATACCAAGAAATTTTTCACTAAAGAGTCACTAATGATTATTGAAATGTAGAAGGGAGGAGGTTTAACCACCTTACTTGATTTTCCTTCACTAGGTCTTTTGGTTTCATTGATGAGAACCACATTCTCCTTGAGTGGTGGTTTCTCAAAAACATTAATTATTGACAACCCTTATTAAAGGATGTTTACTTGACTAGGCATGGAGAGCATCTCCCACATTGACACACTCACATTGGACCTTTTCATTTGTTCCACCATGTTGATGGGTGAACCACTAACCTTTGGTTGTGCTTTAGGAGCCACAACTACACTTTGAATTTTTGAGTTTTGGTGAATAAAGGCATTCCCCTGATTTTGATTCCTTGGATCAATTATATCCTTTGGAATAGTAGAAAGTTAGTTTGGCTTTGAAATTTAAGGAGTAATGGTAGGAGGCTCTTTGACTACTTCCTGATTACCATCCATGTTCCTTATTTTGAACCTTGTATTCATTTCCACCTAATTATATGCCTAGATAGAACTAGCCTACTAATTGAGTGCATAACACTCTTCTTGCTCATAATTCACCATTATAACACCCAACTATATTGGTCCTTGATTAAGGATTTGACCTTGTTGAGGAACCTCTAGTTTTATCATCATGGGTAACTCTATGTTCTGAGACATAAAACCTTGATTGTACCCATAATTGGTACCCTGTTATCATTGATCATTGAAAGCATAGTTGAAGTTAGTATTTAGGAAAATAGATTTCCCAAAAGATTTATTCTAAAGCATGGTACCCTCATATTCTTAAGTAACATTATTTTGAATGGGGACCAAGGTGTTGAAAGTGCTTGCAACATTTGGATTATAATTATTCTATCTATTATAGCTAGGCTTCCTCTATTCTTGGATTTGAACTTAGCTTTGGACTTAGAATTTTCCTTTGCAGGGTGGCCTATTTTCTTTATAAGATTGGTATTGAGGTTAATATGAGGTTTTTTCACTAAAATATTACTTTATTTCTCAAGAATAAAGAGTAAAACTTGAAAGAAAGGTAAGGTTGGTAGAACTTAGATTTGGTTTGCACTCCATGATCCAGACAGTTATAAATACTCCTATTTATCTTGTTAAGAATGGCTTGAAGATAATAAATCACTCAAATAAATTATTTATTAGTTGGGTAGGTGGGAGGATTGCCTAGAAATCTAGGTCTAAGAAGTACATGACTTCCTTGGAGGCTATTAATCCACCTTTTAAAACAAGTTAATGTTGATAAATTTGTTGTTAAGATAGGTTGCATAACAAAAATGAAAGTAATTAAACAAAGTAAATAAATACTTTTTGGAGTAAATGCTTATTTTAACAAAAAAATATTAAAAAAATGTTAAACTATCAAAAATAGGTTTAGGTGTGGTCAGTGTATTTTTTCTAGTCTATGTAATGACAAAGGTCAAGAAAATAGGGTTTTTATTGAGTTTAAGAGGGGTATGAGCTTATTATTTTGGGTAGAAGTGATCTACATAGTGACCATAAGAAATTGGATGCAATCATTAATGGTTTAAGTGACCATCGGTGGTTAAGGTGACCATCAATGGTTAGGGTGACTGTCAGTAGTCAAGTTGACCATCAGTGGTTATTGTGGGTTTGGACGAGTTATTGGTTCTCATCAGAATAGGTTATGGGTTGGGTAACAAAAGGTTTTATAGGTTTTTGTAAGTTTTTTAATGGTTGTGAGGGCAAGAAAGAGCCTTAGAGGTATCAAGGGTAAAGGTTTGGTACTTAGGTGGTTGAGAATGGTTAGAGGGTGTTCTAGTGGAAGAGGTAATATATAGAGTTTCAAAACTATTAAAACTAAATAACTAAAAGTTAAAATGAGAAAAATATACTTATCTTGTATTTTATAGTTGATGGCTTGAAGAAGTCCTAGAGTTATGACACTAGAAGCTAGAATAATACCTACATAAGAAGCTCCAATCTCTTACCTAAGAAATTATGGTGATGATTGCTAATCCCCAAAATTTTCACCTTCTCTCCTCTTTTTATAAGAAATAAAGAGAGGTGCAACAATATGTTAACAAGAGGTTCAAAGTGGTTATTTATTTTTAGCACCAACATGCATTAATCTGCATGTAGAATAGACAATTAAAAATAAAAAAACAAGTTGTAGTTAAGTTGGAGTTTAAGTGTTGAGGTAGTGAGAACCTAACCACTGGAAGTTAGGGTGATCGTTGATGGTTAAAGTGATCATAGATAGTTGAGTGTCAAGGTCAAGATAGGTTAAAAAGGTAGGTTCAATGAGTAGGTTAACTAACTAGAGTTAGATGTGGTTATCTATTAAAAGGTCAAGGTTGGGCCCAATGGGGTCCTAAGGTGGTCTAGGAGTGTTTTGACACTTGAAACCATAGAGTGTGGTTTTTTAGTGTCTACATTTTCCCCTTTTTATTAGTTACATAGTTTTTATCAACAAGCTACAAAACAAAAATGGATTGTGGGTTGAAGGTTCAGTAACCCCAAGCATGGGAGGAGGTATTCCCCTCAAACTAGGAGTTGATGAGGTGAAAGAGAATTGGGTGCAAGTTTGATCAGTGGTGAAGGTGATGATAAAAGGTGGGTAATAGGTGGGGAAATAAAATGAGAACACATGTATAAAGTGTGAAAAAAGTGTGATAGCCAAGATTGTGTATTGACTAGGTTGTCATAGTTGGTAAAATTTAAGGTTAATACTAGAAGGATAAGTGATAAGTGGACCATGTGATCATATGTGATGGTTGGGTTACACTAATAAACTCAAGTATCTTAGAAAAGGTTAGTGTTTTCATGGGTATTCAAGGTAGAAAGTGATCCCATGAAGACATAAATTAGTTTCAAGTGTTGGGACCAAAAATGAGTCAAGCATCTAAATGGTCGATGCATAAAAGTAGTGCAAGTTCATCAAAAATGGCAAGGTAAATGATGGGATCAAAAATACTAAGGAAAATTTGGGTCACAAAAAGTGTGAATGTTGGGTCAAGATGACCAAGTTGAGGTTGATTGATTTGGTTAGTTGGTGGAGAATAAGGTGTTCTCCAATGGGTGTATGGTTAGTTAGTTGGTTGGTTGGGTGGTGGAGAATAAGGTTCTCTCCAATAAGTGCATAGTTGGTAGGTTGATAGGTTGGTTGGTTGGTAGGTTAGTTAGAAGACACATGTCTTCTCAAGTCATCATGAAAGTAGGAAGTTGAAATGCTCCAGTTGGCAAAGACCAAAATGGCAAGATGGGTGGGCTTAATAACATAAGCCCATTTCATGCATTGCATTGGTGTTAGTTCATTGTTTAAAAGAAGTAGCTTGATCACATAGTGCAAAGCAAGATCAAAATCCCTTGATTTGTAGATTGTAAAGGAGAGATGGATGTAGGTCAATAGATGATAGTGTAACCTTCTCATGGGGATGGCTTGCCCCTTCTATAAGTAACCAAATAACTATTATAAATGAGTCCATGTTCTAAGTTTAGTGTCGACTGATCTATGTGGGAAGTCTATGAATTTTGTGTGAAAGCTAATGGAAGCTTTCTTTGGGATTGCTTTATTTTTGACTTTTGACTTGGGGTTTGTTGATTGCTTTAAGTTGATGGTTTTGGGAAGCTAATCAATGTGGGAAGCTTCCAAGTGATTACTTGCTTGACAAATGTTTGGTTTAGCCATCCTTCAAGGGAGTGATCTAAGCTTTGGATTTGTTTAGGTGTGATAGTTGTCCTTTAAGGGAGCAGTCTACCTTTTAAGCAACTTTTAATAGTTTTGGATAGTTATCCATTAGGGGCGTAGTCTATAATGCTGGAGATTTTTTACCCAAGTGATATTTGGCATCCCAAATTGAATGTTATGCTAGTTTAGACATTTACAAGTCTATATAAGTTTGAAGGCTTTCCTTTATGGAGGCAAAACCATAGCACAAGAAGGTTGATTATGGGTAAAAGAAGTTTAAGTGATAATGACCATGGAGATTCATCATATAAAGGATGAAAAGTGTCTATGAGAATCATGTCATAGGTAGAGCCATGGTACCCATGCTTAATATTAGGCTAAGGTTGTGATGGATAATCACACAATCTTGTTGTAATTAGTTTCCCTTAAAATAAGGAGATGAAGGTAATTAAAAAAGGGATGAGCTTAAGTTAGACACAAGATAACTAAGGACTTACTTTAACAAAATAATGAGATAAGAATGAAAATCATTGAGGGTATTAGGTTCTAATATGCCCTAGATCCACACTTACATGTAAATGGTTTGAGCCAATTAGGAGTGAAGATGTCCCACAATTACTATCTAACACTAGATTAGATATGGAAAAGATGTTGGAGTGATGATGGTTAAGTAGGTAGAATGAAAAAAAATGACTCCATTTGTCTTTATAACTTGGTTAGGTAATGGTTGCTAGACTTTGCTCAGATTACAATGGTTGTTAGTTTTTGGTTTGGTTAGGTAGGTTTAGGTATCAGTTTGGGTAGGTTTGTTAGGTTGACTAGGTAGTTGGGTGAAAACGTAGGGTTATAAGGTTTAAATACCAAAAGAGGCCTAATCAGAATGGTTAAAGTTGAAGGTTTTCCTAGGTTAGAGGTAAAAGTTTGGGTTAAGGTCAAGGATAGGTGTAGGTTAAGGTAATAAAATACCTTCTTAAGGAAAGCTTTTTGAGTTGATGAATATACAAAGCCTCTTAGAGGTATAACTCCCTGAGTTTGATCCTTCCATGGATGATTGATAAAGAAAGATGCAAGGTGATGATAGTTATACTTTGAGTTGTATTTTAGGCTTAATGGTGGTTGGTTATGTTTTAGGTTTTGGTTTAGGTTGGTTTGGGTTATTGATAAAGGTTTGGTCAAGGTCAAGGTTTAGTTAAGTTTAAGGTTGGTTTGGTGTTAAGATAGGTGTAGGTTGAGGCATAAGTGTCAAATGTTGGTTTGGTCATTGGTTAAATTTTGTAGGTGAAAGGTTAAGGTTCGGTTTGGTTATTGGTTAATGTTTGGGTTATTTTTTGGTCAAATATTTTTAGAGGGAAAAGTTAGATGTTTTATCCATGAATGTTGAGGATGGAAAAAGATTCCCAGGTAAAGATGTTGGTTAGTAAAGAGGGCATAGGAAGGATGAAGATGACCTCATTTTCCTCCCAAGGGTTTTTAGGATTTAGTTATTAGTTATTAGTTGTTAGTTGTTAGTATGGAGTTCAAGTTATAGGCAGTGGTCCAGGTGGGATCTCCCTTATGGTACTATGGCAAGGAAAAAATTGTTGGGTCAAATTTAGGTAGGTTTGGGGTCTATAAATTATGTTTGTAACATCATCTTGGAATAAATGTGGGTTATAAAAGAGTGTCATATTGTCCCAATGAGGGATCTTAGGTGAGGTGTGGGTAGCTTGGATAAAAGGGTAGCTGAGATTCAATAAATCTTGAATGAAGGGTTGATGTTGGTTTGGGTTGATAAATAAGTTGGTTATGGTTGGATCAAAAGTTGGGTTGATCATGGTTGATTGAGTTGGTTTAGAGTTTGTCTTGATTGGTTGGGTGAGATATAATGGGTGATTGATTTGGTTTGTTGGTTGGATTTGCTTGTTTGTTTGGTTTGTTTGATAAGGTAAGGTGAAAAAGATTTGACCCTATTCAAAAGTGAATGGAATCAAAGACCATGTCATTAGATAGATGAAATGATCAAATTATAGAGGAATTAAATGGGTTTGGTTTTATTTGAGGTTGGGGTTAGGTTGTTTTGAGGTAAGGTTGGATTAGTTATAGGTGAGGTGTTTTGGATTGGCTCTACAAAAAGGGAGGTGAAATAGGTAGGTTGGGTTGGTTTGATGTTTTCTCTACTAAAATAGGAAGTGGATAGGGTAAGGTAACTTTGATTGGGTCCACCAAAAGGGTAGGTGGAATGCGTATGGTTTTTGGGGGTGATTCCACTTTTTGAGAGAGTGGAAGAGGTAGGTTGATTTGAGGTTGATCCACTAAAAAGAGAATTCAAAGAGGTGGGTTGATTTCTTTAATTTTGGTTTTAAAGGAAAGTTGAGAAGGTCTTTCTTGGTCAATAGGTGGATTGGTTTAGGTTTTAATTATGGTTTGTTTAGTAATGGGTTCACTAAGTACCAAATCTAATGAAGGGGTCTTATTATGTTAAGGCTTTTGTTCATGGGTTTGCACAATAATGGTTATAGAAATAGGCTCAATGATGGATTTCCTGATGATATTTAAGGTTAGGTTGGGGGTAATGTAGAGAATATCCTTTGAAACCTCATTTTGATCAATAATATTTTGGACAAACATCTTAAAACACCCACATCTATCTATCACATGTTCATTTCTATGATGATAAGCACAAAACTCATTCTTTATAAACCAAATGGGTATTGGAAGAGAACAATTGATGGATTTGATTGTAGGAAGTCTAATGATAGAAGCCTCTAAGATTTTGTCAAGGATTGAGGCATATGATTCCCCAAATGGGGTATATTTCCTAAGAAGAGGGTGCACCCATGGTTATTGAGATTGTGAGATAGTTGATTGGTTTGATGAAGTTGGTTGGTTTGACATGGTTGATGAGTTTGATAAGTTGGGTAGGTTTGATAAAATTGGTGATTTTGAAAGGTTTGGTTTGTAATTATTGGTTTGATTTGGGGAGGTTGATAAGGTGGGTAAGGTTGATAAGGTAGGTTGGTTTTAGAGGTTGGGTAAGGTTGATAATGTAGGTAAGGTTAATAAGGTAGGTCAGTTTGAGAGGTTGGCTAAGGTTGATAAGGTGGGTTGATATTTTTTGGTTATATTTGATAAGGTGTGTTGGTTTAAAAATTTTGGTTGATGGTTGAGGGGATAAACCAAGTCTTGTTTTTGAGATAAATAGGTTTGCCATAAACGGGGTTCAGACAGTTGATATGATGGTTGGGGTAGATAAGCAAAAGTTTGATAAGGTTAAGGAGGCTGATATGATGGTTGAGATAGGTAGCCCAAAGATTGGTGATGTTGAGATAATTGAGGTTGAGGTGGGTTATGATAATGGTCAAATAGGTGTTGAAATTTTGTTGGTTGGGTACGAAGATGATCAAATGTTTGTTGATAGGTTATTGGTTGGTTGTATATGAGGATGAATTCACTATAGGTAAGGTTGGGTTGATTATAGGCAGGGTTGGGTTGATTGTAGGTGAGGTTGGATTGATTATAGGTAAGTTTGGGAGCACAAATGGCTCTTGATTCAAGGTAATACTCTAAGGCAAGAGGTTTGTCTTCTAGGAGTTTAACAAAGTATCTCTAGGAGAAAATATAGGAGTGTTCCTTATTGAACAAGGTAATGGAGATGAGGTGGGTAAAGGCAAGATGGTAGAAGATTTTTCCAAGGTAGATTAGATTTCTCACAACTCAAACAAAGAAAAGACAAGAAAAAATTCAAAAAAGATAAAACACACACTGAAGCACATTAAATCCTAAGGTTCTTTTTGTCTCTCTTGTGACTTATGCCTTAAGTTAGAATTGTGTGACTCAACTTGGCTTATAAAGTAGGTACTAAAAAATAAGTCTATGGTTGATTTCAGGTTATGTTAGGTGCTCAAAGGGGTCTATATTGTAAATCAATATGTGGCTTGATATTGGGGCCTACCCCCTCACTTCACACACTACAGGGATAAGGGTGTCAAGTGCTTAGCCAAGATATATTGATTTCTAAATATGATACTCAACCATAGAGCTAAGTTTTGGTTTCTCCCCTTAGTAATGACATCCAAGTGGGATAGCCAATGGGTGAAAGATACTACTAGGAGATGAAACACTAGTCAGGCCTTGTGTTAAGTGTTTTGATGTTTTAATTTGGTGTAAGTGATTTGGTCTTGTGTGTGTGACAAGAGTGAAGCTATGATTAAATTACTTTGCTTTAATTTAAACTATGTGAGCTAAACTTGTAAGCAACCAATGTATATGGTTAATTTTAAGCCCAAAAGAAATTTTGATTCCATTGTATGAGCAAAAACTAAGAAGAATAACCTAGATGTAATTATGAACCCAATAAAAGACTCTAGGGTCCCACTTGGCATGCCATAATGTTTCACTAAAATTTTGCTTTATTTCTCAAGAAGAAACAATAAAACTTGAAAGAAGGGTAATATTTGTGGAACCTAGATTTGGTTTGTACTCCATGATCTAGACAATTGTATATATTCTTCTTTGTCTTGGGAGGAATGACCTGTAGATAAGAAAGCACTCAAAGAAATAGTTGATTAGTTAGGTAGGTGGGTGTATTGCCTAGCAAGCTAGATCCAAGAAGTACATGACTTCTTTGGATGTTATCAATCCACCTTATAAAACAAGTTAATGTTCATAAAATTGATGATAAGAGAGGTTGCATACTAAAAATGAAAGTAATTAAACAAATTAAATAAATAATTTTTGAAATAAATGCTTATTTTAACAAAATAATATTAAAATAAATGATAAACTATCAAAATTAGGTTCAAGTGTGTTTAAGATATTGTTTCTGGTTTGTGTAGTGATGGAGGTCAAGAAAATAGGGTTTTGGTTGAGGTTGAGAGGTGGTATGAGCTTTTTATTTTGGGTAAAAGTGATCTACAGAGTGACTATAGGTGATTGGATGTGACCATCGACGGTTTAGGTGACCACTGATAGTTAGGGTGATCGTTAGTGGTTAAGCTGACCATCAACAGTTACTATGGGTTTGACAGGTTATTGGTTCTAGCTAAAATAGGTTATGGGTTGGGTACATAACGGTTTTGTAGGTTGTTTTAGGTTGGTTAATGGTAGTGAGGGAAAGAGAGAGCCTTAGAGGTATCAAGGGTAAAGGTTTGGTACTTAGGTGATTGAGAATGGTCAGAGGGTGTTCTGGTGGAATAGGTAATATATAGAGTTGTATAACTATTGAAACTAAATAACTAAACTTAAAACAAGAACAATATACTTAGCTTGTGATTGATAGTTGATAACTTGAAGAATTCCTAGAGTTAGGATGTTATAAGCTAAAAGAATACTTGCATAAGAAGCTTTGATCTCTTACCCAAGAAGTTTTAGTGATGATTGTTGATCCTCATTCTTTTCACCTTCTCTTCTCCTCTTTTTATAGGAAGGAGAGGTGAAATAATATTTTAACAAGAGGTTCAAATTGGTTATTTATTTTTAGCACCAACATGCATTGGTTTGAATGTGGAGTAGATAGCTAAAAATAAAAAATCAAGTTGTAGTTGAGTTGGAGTTTAAGTGTTGAGGTGGTGAGAACCTGACCATCAGTGATTAGGGTGACCATCAATGGTCGAGGGTCAAGTTCAAATTAGGTTAAAAAGGTGGTTTCAACTAGTAGGTCAAATTGACTAGATTTAGGTGTGGTTGTTGGTCAAAAGGTCAAGGTTAGGCCCAAGGAGGTCCCGAGGTGGTCTAGGGGTGCTTTGCCACTCAAAACAATAGTGTGCAATTTTCTAGTGTCTATAGAGGATTAATAAGGCCTATTAAAATCTTATTACTTATTAACAATAATTATCTCATTTCCCAAGGATTAGAACATGTTCTTAATCTCTTGAAAGTTTTTTCATTCTTGGGAATCACTAGATTGACTAGTGGAAGCCTTTTATTACTTAGGTGTGGGTATAGAAGTAATTTTAAGCATAGGAGGATTGACATCAAGGGGAGGAATAGAAATAGGGGATGGTCTAATCTCAGGAAATAAAGGTATTAGAGGTCTACGTGTAATCTTGCCATCCTATACCAAATAATTTTCTAATCTGATTTCCACCTCATATGCATTTGGCAACGTGTTTCATCCCATGGATTGGATCATTACTGCAATGTCACTATTTAGGGCCTTCAAATAGTATAGGAAGGCAAAGTTAGGGGTAGGCCTAATAGAGACTAGGATTTTATCCTAAGTCTTTTGAAACATTGTCGTGAAGTCTTACATGACTTCATGAGGGCCTCTTTCAATTGTGGTTAACTAATCTACAAGTGATAAATGGTCACTTTTATCCTCAAATCTCTTACAAAATAAATCTCCTAATTAGTCCCATCATGTAATAGAATTATAATCAAGGATTCTATACAAATCTAGGGCTTTACCTTTAAAAGAGATGGATAATAACCTAATTTTTAATGTTTCCTCATTGATATCATGAATGTTGCAGAAGTTGGTTATATCCATGAGGTGTTCAAAAGGGGTTTTAGCTTGGTCTCTAATAAAATAAGGGACACTTTTAAGAGATACTAAAGGAATAGGATCATATTGAGGGAGGTCCAAAGGACATTGGCCATTAAAGGCCACAAAGGGGAAAACTCTAGGGATTACCATGGTAATGAAAGGGTTTAACAAAGATCTTATAGGGGTTGGCCTTAAAAATGATTTAAGAACAAAGTTTCCTTTATAAGGGTGTGTATTAGCAAATCTTAATCCTTTTTACTGATTTCAAAGCCAATTCAATAAATTCAAAGGGAATATCTATAGAAGCTAACCTTATAGTCACCTTTGGCATGAGATGTAGTTACTACTCTACTACCAGACTTTTGAATCTTCTTTTGGAGTTGCCAGATGTTTTTTGGAAGTTATAACTACCACAAATTGATCAAACCAACATCAAACTTTGACCAATTTCCTTGAACTGTGTCTCACTAAGTGTGCTATAAATTGTTATAGCATCAATTTGTTGGGTGAATATTTTTTCGGCCAGCTAACTAGTGACCAAAATAGTTCCTATCACCACAGCATAGGGAGATGGGTCATCGTGGTGTGTAGCTTTACTACATCAACCAGAGACAAATCTCTCCTCTCATCAAGGGGAGGTTCCCTATTAAATATGTGGAGCTGTATACAATATAAATAAGCAAAAAGTAAGACACAGGGGTGGGACAAACCATCCATCTCTCTTCTTTCAGAGATGATGCACACAAACAAAGGAGAAAATCTTGGCTATAAATGTTGAAGGCACTTCTCTTCTTTCAGTGGTGTCCTTAAAGAAATAGCAAGAGTTTCTTTCAGATAGTGAAATAACTAGTGATCAAAAGGGTGTAGTAACAACAGGATGAAACAGAGTGTAAAGTCTCCACCTCAACTACTCAAAGAGTATATCACAAAGGATAATGGGGGCACAAAGTCACCCCAGAATCCTCAACACAAAAATAAAAGGAAAACATAGATTGAAATCAATTTTGAAAGCACAAAGTCTTCCCACAGTTGGTTTCAAGACACTTCCCTATTACCTTCACTAATTCTGCATACCAAATTAAATAAATTAGGACACCTTCAAATGACACAAGTCAGAACAGCACAAAGTCTATGAAAAACCTGCTTTCTCATTCAAATAATAATGGAAATGAAATTACAACTTGAGCTCAAAGTCTCAGTCTTTCTCTTTCAAAATGGGTAGACTTTCACTCTTGTAAAATAAAAAGTCTCTCCTGTAATAAATGAGAGATTACAATATATAGCACTCCAAGAAAGACTTGGGTACTTGTTTTTCATAGAATAGCCCATGCTATGCATTTAATGCCTTGAATGTATTTCCAAGTTTGTTAAAGGACTACATTGAAAACAAGGTAGCTGTCTTAACTATGGCATGTCATTTCATCCCATACATCTTCTCCCGAGTCTGGATCATCTGGTCTATCCCCTCTGACATTTGCGCAGCTATCCATTTATCTTTACTTCATGGAAGGAAAAGATAGGTTGCATCCTTAAATTTCAAGCCAAATTACCTACTTGGTGGACTATTCCACCTACTGAAATTACTTCTACGTAGACATTTCAAGCTTTTCCCTCTTTTTTCTTTTGTCTTTTCCAGCTTTGTCTCTTCCTAATGTGATTTGAGCTATCGGGCTATCTTTTCAGCTAGTCACTTGGTTCTTCCTTCAAGTTCCATGCTTTATTTGAATTTCAATAGATATTCCCTTACCTTAAATTTGACATCTATGGGGATGTCATTGGTCGACTGTTTCAATGGTTCGGGTGGCCTTCTCAGCTCCTTGGTTTAATCACTTTCTTGCTTCAATCGCTTTATTGGTCCTTGGTTGAACCATCACTTTCATTTGAACTTGCCTTTGGAATCATCCATGTTTCTTCTCTCTTTTCTTGAGATCGCCTTTGAACTTTTGAACCATGTTGAACCATTGAACTTTGAACTCTTTTAGTTCAAAGTTCAATCGATTCATTGGTTTATTTTATGTCTCACTCAAACACTACTTCCTTTATCTTTCTAAGCTTTGGTTGAACCTTTGAACCTACCAATTGAACCAACTTTGGTTCAATGGTTCAATGGTCCAATTGATTCATTCTTCATTATTTGGCTACGTGTTAAACCCATTTCTTTCTTGCAGAGTCTGTAGATTTGAGCCTGCCTGCAGAGTTCATAGATTCAAGTCTACAGAGTTCATAGATTCAAGCCAGCAGAGTCCATAGATTTTTAGAAAGCTTGAAAAATGAAGAACATGAATGCTTAGAACAATTTTTTGAAAGGGGAAGAGAGGATTTTGGTTTGTAGGACCAAAATAGTTCAAATGTTGTCCCAAAAATGAGTGATATTTTTGGGGGACAACAGTTGGCTCCGGTTGGGGAACTTCCTTCAGATGAGAACTTGGAACAACTGAGGGGAGTAGAAACTAGAATCTCTAGTGCCTTGAAGTGTGCCATTGGGCTATGGAGTTGAGCTACCCAAAAAGAAAGGTTCCAAAAAAAATGAAAACAAAAAGAACAAAAAAGAACTAAAGACTATATAGATATACATATGTACAAATGATCTTATCTGATGCCTCAATATTTGAATTGCTTCAGATGCCACCCACTGTGAGATAGTGAAAATGGTGTGTCATCCTGATAAATTAGTAGGAAACCATTTTGTCCTCAGAAATGGTGACGAGTGAATGGAACTCTCCACCAGGAAACCACTTTTCTGTGTCTTCCCCTTGGTTTTCTTTTCTTCTTACCCCAAAGCAAGACTTGACTTTTGGTCTAAAAACCATGAATCTTTGCTCTCCTACCAAAGAGTTCCTTTTCCTAATTTTGATGGGTAGTAGCACGGCTTAGTACCATAATTTGTTGTTCTAATAGCTCAGCCTCACACATGTCTTGATTGTCCTCCTTAGATATCTCATATTCTTCTTCATTTGGAGGGGAGGGTTCTTCTGCACTTATGCCACACTCCACCAATTCTTTTATTATTTCATCCCTACCTAAAGACTCAAACAAAATTTAGGTTGTAGGGGCTGTTGTTTGGGTCTCGACACATTTGACATGATCAATTATGTCAAATGGCTAGATTGGACTAGGCACAGGGGATGGGGGTTCTTCCTTTTGGTTTATGGGAGGGGTGGGAGGACTGGCTTGTGAATTTGAAGTAGAAGGTGTAGAAATGTTTTGGATACTTACTTCCTTAGCAATCACTAGGTCCTTTGGCTAGATAGGTAGAGTGGCCCCACACTTAGCAATCAAAATTACAGGTTGAGTTCACTCCTCTATTTCTCCTTTATCAACTTGTTGAGCTGACTGATTTTAGGACTGGGTGACCACAGCATATGATCCCTCAGATGCTTCACCTTTACTTCTGGGTTCATCCTGGTAATCTAAGAAACTGATGTGAGAGTCATCAGTTGACTCTTCTTGATCCTCTATGAAGAGACTAGCATCATTTTCTTGATTAAACTCAGGTTGGAAAGAGAAATCATGCTCTATTTCCAAATACCCAACTGCTGAGTTGGCTAGAGGTGCTTCAATGGCAAGGTTCCTCTATGGGGGAGGAAGATGATTGGGTTGCTCTTGATGTGCCTAATTAGGGAATGTCCTCCTTGGTACATCTTTGTATGGAGCAGATGACATCCCTTGTGCCATTTGTCTTCTGAGGGCCAGCACTTCATTTGCTAGCTTCTGCACCATTGGATCAGTGGTGGCTGCAGGTGAGGTATCAGAAGATGAGGAAGATGCGCCTCTATTTCAATCCCTTATTATCTTTCCAGCCAAGATAAGGTCATCTTCTAACTCAGTGGCTAAGTCTTGAGTAGCTTCAAGATCTATGTGGCTAGCACGTCTTAGTAGAAAACTCACTTCAGGTAGTTGTGAGTTTATGAAGAAGCATTTGAGGTTCTTAGGTGTGGGCTGAGCAACTGTGAGAATCTTATTTCTTAGCTTGTCAAATTTTGCAATAAAATCCCTCATGAGCTCATGAGGTTCCTTCTTCATCCATATAATTTGGGCTAGCAAAGCATGATCATCTTCTACAGGTTTGAACCTTGCTTCAAACTTGGCTTTGATAGTGTCCCAGCCAGTCACCGATCTAGTCTACAGATGGTAAAACCAATCTACAACAGCACCTTGTAATGTCTCCATGAAAAGCCTAACTACCACATCTTCAAATTCCAACCCTATCACACCACAGGCTATGGTGAAGGCTACAATGTGTTCATCAAGGTGGACTCTTCCATCACCAAAGAATTTGGGGAAATTCTTTCTTGAACTGAGTGGTAGCTCATGTAGGGGTGGAGTTAGATTAAGTGGGCCAAATGAGTTAACCCAAGGGCCTTGAACTGCCATGATCAGATTATGAACAATAGGGATAACACATCTAAGTGGAGTTATCAGATTATAGGACAAAAATGGAAAAGAAACTAGCCCTACTTTAGCTTAAAGCTTGAGGCTTCAAACTGCACTTTCTTTTCTAGTAGCTTTAGTTTTGCAGACCAGATAATATAGTGGAGATGGATGAAAATGGTAAGGCTGTAAATGGATAATGGGTAAGACCCAGATGGGAGTCATCAAACTCTATAATGGATAAGGGAAGGAACTACTTCAATCTAAAATTTGAGGATTTAGACTACATGTTCATCCCCAGCGGAGTCGCCAAAAACTATTGGGTGAATATTTTGTTAGCCAGCTAACTGGTGACCAAAATAGTTCCTATCACCATAGCATAGGGAGATGGGTCATCCTGATGTGTAGCTTTACTACATCAACCAGAGACAAATCTCTCCTCTCATCAAGGGGAGGTTCCCTATTAAATATGTGGAGCTATATACAATATAAACAAGTAGAAAGTAAGACATAGGGGTGGGACAAACCATCCATCTCTCTTCTTTCAGAGATGATGCACACAGAAAAAAGGAGAAAATCTTGGCTATAAATTTTGAAGGCACTTTTCTTCTTTTAGAAGTGTCCTTATAGGAAATAGCAAGAGTTTCTTTCAGATAGTGAAATAACCAGTGATCAAAAGGGCATAGTAACAGCAGGATGAAACAGAGCACAAGGTCTCCACCTCAACTACTCAAAGAGTATATCACAAAGGATAATGGGGGCACAAAGTCACCCCAAAATCCTCAACCCAAAAAGAAAAGGAAAACACAGATTAAAATCAATTATGAAAGCACAAAGTCTTCCCACAATTGGTTTCAGAACACTTCCCTATTACCTTCACTAATTATGCATACCAAATTAAATGAATAAGGACACCTTCAGATGACACAAGTTAGAACAGCACAAAGTCTATGAAAAACCTACTTTTTCATTCAGATAACAATGGAAATGAAATTACAACCTAAGCTCAAAGTCTCAGTCTTTCTCTTTCAAAATGGGTAGAGTTTAGCTCTTGTAAAATGAAAAGTCTCTCCTGTAACAAATGAGAGATTACAATATATAGCACTCCAAGAAAGACTTGGGCACTTATTTTCCATAGAACAGCCCATGTTGTGCATTCAATGCCTTGAATGCATTTCCAAGTTTGTCAAAGGATTGCATTTAAAATAGGGCAGCTGTCTTAATTATGGCATGTCATTTCATCCCATATGTCTTCTCTCGAGTCTGGATCATCTGGTCTATCCCCTCTGACATCTGCATAGCTATCCATTTGTCTTTACTTCATGGAAGGAAAAGATAGGCCGCATCCTTAAATTGCAAGCCAAAATACCTGCTTAGTGGACTATTCCACCTACTAAAATTACTTTTGCACAGACATTTCAGGCTTTTCCCTCTTTCTACTTTTGTCTTTTCCAACTTTGTCTCTTCCTACTGTGATTTGAGCTATCGAGCTATCTTTTCAGCCAGTCGCTTGGTTCTTCCTTCAAGTTTCAGACTTTATTTGAATTTCAACGGATATTCCCTTACCTTAAATTTGACGTCTGTGGGGACATCATTGGTCGACTGTTTCAACGGTTCAGGCGGCCTTCTCAGCTCCTTGGTTCAATCACTTTCTTGCTTCAATCACTTTATTGCTCCTTGGTTGAACCATCGCTTTCATTTGAACTTGCCTTTGGAATCATCCATGTTGCATCTCTCTTTGCTTGAGGCTACCTTTGAACTTTTAAACCATGTTGAACCATTGAACTTTGAACTCTTTCAATTCAAAGTTCAATCAGTTCATTGGTTTATTCTGTGTCTCACTCAAACACTGCTTCCTTTATCTTTCTAAGCTTTGGTTGAACCTTTGAACCTACCGATTGAACCAACTTTGGTTCAATGGTTTAATGGTCTAATCGATTCATTCTTCATTATTTGGCTATGTGTTGAACCCGTTTCTTTCCTACAGAGTCCGTAGAAACCAACCTTGAGAGTCCATAGATTTGAGCCTACCTGTAGAGTTCATAGATTCAAGTCTGCAGAGTTCATAGATTCAAGCCTGCAGAGTCCATAGAGTTTTGGAAAGCTTGAAAAATGAAGAACTTGAATGCTCAGAATAATTTTTTGAAAGGGGAAGAGAGGATTTTGGTCTGTAGGACCACAATAGTTCAAATGTTGTCCCAAAAATGAGTGATATTTTTGGGGGACAACACAATTTACACCCTTTAAGAGGGTTCTTTAGGATCTTTCCAATTGATCTACACTATTAGAATAACCCCAGGCTGTGGGTCACCTATGATGGGGTTGAACCTTTGGATAAGGCTGAATTCCTCTTGATGGATCACCTATACTAATGTTTGCATTGGGAAAAGGGTTAGATAAGGGGGAAAGGGATCCTAAGAAAGATAACAAGGTGATATACCAAATTAAATGATAACTCACATAAGCATGAAACATACACTAAAGAATCATAAGATAGTATTAACTCACACAATCTCACAATCTAGATAATTACATAAGTATTTCATATAATAGGTTCAGGAAGTAATGAATGACACTAAGAGGAATTCTAAGACTCAACCAAGCTTACATTAATGGCAAAAAGAACACAAATAAGTACCTAAAATCAACTAGAAAACACCCTAAAATAGTCAAGAAAGAAGGACAATGGGCATGGAAGATTCTCCTTCATAATTCCATCATACACAAGATTACTAAACACAGTTCAAAATCAAGAGATAGGTAAAGGAATTATTTATTATTTTCAAGAGGTCTTTCATACAAGTTTTGATAGGGTCTAGCCTTCTCAAATGAGAGTCTCTGCTCTTCTAGAATTGAGAGAGAGTTTCTATCAAAAGTGAGAGAGACTTTTCTTCTAAAATTTCAGAAAGAGATTAAAAGTAGAAAGTATGGATAATATATGATAAAGGGAGAGAGAAGAGGGAGCATGAGTAAATAAATCATTAATTGAGTTTCCACCTTTTATATCAAATTAGCACTAGTTCTCTATTGATAAGTTAACTTTTTATTTATCCCAATAGCCCCCCAAATCTTCTCATTGGTTGAGAAAAATGCACTAGAAGACAATAGTTACCAAAGATGGTGAGTCATCATCTTGATTATGAAGGAAAACCCTTAGGCATGATGAGAATATATTAAATTCTACAACTACTTTCTCTGACCACCAAATCTCCATCTTGGGACTCTATACCATCTCCACTTCATTATGAGGGCAAGGTCCTTATATCCATGGACCTGGTAGAGCCATGCCTAAGTCTAATTTTAGTGGTGATAAGTACTTAATTTTATGAGGATATAGCCATTTTGATAGACAAGACACTTTCCATGACTACACATCTGCCCCTACTCTAACCTAAAAATAGATTTTTACTATATATTTGAAAACCAATCCAATCCTATTAATATTTCATATAGTCAATATATTAAAAAGATCCATAGATGTTTAGTCTTGATTCAATAGCTACTAGTCCATATTTGATCTTTTTATTAGGCCCTAAAAGACCTATGTTTCCTTTACTGAGTTTTAATGGTGATATTTGGTCCTAAAAATTATGCTCTAGTTTAGTTTGGATCATGTTTCAACCTATAGTCAAAATCTCATAGCTTCAACCTTCAATATTAACTATCAATCTCGATCTAGGATTTGAAATTATGACAACTTCAACCTTCATTATTGGTCATCTATCTTGATTTAGGATTCTCATAGTTTTCCAAATATTGACTTCATATTTATTCCACAAGATCCTACTATCAACCTTTTGACTTTTTGACCTCACGTGCACCATCGATCTTGATTTGTACAAATGAATGTGAGCCATAGATCTTCTACTAGTCTAATGTGGTTGAGAATATTTTCACTTGAATATTCACCTTGGAGATCCTTTCACCTTTTGACTTCTTACTCACCATTGATCTACTATGTATGAGTGAATGTGAACTGTTGATCTGCTTGGGTTTGTAAAAGTGAACACGTATTAATGAAAGACAACATCCTTTGTACTTTAGAACTGAGGATATCCATAAATTCATTATATGCCTACAAGTTCATGTACTTATAATTAGTCATTGGGTTAGTTCCTTTAATTATACTTTGAAGGGAGTTGCAACAAAATAGTAGGCAATTCATAGAAATGATCAACTTGATTGGGATGATGCATGCAAAATTATGGTTAGCATATTTCAACTATCATAGATAATCAAAAGTAATTGGCCTTTCTTTCAAGAAGGTGAGAGCCCTAAAATCCATATCCACAAATGTGTTAAGGTTTGGACTAAAGAACATGTGGCACCTAAGTATTGGGTTCATATCTTTCATTACACACTTTCCCCTTTACCAACAGCTTTGTACATGCATCAAGATTACAGGAGGGACATAAAGTAGTAGGCAAAGGTGCAAAGTGACTTTGTACAAACTTTTGTGTTTGAAGATTAGAATATTTTGGTTCATAATATGCTACTCAAAATAAAACATTTCCCATGCCATGGGTGTGAAAAGGATTTAAGAACCATGATAGAGTCTACTATGCAGAAGAATGTAGCCTGTGAATTGAATATAAAATTATGAAGATATAAATTTGCCAAGATGGAAGTATAATCTCTTATCCAGCTATGCCACAGAATAAAATATGAAGAGGAAGAAATTGAAGATTCAAATACTAATGGTGATATCAATCTAATTAATTTATTTGAACCTAAATGACTAGTAAAACCATTAAAGGATCTAATTTCAGGACTCATAGAAGAAGAAAAGTTACACAACATACAAATTCTAGAGTAGGAAGGGAAAAGAATGTTGTAAGAATCTATTTCTAAGGAAAAGCACAATATTTATCAGTAACCTATTAAAAATCATGTGGAAAATAGTTGTCAAAGATGGTGAGTCATGATCCTACTTATGAAGGAAAACCCTTAAGTGCCCTAAGAAGCTATTAAATTCTACAACTACTTTCTTCAACCAGCAAATATCCATCATGGGACTCTATGCCATCTCCACTTGCTTTATTATGAGGGAAAGGTCCTTATATATATGGACTTGATAGAGCCATGCCTAAGTTTTCTTTTAGTGGTGGTAAGTATATGATTTGTCAATGATATAGCCATGTCAATAGATAAGACACTTTTCCATGATTACACATCTTCCCTTACTCTAACATGAATAGAGATCTTTATTATAAATTTGAAAACCAATCCAAATTATTGATTTTCATATAGTCAATATATCGATGAGATTTATAGATGTTTAGTCTTGCTTCAACAACTACTAATCCATCTTTGATCTCTGTATTAGGCCTTAAAAGACCTATTTTACCTCTAATAAGCTTCAATGGTGATGTTTGATCCTAAAAAATATGCTTTGGATCAAGTTGGATCATGTTTTAACCTCCAATATAAGTCTTATAACTTCAACCTTTGATATCGACCATTGATCTCGATATGGGCTTTGAAATTATGACACCTTTGACCTTCATTATTGGCTATCAATATTAAGCTGGGCTTCTCGTATTATGCCAGCTGTCAGCCTTACATTTGTTCTACAAGATCCTATTATCATCTTTTTAACTTTTTTACCTCATGCACACTATCAATCTTGATTTTTATGAATGAATATGAGCCATATATCTTCTACTAGTCTAATTCAATTGAGACACTTGTCACTTGCGTATTTAACCTAGAGATATTTTGACCTTTTAATTTCTTGTTCACCATTGATCTACTTTATACAAGTGAACATATATCACAAGCCCAATTGAGTAGATGTTTATCTAAGTCTCCACTTAAAAATTAAGTTATTTCTTAAGGAAATCTACCTTCTCTAGTCAGTTCTATATAATCTTGCATATGATCATTTTATTGATAGAGACAATTAATTTATGAGAGAGTAGGCAATTTAACAAATATGGACACACAATATTTGTATGATAAAATGAGATGCCATTAGTTGAGTAATTATTGGTTTAGGCTTCCATTGTTCAAATTTATTTAACTATTTAATGAGTAAAAATTAGACCTAAGGTTTGTTATGCCCATACAAGAAATTGCATTCAACTATGTGTAGGGATTTTGAGTTTTCCTCAGAGTTTACCTTCATCTAATTAGTTTCTTCTATAACATAAGGAGACTCTAGTTCAGTCAGAATGATGTAGGGTTTGTGTGGCTTATTTAGAGGAATGACTACAATCTTATCTCCATGATGCATCTCTAACTAATTTTGCATAGTATTGATAGCCATCTAACCATCATATGACCATTTATTACCAATAAATGTAGGATAATGAGTTTCTATTATATTCATATCTATGACTTTAAATTCACCTTATGGGCTCAATTCTGTGACTTTAATCTCAATGTCTTCTAAGAAGCCAATGGGTTCAATCTTCTAGAGTCTACTAAACTCATATTCATTGGGTTATAACTGATAACTGGTCATTCAATTTACTCCCATGTAGACCTAGAGATCATGTTAACTATGTTGCCAAAATTAAATACAACATTTGTAATTTCATATGTTGTAACTTCAATGTTGATTCATACATCTACATCCCATGGCTTCTTTGTTTTTACATACCAAACAAGTTTTTTTGTCCGCTATTTCCCTCATTGTGCACATTATAATAAATTATGTAGTATATTTGTAATGTTTTGGGAAATATATTCATTATGTAATGGACTTAGTATCTCATTAAATTTATCAATGTAGTAATAAATCCATCCTATCACATATAGTGCACAATCTGACTATACATTTGGGCATCTACTGATGTAGCATCTCCTTCAGTAGTGACTTGGTGTTAAATATTCTTCAACATCTACATAGCTTCATACATTATCCCCTTTTCTATAGTTGGGTCTAGATATTTATCATATTTCACTTTATGGATTCCCTGATCCTAAGGCATTTTGAGAGGAGGTGGTCCTCGCTCTACATGTTAGTGTCTCATAATGACATTTAGAAACACATCCTCATTAGGTTATACATTCACCATGTCAACATTTTAAATGTCCTTTTTTCCAAAATAGGGCAGTCTTCTATCTTATGATGATCATATACCCTATAATATGTACATTAAGGCTATCTTTGGGGGTTTAAAAGATAATTTCACTATACATGGTTTTACTCTCCACATAAGTAACATTGAAAATTAGGGATTTGATAATTATTTCCTCTACCACCTTGATAACCCCTCTATATCTGCCCTAGATCCTCCTATGTTTGACTAATAGCCTCCTCTATAACCTCCATGTTGTTGTGTTATATTCTAGTTCTGATGTTGTTGGGTATTATCTCAAATCCCATATTATTGTTGTGCAACTAGTAGAGTCTAATTATTTTGTTGTTGTTACATCATTGTTGGATTCTAAGGTACTGAGTACCAGTATTGTAGTGATGGTGGTGTCCAATTTAGTGAAGGAGGATTCCATCTGAATAGACCAGAAGGATGATATTGAGGTGAACTCATTTGGTTTGTACAACATTTATTGATCTATGGGATTGGAATAATTTGCTTCATCAAGGACACTTATTGCACAATAATGATGAATACATTCTTTGTAATTTCTTCTTTGAGCTCCTATAAATTCTTATAATTCTTTTCATCATGATTATGCAATTTAAAAAAAATTCAATACAAACTCTATGGTATTTTTACATGCTATTATAGGAGATGGCACTGCATTGTTGCATGGCCCACTATTCTACATATTTTACATAACTTTGTATTAATCTTAGGATAGTCATTCATGTGATGTCCTTCTTTCCCACACTTCATGCATCATAGACTTATCTTAGGCTTATCTACTTCATGATACTATTTCATCCTCTTCATAAAATCTTAGAATGTATTTTCAATCTTAGAACCTACTACAGGAGCTTCCCCATAATGTTTAATTGGCTCCACTTGAATAGCAATAACTCTAGTATTTTCCTTAGTAGAAAATTGAGTCTGTATTATAGCAAACCTAATCTTGGAGTGTAGTCCTTTGATAAACCATGCCGATTTATCTTTATCTTCTAGGTAAAACTCCACCTTATTCATAATATCTAAGAACTTGTGATCATAATCATAGACTAATTATTTTGACTTCTACCTAATCTCCTTTAGGACTTGAATAGTCTGACTTGTACATTTTTTATTTTAAATCTGTGATAAGCCATTCCTTAACATGTTGTAGATTTAACCGACCAATATCTCTGTGGTATATAAATTTAAGTTCTCTCCCACTTAGTTCCCCAATTAGTTTGCACTTATTTATAGCCTCATCGATAATACACTTAGCTTTCCCTTTCATCTCACATGTTATTAAGTATTGTTTAGGGTCCATAGTCCTATCATATGGTGTCAGGTTTATAGATTCTCCTAAAGTAACCATATTATAAATTGGTGTTGAGGGGATATATTATATACCTATTATAGTGGAAGGGTACATTTTACACAATCTTGTCTATGTAATAATAATATTTACCTATGCACTAGGATAGTTTGTCTGTGCACTTTGATTTTTCTATATTTTTTGCTTTTCTCTACTTGGTTTCAATTAACCCTACAACCTTCAAATCCTTACGAATTGAGGTTGTCTCAATTTTAGTACCCCATAAATGCACTTTATCTAAAAATAGACCTTACAAACTAATTTTTCCATGTCCTTATGGTTGAAAACTTCTACTACAATGTAAAAAATTAGGTTACGAGAATGCGTACTCTTCTAATGACTAATTCTTTCTTGTGACTTCTCTTTCCATGATTGAACCTATGATTACTCTACAAATTTTTCCTACTTTTTTACTTAATACTTCATGTAATTCTTCTTATAATGGTCATTCTTGTATTTGTGCAATAGATCTATCAACTAATTGACATACCTCTACACTATTCTCATCTTCATCTTCAAACATCTCTTCTTCCTCTTACTCTTCATCACTTCTTTATTTTTCTAGCATTTGTCTTCTTCTTTCATCTTATCTTTATTCATTATTCATTCTTTGTATCTTTCTTATCATTCATCACTTCTTCCTATTCATTCTTTAACTATTTTATTGTTACACTATCATGTTGTACACACCCCCATATGCTCAAAGTGACTACTCCATATTGGTTGGAGTAGGTACCATGTTCTTATCCACAACCAACATATTCACTAGGATAGGTAGTTGCTACAAATATTTCTCTCAAATTCCTCTACCAAAAAAGTTTTTCATAGATTCAAAATTTATGTATCCTCACATTACAAACTCAATTATATACTAGTCTACTATAGTAACAACCCAATGATCTATTTCTCTTATCGAGTCAGTTTCCAATCTCTATAACCAGACTATCTTTTCTTCAGTCTAGATTATAGTTTCTTCCATCCTTGGTTGAAATTAATAATATTATAACTATTCTAACCAATTAGCTAGTAATTTAGGTAACTCACACCAAAATATTTCTTAAATTTCTCCATAAATATGCTCTCAAATGATCTCCTAAACTATAAGACCAATCCTTCTTGATTCTTTTGCAAAATTACATATCCTTTGGTCCAACCATATCTCAATATCTCACTGCCCTACTAACCATCTTAGCATAATTTATTCCAAAAAGAGTTTCCACACTCACTATACCATTGTTAGCAGAGGTTCCCAAAGCATCAGAACATGCTAAGGATGAGGATACTTATAAGATACTTCCTGTAAATAGAATAATTTATCATAATATATAGGAAATTGGATGATAGAAATGTGAAATGCATTAATTATTCTAAATTATTGAGCAATTTAAGAGCAACCAGTATTATATAAACTAGAATAAGACATTCAGAAGAGTTCAAATAGAAAGTAACTAGGACATTACACATAATAACACATGAAAGGAACATAAAAATAAATCATATAGGTGACCATAACTAGATAATCTATATTGATCTCTTTTAAAAGCAGACCCCTCTTCTTCTTACAAACAAAAGTATATATAGATTTTTCCAATCTATGATTGTTCATCTTCTTCTTGTAGTGTTAAAAGTAGAGTCTCTTCATATTATAGATTATTAAAAATCATGAAGATAAAAGAAAATAGGTTATACAATGACAAAATGAGTACATAATGCACAAATATCATGTGTATATTTACAATTCATAATCTTCTACCAACATAAATTCTTTACTAGATTCCTCCCTGTGATTACATTTCATATCCTTATGACATATAATTGAATTAATGATGACTAATATGTCTTGAAAGGATTCTTTGAGATAAAATACCACCTATTTAACCCTCTTAGTAACCTTCTATGGCTAGGATATGGATTTTTTATGTAAACTCATGGCCTAGTAACCCATTTTCTCACAAATACATGTTCACATTGTAGCTTATAGATTTATTTCTCATTGGACACCATCAAGGATATTCAATAATCATAAATGGTAATATTTACTAGTCAAAGAGTGTGCCTTCTAGTTTAAGTTGACATTGATTGGTTCATATCTTACACACTTACAAAGAAGTTGTTCTTCTTGGTCTCTCATCATTACCCTTATGCCAAATGAGGGTATTAGTTTTCATATAGTTTCATTATCACTTCTAGGGAAGATGAGGTTTAAAACCCTCACTTGACCTATTCCATTCAAACACTCATAGAATAATGTGGAGAATTATTTCTAAGCATGTGTGATACATATTCTGCAATAGTGGTTTGATGTTTCTTAACTTAGTATCTCTTTATTTTTTTTGGTGTGTCAAGCTAGGTCAAAGATGAATAAAATAAATTTTATACATTATTATTAATAAAATATCAAATTGAATGTACAATAACATTTGAAATAGATAGCATACTAGTGACATAAAAATATATGCAAGAAATGATAAAGTACATAGAGATAAGTGTAGCAGTTGTGATTATAACTAGGCTAATTATAATCAAAATCTCGTGTCAACCTAGGAGAGGTTTATAAATTTTAGAATTAAATATCAAAATCCAAAGAATCTACATAGTCATTCTACATGTCCAAAATTATAGAACTATAATCAAATGTGATCATTCCCTAAAATTTTACATGCATTTTTCATAATCTAATTTTGTTTGTTTCATTTAAAAATATTTCTAAGCATATCCCCTTAGATATATCTTAATTATGCACTTTCACTAATGTATGCTTAGTTTTTAATTTTAATTATTTAATATTTATTTTGAGTAAAACCATAATTAGGGTAAACATCCTTGTTTAAATGGAGTAACTTATGAAAATATAAAATTCATACTAATGTTTATTTTAAAATGAGGTAGGAAAGGATCAACTAATGTAGTTAGATAACACAAAATTCTACTTGGACAATAATAGATTCAATAAAGAGTACAGTATTTTAATATTATATGAATTATATTAGTCAATAATTTATAATTATTAAAAAAATATGAACAAGAGGCATAAAATTATTTAATATGGTGTGAGGGGTATCCTTTTCCATTGAATTATTCAAAATATTAAGCAACAAATCTTATTAGAAAAGGGTAAAAAAATAAATTAATAAGTCAAGGGTTTAACAAAAATATCATTAGAAGTGACCTTCTTACTTGGATTTTAAAACCCTTAAGAAAAAAAATTGACTAATTATTGTATAGCATATAAGGCTTACATCATAGTATTTATTTAAGGGGTTGGAATGAATAAGGTAGTATATTCTATTGGAATGGAAACACTGTACAAAGATGCAAATTGAGAAATAATAATATGAACAAGAGATGAAATTTTATAAGCCTATTGATAAGGTTGAGTAATTTTAGGACATTAAGAAACAATCAAATCATTTTTAGAAAATAAGAATAAAAAAAGTGGAATTTATAAAAATAAGATGAGGAGGAATGGTTTGAAAATAGAGTTTTGAAATGGCCACATTACGAAGCATGGAAGATAATATTCTTAGAGATTGTTCTACATTATTTGCATTCAAATATCCATTATTATATATAAGGTATATCTTAGTTTTGTATTTAAATTTGGGTCTATTAACTTAAGATTTGGTATTTGACATTTTTTAATATAAAAATAATTTCTACTATTTCTTTGGAATCAGTTACGATGTGTTTCCTAAACACATCAAATCTTTTGGATCTATAATTTTTATCATGGTGATCACTATCGTAAAAAATATTAATTTCATACCCATTCACAACATCATAATTAAAAAATATTTAAATATTATTTATAGTAAAGTATACAATAGTAGAAGGAACATCAACATCATTGAGAGACACCAACTTTGGTTTCAAGCAAGTTCTAAATTTAATAAAAATAATTTCAACAAAATAAAAATGATTATAATTTATTTCAGTACTTCATCTTATTGGATTTATATATCTAATTGATTTAGGTGACATAAGATGTAACATGTGTAACCTATAAATACCTTAGGTTTTGAGTACTATGTAAACAAAATAGACTAAGGTTGAAAGGTAACTCACAAGGATTAGAGAATATGATTTCAAAAAAAGTAGAATAAGCCTTAGAACAATCAAATATATTATTGGAGTCCTAGATTACACCCTAGTTAAATAAGGGGATTGTTCAAGTCCTCTTACACAAATATAGTCCAACATGGGACTGACCCTAGGATGCAGGTCACCTAAGCTTAGATCAAACCTTTAGAGAAGTCCATCTTCCTTCTAGATCTATCATGTATACTAAACCTAAACTAGTACATGATTGGAAAAGGGAGAGGGATTTTAACAATAACTTATGAAAGCATATAAAATGAGGTGATGAACTAGTAATTGGAATACTTATACTTTGCACAAGACACACTATGAGACACATTCAAGACCAAATAATATCAGTCCCACATGAGTATTTCACAATAAGGCATGAATCAATTATCAAACTAGCATGAGATGGCAGATATCCACTTTTGAGCTAAACAATAAACAATAAATTACACTTATAATGACCTATGAGAACTACCAAACATTTCATGAAGGTGACAAAACTCATATATAGATAAGGAACATACATTCACTTTAACTATAGTACATGAATTCATAGGACACACTTCAATCTAGCTTACAAAATGATGGAATTCAGTCTTTATTGCATCAAAAGGTGTTACGGTACAAAATTTGGCATAGCCTAAGCAAGCCAAAGCATAAGAGTCTATTCTCTAAAATGTCAAAGATTTCTTGTCTAAAAATTTTAGATATTTATACATGTGGTAAAAGCTAGAACATATATAGAAAAAGGAAGAGAGACACAAAATTGTGATGTATTAGCATAAGTTTAAGGATGTTGACTCATGACCTTATCAATAAAGAAAAAACTCTATAAAATAATTGAATGCTCATTGCCCTTATCCATCTAGCCATTATCCTTATTGGAACCCCATGTCATTCTTTATCTAATCCATTGATAAGGATCATGTCTTGGAATTGATAGAAGTATGCCACATTTACTTTGGGTGGCCATAGGTAACTGTTTATCAAAAATGTGACCCTAGTGATACGTGAGACATCTCTCTAGGATCATGTATGAATTTGTATTTCTCCAATATCAAACACAAGTCCATTATATGTGAAAACCAATCTCATATTGGTTTTCACACAGTCATAATATCCATGGAAACCTATAAACCACTTGACCTTACTTCATAATCACTAGTCCATCTTCAATATTTGTATTAGGCCCTAAAATACCTATTCTACATCTAAATCCTACGAGAGTCGAGGATCCTCCATCTAAAATTAATGAACATGTCAATGGAATGACTCTACAATAGGGTCAATAGGTTCTAAATTATCAATCAGAGGTCCTGCTTAACTTTAATGGCAATGGAGCCTTATCCTTAACCATCTTGCCTGTATGACTATGTCTATTATTGACTACGATTTAATGGCAATATGTGTCCTTAATATTTTATTCACCTGGGTCAAGAATTGGTTCATCAAACTTTAATGGAAGCTCTTTGGATTTTCCCTTTGTTCATTGGTTGTTGATTGCCAACTCAGACCATTTATATTATACCTAACTATCTTTATTCTTATTGATCCCATAGATATGCTAACTTATTGACTCTTCTCATACTATTGGATCTAGATTTATGAATACACGTAATCTCTTGATTTCCTACCAGCCAAGATCCTTTGACATATTGACTTTATCTCACACTGTCAGATCAAGATTTACAAGATCATGTGTATCATAGATCTCATTGGGCCCATGTTCTTGTTAGTCACTATACACCATTAGACCTCTACTCAAGAATCTGCACCATTGGATCTTATCCAACTTGTATCTTTTAAAGGATTTTAACCCAGGGACCTTTTAACCTATTTAACCCAAGTATGAACTATTAGATCTATGTTTTCACTATGTGATTTCATATGCACCATTAGATCTTGATCAACTTTAAACCTTTTAAGGAATTTTGAACCCAAATGGTTACTTTATGGAGCTCAAACTTGACACTCATGTGAATGTCTATCTCTGCCTATTCAACTTTAGAAGCTTATATATTGAAATATCAAGATCGCATGGACACGAAATTTGAATAGAATATCCTTGGCACAAGGGAATTCATAGTGCTACAACCTTTTGGCTTGTGAGAGTTACTGAACAAACTTATAAAATATACAAGTGAACTAATTTGTTTGTTCCTACATGATGTCCTAGTGAAGGTTTGGTTCCCTAAAAACTTCTGTTTGAGCTTCTGCTTGATCTTTGAAAACTCCAATGATGATCCTAACTACTTGGACACCATGAAACCTACTTGGACCCTTCATCTACAATTTTAGACCTGTCTCTTGAAGATCAATTAGATCACACTTTAAGTTTGTTTAAAGTGTTTCAAAAGATTTGTATTCAGCATGAGATCTTTGTACCACTTATTCCATCCAAAAAATATGTTCATCTATTCAAACCATTTCAAGGTAAAATATCCTTATGACATTGGGTTACTCTTGAATCAAGACCCTACTTGGCTTCTTGATCTTTGGTCTAGGCACATTTTGTTATGTAGACCAAATTTGGTCAGCATTTACCATAATAGAATAAATATCTAATCTAAATGGATGTAAAAGAGAATAATTTCGCCAACATATAGCATAATAAAATGCTTTTATATCAAATTAAAATACATCTTACCATACACAATGAAAACTAGGCATAATCATATTTAACAAAATAAAACAAAAATCAAAACTAATTTACAATGAAAAATCCTTTAGAATTGACAGTAAATGAAAAAATACTATTTTATAATAATATTTGATTTTCCATGAATATGAAGATAGATTTTAGAAATGGGAAATGGAAGATGTATCCATATAATGATTTGAACAACACCTAGAAAACTTGAAATGAACATTCACAATTTTTTGGAGTACACTTTTCCCCTATAGTGAAAAAGTTTATGGGAATGTAGATCATTTTTGTCTAAGTGTAAGAATATGAAAATAGATTTTTAAATATTTTTCATTTGTTGTAGGGATTCAAAAAAAAATATCACTTTTTTAAAATTTCACATAGATCTATATAAAATTGATCTCCTCCACAACTCTTACAACTCATCATAGACAAATAAAAAATGGGGGATTGATTAAGAGGGATATTTGAAAAACCTATCTTCTACACAAACCTAGTAGCTCATCATAGACAAATAAAAAATGGCATATTGATTAGGAAGTTATATTATCCTGCCATTATTATTAGGCCTTTAGGTTAAAACAAATTTAGAAAATAATAGTCAATACAATTGAATAAATAATTTTTGAATATAAGACATAGTCTTATAAAAAAAATTGTACTATAATGAATATATGGAAAAGGAAATATATTATTCAATTCTATTTTAAATGCTTGAATTCTACTCTTATATTTTCATAATAAATATCTATAAAATAAAACTCTCGTCTTATTCAATCATTCTTTATCATTTTGTTCATTCATTATTCTATATACACTAATATATCTATATATTTATAGACTTCTTAAATTTAAATTATGATCAATTTGATACATAAATTAACACATAATAAACAAAAATAAATAAATAAATAAATATAAAATATGAAACTCAAAATAAAAGTTACAAAAACCCACATAAAAATAATATATACTACAACTCTAATACTATAAAACTGTACATTATATAATTTAGAAAAAAAATAAAAAACCAACAAAATAAAATAAAATAAAATAAAGAGGAAAAAAAATATAATAGATATTTATTCAATATTCAAACCTCAAATTGTTTAGTCTCTCAAAATTTAATTACTAAGCATTCACCTAGTGTACCTAATCTTAAGAATGTTCCATGAATTAAAGGTCAAGATCTACAATCATACGGTTGGAGATGTATATACACATCACACAATAAATTTTATCTATGAAAATAAAAATAATTTTTGTGGTAAAATGTTGTTATCTAAGTTTGTTTTTAATTAAATAAATAAATTTTTAATAAATTTTTTAATTAAAAAATTATATTTAATTTAAATAATATTATAATTAAAAATATATTTAAATCTAAATAAATATTATAACATAATAAATAAAATTATAATTAAATAAACAATTGAATTGGAAGATACAATGCCCTTTTATAAATATTTTGTTTCAGTGTGAGAAAGTTTTTTGAGTTGTTAAACTTTTATAATTTGATGTTTTTATTTTTATATGTGAATTTCTAAACAGTTTTTCATTTTGTTTTATTTATAGAAAGTAATAATCTCAAACATGTATATATGATATTGTTTTGATCACTTTCAAGATTGTATATATTGTTTTAATTTGAGTTGCTAAATTTTTGTAATTTAACATTTTTATTTTTATATGTAAATTTTTAAACATGGTTTTTATTTTATTTTACTTATAGAAAGTAATAATCTCAAACATGTATATATGTTATTATTTTAGTCACTTTTAAGATTGTATGTATTATTTTAATTTTGTTTTGTAAGTTTGTAATGTGTAAGTTTATAATATGAGTAGTTGTAATTATTTTTATTTTTATATTTTTTGTTTGTTTGTTTTTTTCTTTTCTTTTATTTGTAAATGTGTTATTGTTTGGTTTTTTTTTAATATAAATATTTTTAAATATATATTTAAAATAAAATATATAAATTTTAAAGTTTTTATCTTAAATTTTTTACATATTATATTAATTGAGAATTTTATTATTTTTACCATTATTTTTTAATGGATTAGTGATAAATGATCTTAATCAAATTATATTATTGTTGATTTATTTTATTTTATTTTTAATTTTTTTAAATCTTAAAAAAAGAGATCCAAATCTATCGTTACAATTTTTTGATAGATTAGTATAGATATTTTAAATATATATATTTAAAATACGATTAGAGATATCAAGGTTCTTATCTTAGATTTTTTACATATAATATTGATTAATAATTCTATTACCTTCTCTACCAATTTCCAACTGACTAGTAACAAATGGTATTAGTATAACTATATTAGTGTATTAGACTCAAAACAATATTTTCTAAAAAAGGAGATCTAAAATATATTGTTAACTTTTTTTAATTGACTTCTCAAAGCAAAAATAAAAAATGATAATAATCAATTAAATATCAAATTTAAATTTGAACATTATTTTGAACAACTTATTCTATTATACTCCCTTATTATCATTGTAAAGTGATTATTGATATAATAAAATTTTATAAATAATTGATAATCAAATGAATATAATAAAAATATATATTTATAAATATTTGAATTCAAATATTACTGATATCATCATGCAAAACCAAATCCTAACAACTAAAAATGGAAAAGTAAAAAAAAAAATTAGTTTACCCCACTGTAAAAATGACAAATAATTGTGTCAGGATCATGCAATGGACCTAACATAATTCAAGTCCATATAGACAATATTAGGAACAAAATGGATACAAGGGTTGCATGGGGATGTGTGAAGTTAATTCCAAACTTTATAAGTCATTTTATTAGTTTCAATCACTTATAAATGTGCATAAAACATATTTTTGTTTTAAAATTTCTATAAATGAGAATATTTTTCAAATATGAAGATGATGAAAGAAAGATATAACCTTAAGGGTTGTAAGATAACATGGGTTCAAACATTATAGTATGAGAATGTGAATATATATCATATTACAATACACCTTTCCATACACAAAAAAAATAGGTCTAATTATATTTAATAAAATAAAGCAAAAAATTGTAACTAATTTAAAATTAATAATAATCTATAATAATAAATAAAAATAGGGTATTTTATAAGAATATCTTATTTTTCATTAATTTCACTATATGCGTTAGAAATAAGTAGTGGAAGACATGTCTATATAGTGAGGCAAACAAACCCTAAAAAAATTGGAATGATAAAGATAAATTTTTGATGTGCACTCTTCCAACAAAGTGAACAATCTTTAAGAAATGTTGAGTCATTTTTTTTTCAAGTGTAGATATCTAAAAATAGATTTTTCAATCTTGTTTATCTACTCTAGGGATCCAAAACATAGCTCATGTTTCCTATTTTTTGTGCAAATATCTAGGAAAGTGATATCCTCCACGATCCTAACAACTCATCATAGACTAATAAAAATGGAAGATTAATTGGAGGAATTTTATTTTCCATCCATTATTATCAGGTCTTAAGGTTGAAACCAAATTGAAAAATACTCAATGTAATTCAACAAGTAATCTATAAATATAAAGGATAGTCTTATATAACTTTTTGTCTTGAAATAAATATGTGGCAAAAGATATAAATGCTTTAAATATTATTTAAATACTTGAATTATACTCTTATAATTTTTTAATAGATATCTATAAAATATAATTCTTATATTGTTTGAGCATTCCTTATGTTTAACCCTAAATTACTTGTACAAAGTTAAATAAGGTTAAGGATATAAAAATAATTAAGCACAAGAGTGATAAATAGATCTACAGTAGATCAATTAATTTGTAAACTCAAATAAATAATATTGTGATTTTTAATATTGATATATAATAAAAATAGAAAGTACAATTATTGATTGATAATGTGATAAATTAGAAACAAGAGTACTTAGCTAGTTTACTATGCACATACAAATTTAGGCTAAAATAGGTTGGAAGTGGACTAGATCAATATCTTGGAATAGCATCAAACATTAGCATTTTATATTCTTTGGCATCAAATGCTTGTGGTGCATATGGACAGTTACATCAATGTAGGCATCTAATCTAGACACAAGTGTCCTATATGAAATACTGATTGGATTTGGATGCAACCAATTGGAGTTTTTTAGGTTTTATTTCACTTTTTTCTTATGTACATAGATCATGCATATAGGTTGTCACTCTTTTTCAAATGACCAGATCTTAGTTTCCTCACCTTCAGAGTGATTATGGAAAAATGGGTTAGTTGGCACATAGTGTTGGCTACCCCAAGGACCTATTTGTCAATGGGCACTGCCTACATATCCAATACTCCAAAGAGGGCCTCAAACTTATATAGTTCTCCCTTACATGTTAGATTATGTATGCATAAGGATGTAATATGTGATAAGCAAATAAATACAATGAATTAGCTTAAAACTTGGAAAATATGGCTCATGAGCTACTTCTTCAGTACTTCAAACCTATAGATAACCCACTCCTATTATTGATATGGAAATAGGAATGAATATGATAGCTTTGCTCACTTGAATGCTCTATTAATAGTCCTTTTGTTACTTTGTATATGAAAGGTATAAATTTTTTAGGTGAGGAATGAATGACAGTTCATCTTATATATATACCAATCCCTTTTGAAAACATCTCACACTAAAGCACTTAAGGTGACCATAAGGATACAATATATTTACAAATTGGATGACTTTTGTGCACTGGACACTTGGTTAGAGAAGGGATACCTACCTCAATTTAGGCGTCTAACTAGGATGCAAGTGTTTGAAAAGCTATAAAATAGGTACATGTCTAAAACTAATAAATAATGATACTAATCATGTTTAGAGTATTTTTCACAATAGAGAAGGTTTGGTCATTATAATAACATATAGTCAGACTAAGATATAAGCAATTTAGCACAAATAGATAGTGTTTACGAGCCTTTTGATAGTGAAAAGATCTTAAAGATGAAGAGTAAAACAATGATAGGTATTTATTAAGTTTACAAGACTAAGGTACTATGTAATTCAAATTTAATGTCTACACCTTAGCAATTTATGGTATTCTTTGTCCTCTATAGACTAATGTACATATGTATTTATGGACTTCTCAAATTTAAATTAGGACCAAAATGGTGTGCGAGATGAAACAAAATAGATGGGAGAAGTCAATAAAAAAATAACATAAGACACAAGACGAAAGACCCAAAATAATATTTACAAATGGTCATGTGAGAACCATACATAATATAGTGTTGGTACCATAGAATTGTACACTATATAATTCTAGGTAGAATTTCAAGAACCCTAAAAAAGGGTAAGGATGAAAGAGAAATGAAAACAAGGAGAACACGGTGTAAGGTATATCTAAAATATGAAGGGAAAATATCCCAATAAGAACCTAATATGAACTAATAATCGATAACCATGTAAGTACTATAAAACTATGTAATTATACAACTACTAACTATATTTACAAAAATTAAGTCTTTACAACCATAAAGTTTGTATGACTAGTTTCCAAAATCTAATCAATATTTAAACCTCAATTGATTAATTTCTCAAAATTTAATAATTAATCATATACAACTTTCAAGTTTTATTAAGTTTATTTAGTTAAAACTTAATAATTAATTTAATAATTTATAAACCTCAATTAAAAATTAATAATTAATAAAAAATATGAAATTTATAGATGATTAATTATTATATTTTAATTGAGGCCTATAAATTTGTAATGTGAATCGTATATATGGTTTGCATGTTTTCAATATTTTTTCCTCTTTTTTTGAATTCATGCACTTCTTTTTATTGTATGCTTGAAGATATTATATAGAATCACTAAATCATATAGAATATCAACATCTCTGCTTGTAATTCATGTACTTTGAATTCTATATCTCCAAAATAGACAAGTCATGCAAGATTAGAATTGCTAAGTGTTTGGTTTGAGGATTAATACACATAGGGTTAGTGTTACACTATTTGTTTTGTCAAATACTTCGAAATGAATAAATAACTGTAAGCCGATACAACGTATAGTATTTTATCAAAAAATTATTGATGAGCATAGGAAGAAACCATGTGACTCATGGTGCAAGCTTGTAGAAAGGGCATTTGGCCTTGCAAATCTCTCTTCCTCATATAGATTTTGATAATAGTTAAGTGTTTGAACACAAATAAGTTTCCAAAAATATGTTATATTTATATAAACCATTTTTTGAAAAAAATCATTTTAGTTATATTGAATTTTGATGCTACTTTTCAAAAGCTAATAAAATTTGAACCAACTCTTTGGTTGATATGCTTTTTACAAATTCCTCTTAGAAGTATAAAATAAATGTTTATGTCTTGATCACATATTTTTGATTGATGAAAAAAAAAAATAGAAGCACTTAAAGCACAAAATTAAGAATGCCAAATAACTATCCCCAATTATTACTAACCTCTGCTTCTCATAGGGACCTGGCACTTTGCACCCTTGTCTAGAACTAGTTCTAGAAAGGGATTGTCTCATAAATGTATATATGGTCCTACCCACTTTCCAAATTATACGTATAGTTTTAATTGAGGCCTATAAAATTGTAATGTGAATCGTAGATATTATTTGCATGTTTTTTTATATATTTTTTTTCTCTTTTCTTGAATTCATGCATTTTGAATTCCATATCTCCAAAATAGACAAGTCATGCAAAATTAGAATTGGTAAGTGTTTGGTTTGATGATCAATATAAATAGGGTTAGTGCTACACTGTTTGATTTGTCAAATACCTTAAAATGAATAAATAATTGTAAATCGATATATAATAAATGTATAACAATAATAATGGGAATGGAATGTTCAAAGAATATACTAGATTAGTATAGGTATTTAAATACATTTATCTAAAATATATTGAGAAATATCAATCTCAAGGTTCTTATCTTATATTCTTTACATACCACATTGATTAACAATTTCGTTATCTTTTTCACTCGTTTTTTGTTAACTAATGACAAATGACAATAATCTAACTATGCCATTGTATCGGGCTCGAAAAATCTTTCCTACAAAAAGGCTCTCAACTCTATCATATGGCCAATATATTATGACTTTTTGATAGATTTCTCTAAACAAAAAGAAAAACCTTCTAACAATCAAATGTACATCAAATTTAAGGTTGAAATTACTCTATGCGATCAAATGGATGTCAAATTAAGGTTAAATATAATTGTGAACAAAAACATATTGTATTTTAAAAATATGTAGAAATGAGAATATTTACTTAAATATGACGAAGATAGTTAAGTCAGCAAGCATCAAACAAAATAAGTTTTAAAAAATCGCACCGTCCATAATAAGTTAATGTTTCTTTTCAGAAATGGTCGGTTGCATGATTGGTGGTGCTTTGAGAATGGAAAAGTAGGTTGGTTTTCACTTTTTCCAAGAGACAGACAGACGACCATGTTTTGGTCGGTTTGATGATTGAAGATGACGTCATTGCCTTTCTACTTTTGTGGACTAGTCTATTCTCATTTTGAGTGCACGTCTTTATTACTTCCTCCGCCACGGGAAAACTATACTAAATGATCATAACAATTCCTTAAATTTAAATATTATAATATTATATCATTTCATATATATATATTTGCATACCTGTACATGTGATAGGACATTTAAGTCTTATTTTCAATATTAATTTTTAATTTTTAATTAAATTATAATTTGTCAATTCATATACTGCATTAAATAGTGTTTACAAGTGTTGTTGTCGCCTCTTAGAGGTTAAATTGTATTGCCATGTGACCCTCTATATGATTTATAACCGTAGAATAAAATAATTATTTTTTCAAATTATATTAAATGTTAAGTGAATTTTGGATAGATGATATATTTGTTTACTATTTATTTTTATATTTAATGTTATAAAATGTTTTCAAATTTTTAATATTATTTAAAATTACAATTAATGTGAATGGTTGTTGGTTTAATTGGGGTAGTTGCTTGACTCACAAAGAGTTTATCAGAAATCAAGTTTTATTGCTAGCAATACTCTGATACGTAAAAAGGGATGAGACCGAGATTATGTTCTGGACGATTTTGGCAGGATGGATACCCCTCAATCTTTGGCTCTTAACTTAAAATCACTGCATAAAACAATAATTCATCAAGAAAAAAAAAAAAAAAAAATACAATTAATGTAATTTATGAGTTTTTATTTGATTTAATTTGATATTAATATGATCAAATCAAATATTAATATTGTTTAAAAAGATTTATATATTTTTCAATAAAAAAAAATTAGATACAAATTATCTATGTATCCATTAATAATAAAAACAAGTATATCATTTCATTATACATATACTTAAACCACAACAGGGAATATGTTATTTTTTGTTCTTTTTTGAATTTAATGGAGTTACATTTGTAGTGTTATTTTTATTTCATATGTTTTCATGGTCCATACGCAGTGAATAAATAGTTTTTAGAAAAAATTATCTTTTTCAAAACTGTGACTAAAAAAAATGATTTTTCCAAAAACTATTTATTCATCACATTTATTCATAAACATTGCAAAAATATTAATTTAACCTAAATGTGTAAAATCAGATTTTATTGTATAACTTTCCAATTGTTATAAATGATAAGAGAGGGCTTTACAAAAATATATAATTTTACATGAATATAGAAATCATTGCTAGGAACAAACATAAGAGCCATGGTTTTTAGGTTAAGAAAATGGAACCTAAAAAACTTTGCTAGAATCGTAATCTTAAACTTATTGCTAAATCAGATTCATACACTACACGTTTTCGTTAAAAATTCAAAAATACATAAATTGATTTGATGACTATTTTTTAAGTTTGGGGCTCCAAAAACCTCACTCACTTTCCTTGAATTTTATGGATCTCTTGAAAATTGATCTCCTTCTTTGAAACCTTACTAAGGCATCTAAACATGTAAATGGATAAGGAAAATAGTTGTTTTGGAGCATGTATTCATGATTAGAAAGTATTTTAAGCACCACTTACTTATCAAGGTACTCAACAAATAACAATTTCACAATCAACGCACCAAGTATAATGTATGCTCAACTAAGTAGTCTAGTGATGATGCAACATCTACTATATATAAATTTTTGTGCTAGAATGAATGCTTGATGTAATAATAAATGCTTTATAATTTCTTTTGACTCTTGAGTATCTACTCTAAATGCTTGATTTTATTGTGTTGACACATTCATTGTATATCTCTAGCATTTCCTAAAAAATAATGTGCCTATGTATTTATAGAGTTCTCAATTTCACATTAGGATCCTATTAGAGCAAAATCCAATGCATAATGAGTAGGAAAGCCAAAAATTCAAGATCACATGACATAAAAGACCCTAAATAAGGATCAAAATGTCCAAACCACATAATCATACATTGTACATTTTTGGGGAAAACCTTAAAATTATATGAAAATAGGAAGAGACGAGAGAGAAATAGGGGAAAGATAAAATAATGGGAGAATGATACTTGAGGAAACTGTAACATGGGAAAAAATACCTAATAAGAGCCTAATCTAAACATATAATCAACAATCACACTAGTGACTTAGAATAATACAATTTTATGACTAAGAAATATCCCCATTACAAAATTAGGTATATACATAATGTCTCACTTTGATATATACGTGTGCACACATAACAAAATAAAATAAGCAAAGGGTAGATACAAAATCCTATAGACTTAAATCTCAAACAACAACTCCAATATACCTATAAAACTTGTAACTAACATGTGCATCTAGATACGTACAAAATAAGTTCATAATCCACTAAAATATAAGAAGAAAATATTAAAACACACACACACACACACACACACACACACACACACACACACACACACACACACACACACACACGGTTTGGTTGGAGATTTGTTAAAAAGAACTTTATATGAGCCCCCAACATCTCTCGATATGTTTGGTTGAACCTATGAAACATAGAGAGTCAAAGAAATACAACTAAATGCTCATGACAAAAATATGTTAACATTTAGCAAAAACAAACTAGAAATGATGCAGCTAGTTTTGTTGGGAAAATTAAAGGACTCCCTTGCATTAGTTCCTTACACCTCAACATCTATGCCAAATGAGAATGCCCTTGTATAAATCCATGTTTAATAACATGTGATAAATCATGCCTGCATTTTTTAGCAAAAAAAATCAAGATTAAATAAATGTGATGTAATGTTAAGGACAGGGGTTATGAAATGTCATGAATGTATCCTATAGTTGGATCAAGTGTCATGTGTTGGGTATGCCTAAGAATCAACAATCTACAATTTTTCTTGTTTCAAAGAGAAAAGATAGTATCAAATCTTATGTGTTATAAAGTCTAGAAATAAAAATGGGTGGAATATATGCCCCATTTTGAAATGTGAGCTAATCATGTGAAACATATATGTAAAAAATAAATTATGCACATCATGTATAAGATAAAAAATGAAGTCATTTATATCTAACATAATAAGATATAATCCTAGAAGCATATATGCTATAAATAAAGTACCCCATATGTGTATGTAATGTAATTCAAATTTCATATAATCACAAGTGTAATATGTCCCAAGTAAGAACATGTAAAATAATAAACATAAGATTTGCATGCCTCTCATGGGGAAAACGTAATCACATGAATAATATTTCTCATATGGGAAGATATAGGCTATGTAATTAAAATAAGAATATTCTCCACATGGGAAAGTGTAATAAATGAAACAAAAACTAGCTTGCCTTAAAGGAATGTTGTGTGTGTGTGTGTGTGTGTGTGTGTGTATATATATATATATATATATATATATATATATATTGATATTGTAATATCCCCTTCAAACAGGGAATATATAAACTCATAAACTATGATCAAAGATACAACTTTTGCAAAATAAATTCAGATTACAGATAAATAATAACCATAGTAAATCTTACAATAGCAGTTCAAAGATCTTATCACTAATTCAGATGAGTACAAATATAGTCCTCTCTTGTGCAAATCAAGAAATATTACAGATCTGGTCTTAAAAAAACCTGATGTATCAAACTGGAAGTGTAAACTTGCAATTCTGGAAGTCTCGGCCTTTCTGTGTCGACACACAGGCGCCGTCGTCGGTCGATATCTCGCCGACGTCGGTCTCTGTCGGTCTTCAGTCGACCGATGTCGGTCACTAGAAGCCCTTTCTCTGCCGAGGTCGGTACCTGAGTGGATCTATACGGACCTGTACGGACTTCGTACGGCCGCCAATTTAGCACAACCTTTCTGTTTGATCCCTGATCTGGAAACCTATGGTGTCTAATACAGCAGATCTATCTCTGTATGATTTATTAGATCAAAACTAAATAAAGAAAATACCTGGAAAGCTCTGTGATAAACTTCTGTGTGAAGTTATCTCTCAACCCTGGAATTCTGTGATAACTTCTGGGTGAAGCTATCTCTCAGATCTGTATCTCTGTGATAACTTTTGGATGAAGCTATCTCTCAATTTGGCAATAAATCAGCTGATATCTCACAGCCTCTAAATCACACACAATGAAGAGGGAACGTTCTTCACTGCAATGGAATCTTGGAACCCTTGGTTCAGTCTTCACAGAAGAATTACTTCAATTTTCAATAATCAATAATCTATGCATGGATCAATAATGGCCTCCATGTGAAACCCTTATACCCTCAAAAGATATGCTTGCCCTAATTAGGGTTTTCTTAAATTAGCATTAGGGTTTCTAATTTAAAATTAGAGCAAATAATTAATAATTAATAATTAATTATTAATGAGACCAAATAATTAATATTTGATTAAATCAATCAAATATTAATATCTCCCTCAATATACGTCGGATCCTCAAACCGATCGAAGCAGGTGAATCAGGGAGTGATTCCGCATATGACCATACCAAAATAAAGGTGCTCTGCTGCATGTCAAATATCCCTAAATAATAGGAGCATCAATCAAACATGTCTGAAAGACCCTGAATGAAAACCAAATGTAGAAATTCTGCGAATCAAAGTCAAGCCAAGCTCCATTATGACCCTCTATCCATCATATTAGCCTACAAAGGTCGTATAATAGGCCAATCATCAAATCTGTCAATGTCCATGAAAAAGGGGACATGACATATATATATATATATATATATATATATATATATATATATATATATATATATATATATATATATATCATGGAAACATAGAAAATAACATGAAAAATATTTACATGATATGAATAATAGAGAATAATAGGCTTGAAGACATGTTTCAATACAAAACTAAACAAGGATTAAATTGAGAAAAGAAAAAAATTAAAATGATAGAAAATAAAAAATAAGGTAGGAAAAGAAACAATAAAATCTTAGGAATAAAACATAAATAGTGATAAATAAATGAGAAACAAAAAGGTAACAACCATAGCTAAATGAAAAAGATAAAAGGTAAAAAAATACTAAAGAAAATGAAGTAACTAAAATGATTGCTCAATCATAAGATAATTAAATCATAGAAATTAAGCAAACAGATGATCACAAAACAAAATTTTAGGCTCAAACATATAATTGTCCCAAATGCATAATTGTAGACATCATTTATAAATTATATAGCTTCTTAGTATTTTACACTTGGTAAACTTAGACTTTGGTTGTTCCTCTTAATTTTATACCTTTTTTGCTTCTACATGTCTCGCATCTTCTCTCTTTAGTGCCCCTTAGACTATCTCTTAGTCTAACTAGTCTTATGTTGATGACCTAGGCCTTATATCTTTTCCAAAATTATTAAAACACTTTTATCTTATGCCTCTGCAAGTTCTAAGCATGTACCTACTTTCCTGCTCCCTAGACAATTTCATCCCAGACAGAGACCTGTGTCGACACTGGTGTCCTACTCCAATGCAAGTGTCCGGTACCCTAAAGTCATCTAATTTTTAAATGAAAAATATCATAATGGTTTTTGTAAGTGATTTAATGTAATTTATTCTCAAAAGGGATTGGTATAAATACAATATCAACCCTTATTGATTCCTGACCTACACTTAGCACAAACCAAGGCAACTTATAAAAAGAATTAAATCAAGCACTCTATAAAGAAAACCTTTCCTATTTTATCCTATTCTTATATCAGTCATAGGAAAAATACATACATAAGTCTGAATTACTAAAAGAGTATCCCAAGATCCCAATTTTCTAAGTTACAAGACAAGTCATTGTTGTACTTACTTTTTACATATTGCATGATTCACACACAATCCAACTTGTAGGAGAGAACTATATGAGGCCCTCTTTAGAGTATTGACTATATAGGTAGTGTTTATTAATAGAGGGGTCTTTATATTATCTCAACATCATGTGCCCACAAAATCATTTTCCCATAACCACTATGAAAAGGATGAACTAGGGTTTTTCTATTTGACAAGGAGGGACAATCCATGAACCAAATCTAAATACACTAGAGTAAACGTGAAAAAAAACTTAGATGCATTGAGGTGGTCACATCTTATTCCATCAAGTATTATATATATGACACCTGTGTCTAACCCAGATACTAGTGTCGATGTAACCATCTAATGCTGATGCAAGTGCCTGAGGCTACAGAGGCAGAAAATTTAGAATTTGGTAACTTATCCAGAATACTCTTTCAGTCTACTTCCTACCTATTCTAGATCTATATCTGTATTAGCATTAGAACCAACTAAGTACCTTATTTTTATTATCATTGCCATATTTATCATAGTTGTACTTTTTATTTTTAACATATCTCAGCATCATAAATTTAGTATATGTTCTATCTAATTTTTAAAATTAATTGACCTACTATAGATCTATTTATCACCCTTGTGCTTATTCACTTCTATAATCTTAACCCTGTATCCCTCACATCTATTTTTTAGGGTTAAACATTTGGTGATTCTGATCACTGAGCATCATTGTTGCATTAACATTTTCATTTGGATGCTTATCTCATGTCTTGTCCTATTTTTTATTTTCTTTATCTCTCTCACCATGGATTATATTGATTACTTTGATAACTATGATAATGAAATCAACAAACTATCAAGATAATGAAATTACCAATAGGCCAAGATTTGAAAAAATACTCAAAATTGATTCGTATTTAATGAATTGAAATAATTACAAACCCAAACCATGCTTAAATAAGCCTTAACTCAGAATTTAGAGTTGACATGAAAAAATCCAAAAAATCTAAAATCTAAAAAAAAACATCTATTTTTAGGAGCTACTATTTATAGTAAGTTTCACATGCAAGTGTGCATAGCTCTAAAAATCTCCTAGAATATCATAAATTCTAAAATTAACCTATTTTATAAAATTCAACTGATGTTGATGTTTGGACCTAAAAATATACAATTTATAAAAATAGGAAATTCTTGAAAAAATCATTAAATGATAATTTTGGGCCCTCAGATGATCATGTATGGCCTATGAAAAATATATAAAGTGGATAAGGTGGATTATAAAAGCATCAAAAAAATTTAGATGGTTGTTTTGGCACGTGTAATATCACAAATGGAGCTACAGGTCAAAAGTTATGGCCTCTTGAAGATTGGACTATTTTACTACATCATTCTCCTCTGGTTGAAAATAACTCAACTCCTATGAGTTGGCCTGATTATACTACTGCCATTTTTATTTTCCAATATTATTCAAATCCCATTCTATAATATAAGTATTTTCTTCTTGCTTCAATCCTTCCCATTGCACCAAATACATGTTATAATTCCCTTGCCTTGTGCTCACTATCTTCATATCCAAAACCTACTCTATCTTTTCCTTCTTTAGAACTTGTTGCTACCAATTTAGTTCTTCATCTTCATTACCTTCACATTATTCTTCTCCATGGAATTCATATAAATCTAAAACATAAAATATTAGAGAGATATCAAAATTTTGTGGTAAACTCACCTCATAAGCATAGTCATTGATTTTCTTCACAATTCTACATGGTCCAATTTTATTGTACTTCAACTTGTTGTAGGTGCCTTTTGAAAATATTTATTTCCTCAAGTAAACCATTACCAAATCTCCTTCTTCAAATACATTTGATATTCTTATGACATCTATTATCACTTTATATTTCTCATTACTTTCCTGAAATTTTCTTTTTACTCCTTGCAATTGCTGCATATGTTCTACAAACACTTTTGCATCATCACTAACTCGATTTGTAATTGGTAATTGTACCAAATCTATAATACCCATAATATTTTTCCATAAACAATTTGAAATGGTTACTTTCCTATTGATCTATTTGTTGATGATGAAAATTGCGCTTGATATTAATCAATCAACAATGGGAAGTTTCAAGCTGTGGGACAATGCGGCTTGAAACAACCTCTAGGTTTTAGAGAAGCTGGTCTCTTCTTTTGTGTCAAGTGTTAGGGGAAAAGGGATAAAATATTAAACAAAAATGCAAATGCAGGAATGAAACCTAACTATGGAAATGCACCTGAGTATAATCCTAATCGGGATGAGGATGTAGATGGTCTAGTGGGAGAACTTTTAGTAGATCGCATAGACAAAGATCTAGGCAAAATATTTACAGATCTACCATCACTCTGGTGTACAGTAGTTTGGCCTTTTAGTTTAGGAGAGACATGTTTAAGCCAATCTAATTTCCATTCAGCTGGGACTTTAACAGACTCTATATGTCCTTTCTGCAATTGTACTGTACCACTGAGTCTTCTAGCCAGAGGCAGGTTCTCTAAGATTTTGGGATGGTTAGTGTTGGTCATACTGTATAACACAGAAATGTTGACAGTAGCATACTAAAATTCACCAAACATTTCGAGACCATACATAGAAGTAAACAGACCCCAACAATCTAGAGATCCAAACTTAACTTCCTTGCAGCCTTTATCTCGAACTGCAACTGACAAATTTGGGCAAAATTCAAAACAAATAACATTGTCGTCATTTAGTCGGCCTAGACTGGATAATTGATATGAATGTTTAAAACTCACTTGACGACGATCACACAGAGCTAGATACATGACTGGTTTGATATTTGATGGAATTAAAGGTTTAATATAAATACGTATCAAACCGAAGTGAACAAACTTAACATCTTTATGAGACCTTATATATAAAATTTCTTGCTCTGGAAGCAGAGGCAACAGATTAGTCTGAAAGGTCTTTTTGGGCTGATAGCACAGAGTAAGTTCGACAGACTTAATCCTGGGCTTGACAAAAGACAGATAAGTACTATTATACAAGAACTTAGACTTGACTAATTCAGCTTGTTTATACACACTGGAAGCCTTTAAAGCTGGGGGTTTGAACATACTGGATTCCTTTTCAAGATCAGTTTCTGTAACTTCTATATCAAGACAGTCAGACAATTGATCGGGAACAAAAGGAGGCATCTCATACAATCCTTCAATCTCAGATTCATTAATGATTTCTACGGTAGATGTGGAAGGTATTTTTCCGAATTCCATTGTGGGGAGATGGGATTCTGGTATGCGAGCAATTTTTGGTAAGGGAAAGGAGTATGCAGAGATAAAGTGGCCTATGACAAAAGGGGTAAACGGCCTGTGACTCGATGCAAAATCTTCCCAAAGAAATTGGACAAAGCAAAGAATTCCCAAAGTCGAATCCACGGAAGAGGAAAAGAATCACAACTTACAGTAGTTTACTATGAATTATGGCTCTGATACCAATCTTTTTATCGCGTCAGTAGACGGGCTCCTTGGCGGAATTTCTTCAGATCTTTAAACAGAATCCTGCGGCAGTAGGCAGGGGCCGAATGGCTACGGCTTCAGTATTAGAACTCAAACTATTACAAAGCTTACAATACTCCTTGAGAAATTTTTGATTCACAGGATCCTTTGAAAAGGGCAAGTGAAGAGCATACTCTTTGTTCAAGGCTACTAGATTTTCTAGAAATTTTTTGATGCAAATATTGCGATATCCTAAACTAAGAATGAAGACTTATTTATAGCATTAGAGAGGTCCTGCCTGCTCGCTGGCAAGGCGGTGTCTGTCTCGTCATGCTTTACAGCTGTGGCTATAGTGAGATGCTATTGGACCCACCACTTGATTGATGAGTCGGTGACGAGGATGAGGAGGCCATGGGCTGTGGGCCCAACATGTCTTCTGCTTCATTGAATAAGTCATCTTCAGTTATCGGCTGGAAAAGACATCTTATTTGGAAAGTGCTTTGCAGATACCAATGTCGACATCGGCCAGTGTCACATGGCAAATGGCATGGAGTACAATGATAGTGGGATTCCCACTCAAGCTGTCTGCGAATAATCGTATGTACTACCGTGTCTTGGCTATGGTTCTGCTCCTCATGGATGCGATGGGGACCAAACCTTGCAATCCATCTGTAAAGATGCTCATTGTGTGTGGATCAGATTTGGATTTGCCATGTCCATAATGGTCTTTTCAGTAAATCAGTGAATCGTTCATACAGGTATTCACTGTTCAGCCTTTCAATACTGATGACTCCAGTGTTGTTTCGGCGGTTGGCCTGTATCCTGACTGCTGCAGACATTTGGAGATCTTGTGCAGCTGCATATGAAATCCTGGTATATCGAGGATGCATGCCTTCTCTTAAGATTTGCTCTTGAATCAGGGGATTCATAGAATCAAAGGCCTGATTAAGAATTCTTGTCAGATTAAAACCTGGTGTAGGTGCAGGTTGATGCATGAGCGTAGCCGGAGGATTTCTATTACGCCAATCTAGTCTATGATGATAAAAACATTCAGCTCCCTTAATATATTCTACAGAAAGCTTAAACTGGCTAAAGAACACTTGCCATACGAATGATTTACTGTGACCATCATTTTGACCATATTTCTTTTCTTTCATGGCCAAAAATCTAGTGCAATCAGTAATGACAATACATCTTGGTTGTAGAATTTTAAGCAAAAATTTTTCTGAAGTTTTCTTGATAATATAGATTTCTTTTTCAGAAGAAATCCATTTACAAATATTGGGGCTGAAAATACAATTATCAAGACTATACTCAATATGACTATTACAACTTAATACTCCTTTCCATGATCTATCGGTAATATCCTTAGATAACTTTAACTGATACCATTTCTCTTTGTTGAAGAACCGGACATTGTCTGGTTTATATCTGGTAATATCTCCAATGCCTGGAAACTGAAGATTTTCATTTGGTCCTGTATTTTGTATCAGCTGTTTCACCTTGGAAAGTCGAGTAGAAAGATTAGTCAAATTATTATTATTAGTATACAGACATTGAGAAATGCCATATCCTAACCTGAGCACAATGAAACTATTATAGGATTCAATTACATTTAAGAGCAGACAAGTGCATGATCAATTTAAAAGATTGAAATAATAGAAACAGAGGCTCACAACAGGGGATTCTTTTGTTGAGATACAAAGAATGTCAACAAAGGCATAGTGTTCAATCTTCTGAATAGAATCTTCCAATCACATAAGAGGCGCAGAAGTCACGTACAGTTATGTAAACCTTCCAACTCAAGAAAATGAGACAAAGGCAAATGACATTCCTAATCACAACTCCAAAAAATCTGTAGTATAGACTACTTTGAAAATGACATAGATAACACCAACCAAGGCATGGAGTTTAAATCTTCTTAATTCATTCAACCACATAAAAGGCACATAAACATGCATAGTTACATCAACTTTACAACTCAAGAAAATTGAGACAAGAGCAAATGATATTACTGGTCAAAAACTCTAGAAAGTCTAAAACTATAGAATTTCCCCCCTTTTTCTAATTTTACAATTCTTCTTATATATCCTCGAATGTCTCCTTGCATCGCTTCCTTTCCCACGCAATTCCACTCCGTCCTTCACTCGCAGGGGACAAAACAAATGGTGCATTCAATGCCTTGGATGCATCCTGGTCTTACCAAGAACTGCCCTGACTGTGACATGGAAATCCATGCCTATTAACTCTCTTTGTGCCTAAAATTCCTCATTCTATTACCTATTTGGCTGCTTAACTATCTATTATGATTCTGCTTATAGGGGACAAACAAATGGCGTCTTCAATGCTTGCAAGCCCCAAAATCTACCCGATGCACTGTTCTATCTACCAGGAATAACTTCCGCCTAGTTTCCCTCCATCTTTGTTGTAGTAGATAGACGGACATGAAGACACTTAGTCAATCCATGAAAATTCTCTTTTCACCTAGAGGGCACCAGAGAATGACACTTGGCCACTTCCACTTTCTCGATACTTTGCAGTTTTATCAAAACAAAACTTATTACATTCCTTGCTCGGGTAACTTTTAGGAAGAGATGGATGCATGTGGCAGTCTTCACTTGTTGACACTCAGTGCCTCCATAGTCCTTTGAAATAACATCTGGGACCCACCATAATCTTTATTTGGCAATTAGGCTCGAAGGTGGTCTCTCAAAAATTGACACGTGGCAATCTCCGCTACTTCTAGGAAGATATGTGGCATCTTCTGCTTCTCCTTCTGGGTGTGTGTGGTGCCTTCCACTTTTTCTTGGGATGGAGCAAAAAGGGACTTAGAGAGTGACACCTGGTAGCTTTCGCTGCACTTCATCACTTGTGCAAAATGAAAAGATGCCCTTATGCATTGAATGAAAGCATTGGACCCATGTCTCCTGGATACTGACACGTGGTGACTTCTGCTGCGTCCTAAAAAGGGTAGTTCAGGGCCTCCACAACTGACACCTAGCACTTTTTGCTCTCTCTTCTACTTATCTCATTGAAAGTCTTTGTCAAAAGTATAATGAAATGCGGGTGCCTCTTTGAGACGCAGATGCTGGCACGTGGTGCATTTTGCTTAACTGCCACTAGGTACATGGTGCGATCCGTGATTCTATGGAAAGTTACAAAAGGGACCTCAGAGGGCTCCAACTGGCCAACTTTGTGTTTTAGAAGGTGACACTTGGTAGCTTCTGCTTGAACTTGATACTTGGGAAAAAATGAGACGAAAAAAAAAGAAGGGGAAAAAGACCCGTGCGACCGGAGGGTGACACTTGGCAGCCTCCTCTACATTTTGACACTTAGGCAAAAATGAACCCATCCTCTACTCCAAAACTTTTGTCGTGATGCCCAAGGTGCACAGGAACCAAAATTATAGTGCTCGAATCAAAAATTAAATTAAATACGATGTAGAGTAAGAAATTAATCTACAGTTATTGGTGACCTCCAAGACTTTTGAGCTTGCTCAAAAAGAAATCAACTCTCGCTCAATCAAAATTTCAAAATTTACAGCTTTAACACTATTCATTAAACTATTATATACAAAATCAGCTTGTGGTAAAGCCAAGTCCCATTACTTGGGCTTTTTTTCCACTATGCATCTCAACAAATTTCTAAAGATCCTATTCACAACTTCTATCTATCCATCTATTTTTGGGTGATATGCACTACTAAATTATAGCTTAGTACCCATCTTCTTCCACACAGTCCTCTAAAAATGACTTAGAATTTTTTTGTCCCTATCTAAAGTAATAGTTTTTTGAACACCATGTAATATCACAATATCCTTAAAAAATAATTTTGTAACTCTAGTGGCATCATTGGGTTTCTTACATGTAATGAAATGAACCATTTTAAAAAATTGTCTACGACAACAAAAATTGAATCATTACCTCTCTATGTGTTTGATAATACCAACACAAAATCCATACTCAAATCTATCTATAGTCCTCTTGGAACTAGTAATGGCATGCATAATCTAATATTTTGTGCATGTTCTTTAGCTACCTAATAGATCCTACACCTTGAAACATACCTTGTCACATATCTCTCCATCTTTATCCAAAAATAATTTTCCTCCACCAAAGTTATTATCTTCGTCTTACCAAAATGTCCAGCCAAACCACCACTATGTAATTCTCTTATTATATTGTCTCGTAGAGACCCAACTAGAATGCATAATTATTTTCTTTTGAAGAGATAACCTTCTTATACAAGATATTAACCATGAATAGTATATGTCCCACCTATTAATGGATTCTTCTATTGCTCAACTACCTTGCTAAAATATGGATCATTATCATATAATTCTTTGATAGCTTCAAATATAACTACCTCACTCACCATAACATTTAATAATGCTACTCTCCTTCTCAATGCATCAACTACCTGATTCTGTTTTCTTGATTTATGCTTCAACGCAAAAGTATACCCCTATAAGAAATAAACCCACTTTGCATGACTACTATTCAGCTTCTTTTGTGTATTCACATACTTCAAACCCTCATGATCTATAAATAGGATAAAATCCTTAGGCACCAAGTAATTATTCCAATGTATTAATGCTTGTATAATTGCATAAAGTTCAACATCATAAGTAGAATACTTTGTTATTACCTCATTCAATTTCTCGCTAAAATATATTATTGGCTTTCCTTTTTGACTCAGCACAACACCAACTCCCACAAATGAAGCATCATAATCAACCTCAAACACTTTGTTAAAATCCAGTAATGCTAAAATTGGTCTTTCTATAATCTTCTTCTTCAAAAATTCAAATATTTCTATGGGTGCTCTAGTCCATGCACATTCCTTCCCTCTCATGCAATTTGTTATTGGTGCCACAATATTACTATTTTTTTTTAATAAATTTTATGTAAAAAGTTGCTAAACCATGGAAAATTCTTAACTCTATAATGCTTTTTGGAATAGGCCACTCAAAAATTTCCTTTATCTTTTCTTCATCCATTTTTACATCATCTGTTGAAATTATAAATCCTAAAAATACCAAATTGTTATGTATAAACCTACACTTCTTTAAATTTGCATACAACTTTTGCTTTCTTAATAAATCCGGTACCATTCTTAAATTTTATAAGTTTTCTTATTTAGTCTTATTGAATATCAAAATAAACAACCACAAACTTACCAATATATTTTCATAGCACTGTATTTATCAACCTCATAAATGTGTTAGGTGCATTAGATAATCTGAATGGTATCACCATCCACTTATATAAGCCATCCTTAGTCTTGAATGCAATTTTCCACTCATCTTCACAAATTTGAATATGATAATAACCACTCCTTAGATCAATCTTAGTAAAATATTTTGCTCCTCCAAGTACATCCATATATCATCTAATTGGGGTATAGGAAACCTATACTTTATTGTAATTTTGTTAATTGCTCTTGTTGACGACTGGAGATTGCACCCGGTGGCAGGAAAACAGTTTCCTGCCTTCTCCTCGTAACATGGAAACTCCTCTCTCACCTATGGGATGATGAAGCAGGAGAGGAGAGTCTCTAGGTATGGGCTAGTTCCCTCTGATGTATCTTGTTTGTTTCAGGCAGTGCAAAAATATAGATATATAGATATACTGGGGGGATGAAAAGAGAAGAAAGTGCAAGAAAACAAACAACCTACTTTAAAAGAGGTGATACACCAAAATAAAGGGTTGACCTTCTAGATCCACTCTTAGAATCAAGAGAAATGCAAATATACTCTACACATCTGGCAGAAGAACTAGGCTGCTAAGACTAACAGGGAGGCTATAATGGAAAATACATAATAGAGGTTTACCAGGGTGCTGTGGAATGCACACTTGCAAGCAACTTCCTCTATTCTGTCCTTCTCAAATATTGCTCTTCTCCTTTCAGCTGCAAAATCGATGCCTTGTAGATGGCTGGTCTATTGGCATTACCTGTGAAATCATCGAAGATAATGACTAAACACAAATAATACTCATGGCATACACAACAAATCTATCCAAAATGGAGGCAAAAATTGTATTTTATTGATTCAGGTGGAGAATTTGTAGAGTTGTGCTCTTTACAAAATTGGAGAAGATCCTTTAAAATGACCAAGTCTGCGTATTTATATGGAAAGAGCAAAGAGGAGTCTCATTGGCCTTTTGAGTCTTCATTGGGAAGAGAGAAAACACTGGAGATGACATCATAAGTCTGCTGGGACCATGCTTGCTACCTCATTTTGCATGCTGGTCTACTCCTCTGCCCACTGGGTGGGTCTTTTTCTGTGTTCTACAGGGCTTTTTTTTCACCTGATGTTGTGGGTGACAATTTTACCACCCAATGTCATGGATTGCACACAAGACTTTTGCCGACATTGGCCGATTTGCTGCCGAGTGCGACAATTTTGCTGACGTCGGCCGAGTTGGCTACCGATCGCGGCAGTTTTGCCGACATTGACTGATGTTGATGGCTTCTTTTTCTCCACTGGCTGCTTTGGGCGGTGATTTTGCCACTTACTGCTTGTGTTGGCGGCCTCTTTTTACCCACTGGTGTTGTGGGCAGCAATTTTGCCACTGACTGCATTGTTCTTGTAAACGTCTGCCCTCTTTTTGCCTTAGTGTTAAATGCCCTAGTTTTTTCCTCTCCTCTTTTGTGAACATTTGAAGACTCTGCCTTATACTACCGTGAATGCCAACAAATGAGGCCGATGAGTCAATGCTTTGAAACGGAGCTATTGAACCCTGAAGGTGGACCTTGCAACCCAAAATTAATTGGCCTTTCATAGCTTTCGAAAAGGGTGACTAGAATTTTACCAGAGGGGCAAAATTGGGTCAACAAATTGGTGACTCCCAGGGGAAGCATGCCTGCTATGTTTAGGACCCAATTGCCTTTGAATACCATTGGGCACAGAGTCAGATGCAACTTGAAAGAATTAATAACAACCCAAAAGATCCCGGAATTAAAATATACAAAATTTACCCCCACACACAAAGGGACACACACAAGACTAAAAACAACTAACTATGCAAACTGCACTTAGGGAAAACAGGAAAGAAAATAAGGGAAACTATATACAGCCAAACCAAAACTTAGTGACAATGTTTTAGATGTATCTTGTTGACTGGGATACGCAATTATTCACCGTCCAATCTGGAGAGCTAGAACGCGTTATGCTGCTTGCACTGAGTAATCATGTAAGGACCGCTCCAGAGGGCATCAAATTTTGCATGTTTTCTAGGCTTAGCTCTATCTTCGTCCCATTTTAAGACAATGTCTCCTTCAGCAAATTTTTTTGACAAAGATTTATTGTCAAAATGTCTTTTCACCTGCTATTGGTGACTGATCATAGAGACCATGGCCCGATTCCTCACCTCCTGGAGCTCCATTAGTTCACACAATCTGAACTCCATGTTGCTTCCTTATTCTAACTGTAGTTGATGGGTGAGATCTAATGTTGGCAGTTCAAGTGAGATGGGAGGCTTAGCTTCCTTCCCATATACAAGCGTATATGGAGAATTTCTGATTGATCTCTTCGAAGTGATCCGATCGGCCCATAGAGCCATCTTCAACTTGGCGTGCCAAGTTCTCTGATTTTCTTCCATGGTCTTCTTTATAATCTTGATCAGATTTTTATTGGTGGACTCAGCCAACCCATTTCCCTGTGGGTAGTAATTTGATGAAGTGTTGAGGTATATACCATACCCGAGCGCCCATTCACTAGTTTTGGTTCCCAAAAAAGCCAAGGCATTGTCTGAAATTATAGTGGCCGAGACCCCAAAATGTGTCACTAAGTCCTCATAGAAATCCAGGACTGTGCTTTCATTTGCTTCCTTCAAAGCAATGGCTTCCACCCACCTGGTGAAATAATTCATAGCAGTCAGGACCCATTTGTGTCCGGCACTGGAGGGAGGATTGATCAACCCTATGAAATCTAGGCCCCATTGCATGAATGGTTGTTCAACTTGAATGGGCTATAGGGACATGGCAGCCAATCGCTGCTTTCCATCAAAAAGTGCACACTTCTGGCACTTCTTTACCTAGGCATAGGTATCCTTGAAGAGAGTGGGCCAGAAATAGCCAGCTCTCATTATTTTTGCTGCTGTGGTCTTAGGGGCGAAATGGCCCCCTGCTGGCCCATCGTGAAACTTAGCCAATACCTTGTCAGCCTGATTGGGGTCAATGCATCTCAAGAGAACTCTAAAGAGATCCTTCCTATATAATACTCCATCAATCAAAACATAAGGAAGGGACTGAAGTTTAAAATACCTTCTTCCAACCCTACCGAGACCTTGTGGACATTTGCCCGTAAGAAGGAAGTGCCTCATGTCCAGCGTCTAATCTCTTATGATAGCTGGTTCTTCTACAGTGGTTGCATCATGGATCAGCAAGCTGTCTTCACCCTTTTGTCCCAAATCTGCAGCTAGCTGTTCACACAGGCCCCTTCCTCTCACCAACTTGGTGATCTTGATGTCTATGTCATACTCCATTACTTTGGTGATCCATCTTGCTCTTTTCTCATTTAAGTCTCAATTGGCCAAGAAATCCTTGATGCCAAGATGTGGAACCATGAGATGGATCTTGCTGTTTGACAACATATATCTAAATTTCTTCAGGCTGCGCACTACTGCCAGGACTTGCTTCTCTACGTAGGTGTACCTAATTTTGAAGTCCTCTAACCCCTGGCTGAAGAAGGCAAGTGGTTGCTCAAGGTCATCACTGTTTGCTTGAGTAAGCATAGCAGATATCACTTTTCCATTGCTGAAGGTATAGAGATTGAGGTCTTTATTGAAGTCAGGGCTGATTAGAGCGGGAGCCTGGGTCAAAGCCTGCTTGATGGCTTTAAAGCTATCTTTTCTTAGTGTTGTCCACTTGAATTCTTCACCCTTCCTTAGCATAGAGGTTAGGGGTTTGACTATCTCAGAAAAATTCAGAATGAACCTTCAAATGAAATTTATCCGACCATAGAAACTCTGCAGGCCTTTCTTGTGCTTCGGTAGGGACATCTCTAGAATGAAGCGGACTCTTTCGGGGTCAATAGACAAACCCTCCTTGGACACAATGTGGCCAAGAAGTTTCCCCTCATGAACATCAAATACACATTTCTTTGGATTTAAGGAGATGCCAAATTTCCTGCACCTCTCAAAAATCTGCTTGAGGTGCTCCATGTGCTGGCCTGCCTCTTTGGAGAAAACTGTTTTATCATCAAGGTACACCAACACGTTCTTATATATATATCAAACCACTGAAAGCCATGTCCATGGCTTGCTAGAAGGTAGCACCATCATTGGATAGCCTGAAAGGCATCTTCTGGTAGGTGAACGTTCCCCATTTAGTGGTGAAGGCAATTTTGTATTGGTCACAGTCTCGTACCAAAATCTGATTGTATCTCGAATAACCATCCAGGAGGGAGAACCGTTCGGAACCAGTTACCTTTTGGAGGATCTGCTCCATATTCATAAGGGGATAATGATCCTTTAAAGAGACTTTATTAAGGTCTCTAAAGTTGATGCACAGCCTGATCTCCCCATTTTTCTTTCTAACTGGAACCAAATTGGCTAACCATGAGGAATGTTTGATCAGAAATATAATGCCAGACTCAATCAACTTGACCAATTCTTTCTGCATAAGGAGTTTGATCATCAGATTAATAGGCATCTGCTTTTGTGTGATTGGTTTTGCACCTTCCTCTAGTTCAATGGTGTGCTGGGCGAGCCTTGTGTCGAAGCCTTTCAGGTCGCTATAATTCCAGGCGAAGACATTAGCAAACTCCTGACACAACAGAATGAAAGCTTGCCTTTCTTGAAACGTGCAGACCTTACCAAGTGCTAGCAACTTGTTCTTGAAGATTTCAACTTTTTCATAATTCTCCTCTCTGGTAGTGATGCATGCTTTGTTGGGGGATCAAACCAACAATAGATTACACTTGTGAAAGCAATAAACGCGGAAATAAATCAGATAGATAAGTAACTGAAATGATAAATAGCACAGAACAAGATATACAAGAAAACACCCTGAAAACTTGTATTGAAACTCTTTACAATAGGAATACAATGAAGAAGCTTCGTTCTTCCACACCTCTCTCAGATGCACACAAGATCTCTCACTAGATCTCTATTCCTCAAGAGCTCACTCTCAAGTACACTCAAATCCAACAACCTGGATTGATGCAACTCTGTACTATCCTTCAAACATTCACAATGTTCTACTCTTACAGTTCTACACTCATTCTACAATTCTAAGCTAAGAAGATCTTCCTACATATAGAAATTAGGAAACTTGAGCATGCTCTTACAACAAACAGTTAAGCCTCTTGAACAAGGGCTCTAAAAATAATATTGCTAACAATAGAGATGCAAGCTTGAGTCCACGACTCAAACTTATCATGCAAACACTCGCTGCTGTCCACGAAAATAGATTTCTGGACACGCAAGTAACCGACGTCGGTTCCTGCCTGTTCGCCTGTGACCGTCGCCGGTCGACCCTATCGCCGACGTCGGCGCCTCTGCAACTGCTACTAACCGACATCGATCGCTCCTGACCGACGCCGGTGTCTGTGTAGACCCGAACCTGTTTAAGTATGCTCCTTGGTGAAGCTTTTAGCTCCACACCCTAACAATCTCCCACTTGGAGATAAACCAGCTGCACCAACCTGTACAGCATCATCTTCTAGCTCCTCCATCTTCAACTTAATCATGAAGACCAATAGAAGTTGAATGAAGATTCAAATTCTCCATCGTAACTGGCTTTGTTAGCATATCAGCAGGATTCTTGTCTGTATGAATTTTCTCCAGCTTCAACTCACCATCTTCCAATACCTGCCGTATGAAGTGGTACCTTAGCTGTATGTGCTTGGTTCTAGAGTGAAAGGCTGAGTTCTTGGCCAAATGGATTGCACTCTGACTGTCACTGTACAATCTGCAAATCCCATGCTCCCTTCCAAGCTCTTCCATGAACCGTGTCATCCATATCATCTCCTTGCTAGCTTCTGTAGCTGCAATATATTCTGCTTCTGTAGTTGACAAGGCTACAACCTTCTGCAACTTAGATATCCAACTAACTGCCATTCCACCTACAGTAAAAACACAACCTGTGGTGCTCCTCCTGCCATCCAAATCCCCTGCCATATCTGAATCTACATAGCCATGTAGAGAAGTATCTGAACCTCCATAGCATAAATGCTTGTTGCTGGTTCCTCTCAGATATCTAAGGATCCATTGAACCGCTTTCCAATGCTCCTTACCTGGATTAGCCATATACTTACTTACTACTCCCACTGCTTGGGCAATATCTGGTCTAGTACACACCATTGCATACATCAAACTCCCTACTGCGAAAGAATATGGAACTGTACTCATGTACTCTACCTCATCATGTGAATTGGGACATTGTTCTTTGCTTAGCTTAAAATGTCCAGCCATAGGTGTACTTACCGGTTTTGCATCCTGCATATTAAACCTCTCCAACACCTTGTTCACATAATCTTCTTGAGACAATATCAACCTGTGATTTTTCCTGTCTCTCCTAATGCTCATGCCAAGGATCTTCTTAGCTGCTCCCAAATCCTTCATGGCAAACTTTTGAGCTAACTTCTCCTTAAGCTCAGAGATATCCTGCATGTGAGACCCTGCAACCAGCATGTCATCTACATACAACAATAGAATAATATATCTACCATTATCAAATCTCTTGAAATACACACAATGGTCTGATTGACACCTACTGTAGCCATGCTCAGTCATAAACCTATCAAATTTCAAGTACCATTGCCTTGGAGCTTGCTTGAGGCCATACAAGCTTTTCTTTAACCTGCACACAAACTTCTCCTTACCCTTGACCTCAAAACCTTCTGGCTGTTCCATATAGATTTCCTCATCCAAATCTCCATGAAGAAACGCTGTCTTAACATCTCGCTGCTCGAGATGCAAATCCTCAAAAGCAACCAAAGACAGTACAACCCTTATAGAAGTCATCTTAATAACCGGAGAAAAAATTTCACCAAAGTCAATACCTGGCTTTTGTGCAAATCCTTTTACCACTAATTTGGCCTTATATCGCATCTGACCATTCTCACTTTCCTTCAACCTGTAGGTCCATCTATTCTTCAGTGTTCTCTTACCAGCTGGCAATTCAACCAAATCCCATGTTTGGTTTTCTCTTAAGGACTCCATCTCCTCAACCATGCCACGCTCCCACTTACTCCTGGACTCCACCTGTAATGCTTCTTCAAAACTTTCTGGTTCTCCACCATCAGTTAGCAATAAATAATATAAGGAAGGAGAATATCTAATTGGAGGCTTACTTACCCTTTCAGACCTCCTGGTGGGTGTCTTGGACTTGTTTTCAACAATCTGTCCACCCAAATTTTCTGACAGTGACCGACCTCGGCCACCTATAGACCTGTCACTCATCGTCGTCGGTTCTACCTGACCGACCTCGGTGCCTGGTCTGCCGACGTCGGTCTCTGTATGATCGACATCGGTTTCTATACTGCCGACGCTGGTTCCATCCCTGCCGACGTCGGTCTCTGTGTTTTCCTGCAAGTGATTATTTCTTTTTCCCGCGAGCTCATTTTGGACCATAACTTTGTCCAATTCACTATTGCTCTGCCCAGATTGATCCAGCTTCCTTATCTGATCACTGTACATCACTCTTTCATTGAAAACAACATCACGGCTCCTGATTACCTTGTTAGTTCCTAGATTCCAAAATCTAAAACCAAAATCATCTGAGCCATAGCCTATAAACGTGCACCTCATAGACTTAGGATCAAGCTTCTTTCTATTTTCCTTATCTATATGCACAAAGGCTTCACTACCAAAAATTTTGAGATATGAGAGATCTACCTTTTTACCTGTCCATGCCTCTTCTGGAATTCCACCATCCAGAGCTGTAGAAGGTCCTCTGTTAATTAGGTACACTGCGGTGTCAACTGCTTCTGCCCAAAACTCTAAGGGCAACCCTGCATGCAATCTCATACATCTTGCATGCTCCATGATAGTTCTGTTCATCCTTTCAACAATACCATTCTGCTGAGGTGTCCTTGGAACCGTCCTCTGCCTATGGATTCCTTGTGTATAACAATACAATTTGAACTTAAGACTACAGAACTCACTGCCATTATCAGATCTCAAGCACTTTAACTTTCTGCCTGTTTCATTCTCAACCATAGCCTTCCAAAACTTAAAAGTCTCAAAAACATCAGATTTCTTTTTAATACAGTAGATCCATACCTTTCTTGTGGCGTCATCTATGAATGTAACATAGTACCGTGATCCATCAATAGAGGCTACCTGAGCCGGTCCCCACACGTCTGTGTGAACAAGCTGCAACTTCTGCCTTTTCTTAGTAGATCCAATTTTGAGAAAACTAACCCTTTTCTATTTTTCAAATACACAATGCTCACAAAACTCTAGATCCATACTTTTCAAATCTGAAAGCATACCTTTAGACTTAAGTATTGACATCCCCTTCTCACTCATGTGGCCAAGCCTTGAGTGCCACAATTTACAATCCACACCTGAAGTAGATAAAACTGAAGGAGATTTGTTAGTAACACAATTACACAAGTAGAGAGTACCTTCTCTCTTACCTCTGGCCATAACTAGTGCACCCTTGGTCACCTTCCAAGAATCTACTGTGAGAGTTACTGTACAACCCTCATCACCTAGCTTACCTGCAGAAATCAAATTTCTCTTTAAACTAGGAACATGCATCACTTCTCTCAACACCCATGTGTTGCCATTCTGCATCTTCAGCTACACTTTACCTTTGCCAATAATCTTACAAGGCTCGTCATCCCCTAAGTATACTATTCCAAAATCTCCATGGATATAGTCACTGAAATACTCTCTGTTAGGGGTAGCATGGAAAGATGCACCAGAATCTAATACCCAAGATTCTATGTTATTATGCAAAGAGAAAATTAAAGCATCCTGTGCAATACCTGCAACCTTGGCTTCTTCCTTTCCTTCGTGTTGGTTGTCCTCCTTAGGCTTTGACCAACAATCTCTGCTTATGTGCCCCATCTTTCCACAGTTCCAGCATTGTGGCTTCCTGCCATTCCTGGATTTGGATCTTCCTCTCACCTTAGACTTAGATCTTGATCTCCTCTTGCTCTTTTCTTTTTGCCTTCCCCTGCTCTCAAAATTTAAAGTGTTCCCAGATGTCTCTTCTGTGCTTTTCCTGCGTATTTCCTCATTCAAGATAACACTAACCACATCCTCTACTTTCAAAATATTTGATGCAGATGCAGTATTAGAAACTGCCATTACTAAGCCATGCCAGCTTTCAAGCAAAGAACATAATATCAAAAGAGCTTTTATTTCATCTTCAAATACAATATTGACAGAACTTAACTGATTAACAATTCCATTGAAATCATTCAGATGAGTAGAAACAGATCCACCTTCATTCATATGCAAATTAAATAATTGCTTCATAAGATATACCTTATTTGAAGCTGAGGGTTTTTCATACATATTTGCTAACGTGGTCATCAACTCTACCATAGTTTTTGCCTGTGACAAATTACATATCACAGTGGAGGCCAGACTCAGTCTTATAGACCCAAGAGCCTTTCTGTCAAGAACTTCCCATTCTTCATCCTCCATGTCCTTGGGCTTCTTTGCTATCCCACCTAACGGTAAGTAGAGATCCTTCTGATACAGATAGTCCTCTATCTGCATTCTCCAATGTTGGTAGTTCTTGCCATTAAACTTTTCCATTCTCAGTTTACTTTCTTCTGCCATTGCTTCTCCCACTCAAACAGAAATTCCTGCAGAAACACCTGTGAGCAACCTGTAATTTGTAACCTGTAACCTGTAACCAAGGCTCTGATACCACTTGTTGGGGGATCAAACCAACAATAGATTACACTTGTGAAAGCAATAAACGTGGAAATAAATCAGATAGATAAGTAACTGAAATGATAAATAGCACAGAACAAGATATACAAGAAAACACCCTGAAAACTTGTATTGAAACTCTTTACAATAGGAATACAATGAAGAAGCTTTGTTCTTCCACACCTCTCTCAGATGCACACAAGATCTCTCACTAGATCTCTATTCCTCAAGAGCTCACTCTCAAGTACACTCAAATCCAACAACCTGGATTGATGCAACTCTGTACTGTCCTTCAAACATTCACAATGTTCTACTCTTACAGTTCTACACTCATTCTACAATTCTAAGCTAAGAAGATCTTCCTACATATAGAAATTAGGAAACTTGAGCATGCTCTTACAACAAACAGTTAAGCCTCTTGAACAAGGGCTCTAAAAATAATATTGCTAACAATAGAGACGCAAGCTTGAGTCCACGACTCAAACTTATCATGCAAACACTCGCTGCCGTCCACAGAAATAGATTTTTGGACACGCAGGTAACCGACGTCGGTTCCTGCCTGTTCGCCTGTGACCGTCGCCGGTCGACCCTATCGCCGACATCGGCGCCTCTGCAACTGCTACTAACCGACGTCGGTCGCTCCTGACCGACGTCGGCGTCTGTGTAGACCCGAACCTGTTTAAGTATGCTCCTTGGTGAAGCTTTTAGCTCCACACCCTAACATGCTTTGTCATTTCTTAGTTGATCATCTCTGTTGAAAATACTTTCAAGTGTGACCAAACCCTTAAGGAGTTTATTGTTCTTCAATTGAACAATCTAATTTTCATATTGCTGCTACAATTTCGCTTGATTATGGACTGCGAACTCAACTTCTTCCTGTAGGAAGAGAGCTATCTGCTGGTCACTTTCAAAGACTTGCCAATTAGTAACATTGTCTAGAATTAAAGGCCAAACCACCACTTTTAAATGGCGTGAACCACAATCCCTGCTTATCTCTTTTGAAACATCAAATTGGGTGCCAACAGTTGCTAGCCTATCGGCCTGCTTATTTTGTTCCCTGGGAATCGAGGTAATGTTAAGGGCAAGGAAATCTTCCATTAAGTCCTAGAATCTGTGCTCGTAAGACTTCAACAAAGAGTTCTTGGTCAGGTTCAGGCCTCTTATTTGGTTCATAATTAGTTCATTGTCCCCCAGAATTTGCAACTTCCTAATCCCTCTCTTTCTTGCCCACTCAAGTCCATGAATCAAAGACTCATATTCTGCAACATTACATGTGCAAGAGAACTGGAAATGAAAAGCTAAAAAGTACCTTTATTTAGAAGGGGAAACTAACATTGCCCCACCACCAATGCCCAGTTTACTTTTAGAACCGTCGAAGTACAGCTGCCACAGGCCGAGGTCTTCTTTATTCTCCTTCATTATATTAGGCATGATGGCGCCTTCTTCATGCAAGCAATAGATGCCAAGGTCTGCTTCCTCAATAAACTTATAAGGATCGTGTTTGAAGTTATCGCTTCCCCACTCATCCAAGAGTAGATCTGCGACTTCTTCAAGAGCAGAAGATGAAGATTTGTCCATCTGAGACTCTTCTAGATCGATGATAGTGTAACTGATATTCGCTGCCTTGGGTGAATAGGGCTCTAGGTGGTCCTTGTAGAGTGGCTTAGATTCAATTTTCACCTTGGTCTCGTACTTGGTTCTGAAAACCAGATATGACCAATTCGCTGCTAGATAGCCACCTATCTTGGATGTAAAGTCCCTAGACAAATAGATTGCGATAAATGGAGGAACGTCTGCTACCACTATATCATGGGGGATTGAGAATGTCGGGTAGGCATGCAATGTTAAACTCAATCCTTTCAGGATTCCAACTATCTTTGCAGGCATCCCATCTAGTTGCAAGACTCCTTTGTTTATTGCTTCATACTTTAATCCCATCTTATCAGCAATGCACTTGGGCATTACCGAAGTGCTGCCCCCGCTGTCGATTATGCAATTGTGTACTAAGAAATCCCCTATGATCAAAGATACATAAAAAGGGGGAGCCCTTTCTTCTTTTTTTACCTGATCTAAAGCAGAAGGCTACCCATTCGTCATTAGGATGTTGTTAGTGTCTGCTGGGATGGCCTGTCAATCTAGCTCATGCAATTCTTTCTTCAATACGTCCTTCTATCCTGGAAGAGACAATGAATCCCATAGAGAAATGCTCACATGCAATTTATTCATTTGATCAACTATATTCACTTGGGTGTTGATTCCCTTCGTGCTTTCCTTTGGGCTGATCCTGGCTGGAGCTATAGATTGAGGAGCTGGAGGTGCAGACGGTTGACCAAAAATTGGGGCCCTTTGAAAAGGGTGTGGTGGAGGATTCATGGCTGCCTGAGGGGAAGCCTGCGCTTCTTTGACTGCTCTTCTTTTAAATCTCATGTTGGCTGCAATGCAATCAACCTGATTGCCTGCATTGCCCCCATGATTAATTACATAGAGCTTGTCCTCTTCATGATTTATCAGGGTAGAATCTGACTGAGTTTGATTATTACTCGTGCTGGGCTGAGCTGGAAACTCAAAAAACTGGGAATGATCAACAACCTAATTTTTTGAATTCTAGAAAAAATTCATCATATCATTCGTATGGACAGCTTGCTCTTGACCATGTCCCATGGTTGAACAACCTGGCTACTCCTATACAAGGTTATTCTGAGTAGGCACCATGGCTTTAGATGATGAAGAGGGGCCTGAGTTATAATTTTGATAAGGCCTGGTCTGAGTGAGCTGACCTTGTCCTTGATTATAGCCTTGAAAAGGGTTCCTAGGTGCTTGACCATAATACTGATAACCCAGATTCAACTTATTATTTTGAGCTTGTTGTCTCTTAAGGGCTACAAGTTCATTTGACATGTTTTATAATAGGCTTTTAACCTCATGTAGTTCATTTGATGGAATAGCAGCTGGCTTTTCAATGATGGGCAGGGAAGCAATTGTGGGAACAACGGTCTGCATAGGGGGCAACATTTCTGGGAAAAGTGGCATGTGGGGCCTAGGAGCGATTTTTCTGGCTTGTACCAAGCAATTTTCGGCTGCTATGACAATGTCATAAGCAGCTGATAGTATATGCCCTCCCATGGATTGGATCATCACAGCGATATCCCTGTTCAATGCTTTTAAATAGTACAAGAAAGCATAGCTAGGAGTTGGCCTTACCAGGACAGAAATTCTATCCCAAGTCTTTTGAAATCGCATGTTGAAGTCCTGCATATACTCATGTGGAGCTCTCTTTATAGTCGTCAGCTACTTCGCAAGAGAGAGGCCATCACTTTTTTCCCCAAAATGACCAGTTAAATGGGTGCCCAATTTATTCCAGGAATGTATGGAATTCACAGGCAAGGTTTCGTACCAATCAAGAGCCTTGCCTTTCAGAGACAAAGCTAGCAGTCTGATGGCAATATTTTCTTCTGTTATATTATGAATATTTCAAAGGTTGGCAATATTCTTGATATGCTCAACAACTATAATAGGTCCCACCCCATCAAAAGAAGGCACATTTTTTAGATTTGTTCTTGGAATTGGATCAAAGCATGGGAGGTTTAAAGGGCTCTCACTGTGAAAAGCTACAAAAGGCAAAGCCATGGCTGGAACGGGCTGTAACTGTGGCTGAGCTGGGTTGGTGTTCCTAGCAACAAGTCTAGGAGGGTTTACTAACAGATAAGGGTGAGTTCTTTCAAACCTGAGCCTTTTAGTAGAGTTTAACGGTAGCTCAATGAATTCAAAAGGGACCCTTCTTGAAGCTGACCTTGTGGTAACCTTTGGCATAGAAGTTTAAGTGACTGGCCTTAAAATAAAGCACTGAGCTCTTACCAGTGGAGTCGCCAGATGCTGGAAATCTTTGAAATGATTGTAGCAAGACCATCATCAATCTTGAAATACTACTATGTTAGAAACAGATAAAAACACGATCCCATCGGGCATGCCATAACTATTGATGACTGGAGATTACACCTGGTGGCAGGAAAATAGGTTCCTACCTTCTCCCTGCAACATGGAAACTCCTCTCTCACTTGTGGGATGGCGAAGCAGGAGAGGAGAGTCTCTAGGTATGGGCTAGTTCCCTCTGATGTATCTTGTTTATTTCAGGCAGTGCAAAAATATAGATATATAGATATATTGGGGGGATGAAAAGAGAAGAAAGTGCAAGAAAGCAAACAGCCTACTCTAAAAGAGGTGATACACCAAAATAAAGGGTTGACCTTCCAGATCCACTCTCTGAATCAAGAGAAATGCAAATATACTCTACACATCTGGCAGAAGAACCAGGCTGCTAAGACTATCAGGGAGGCTATAATGGAAAATACATAACAGAGGTTTACCAAGGTGCTGTGGAATGCACACTTGCAAGCAACTTCCTCTATTCTATCCTTCTCAAATATTGCTCTTCTCCTTTCAGCGGCAGAACTGGCACCTTGTAGATGGCTGGTCTGTTGGCATTACCTGTGAAAGCATCGAAGATAATGACTAAACACAAATAATACTCATGGCATACACAACAAATCTATCCAAAATGGAGGCAAAAATTGTATTTTATTGATTCAAGTGGAGAATTTGCAGAGCTGTGCTCTTTACAAAATTGGAGAAGATCTTTTAAAATGACCAAGTCTGTGTATTTATATGGAAAGAGCCAAGAGGAGTCTCATTGGCCTTTTGAGTCTTCATTGGGAAGAGAGAAAACACTATAAATGACATCATAAGTCTGCTGGGACCATGCTTGCTGCCTCGTTTTGCATGCTGGTCTACTCCTCTACCCACTGGGCAGGTCTTTTTCTGTGTTCTGCAATCCTTTTTTGCTGTCTGGTGTTGTGGGTGGCAATTTTACTGCCCAATGTCGTGGATTGCATGTAGGACTTTTGCCGATGTCAGCCGTTTGCTGCTGAGCACGACAATTTTGCCGACGTCGGTTGAGTTGGCTACCGATTGCGGTAGTTTTGCCGATGTCGGCCAATGTTGACGGCTTTTTTTTCTCTGCTGGCTACTTTGGGCAGCGATTTTGCCACTTACTGCTTGTGTTGGCAGCCTCTTTTTACCTGCCAGTGTTGTGGGCAACAATTTTGCCACTGACTGCATTGTTCTTGTAAATGTTTGCCCTCCTTTTGCCTTAGTGTTAAACGCCCCAATTTTTTCCTCTCCTCTTTTGTGAACATTTGAAGACTCTGCCTTATGCTACCGTGAATGCCAATGAATGAGGCCGATGAGTCAATGCTTTGAAACGGAGCTGTTGAACCCTGAAGGTGGACCTTGAAACCCGAAATTAACTGGCCTTTCATAGCTTTTGAAGCGGGTGACCAGAATTTTGCTAGAGGGGCAAAATTGGGTCAACAGCTCTATTGTCCACACACATTCTCAATCCTCCATCTTTATTTAGATTTAGCAATGTTGGTGTTGCACATGGACTCATACTCTCCTTTATCAGTGTCTTTCTTAATAATTCAATAACCTTTTTATTTAATTGTACACATTTTGTTGGATTCATCTTATAAGCTACTTGATTGGGTAGAGTTGATCCTGGAATCAAATAAACATGATGTTAAATATCTTTGGTGGTAAGCCATCTAGTAACTCTCCAGGCATAACATCTACACATTATTTTAATGCTCTTGTTGCTTCTATTTGTATTTACACCATTTTTATGTCTTCATTCTTTGCTACTAATACATAACAACCTGCTACCTTCATATCTTGGATAAACTCTTCAGTAAACATCATGCTTTCTATCTTCTCTTCTTCTTTAAGAGGTAACAAAACTACCTTTGTACCACCTTTCCAAAAAGTGCATGTTTTCTTTAATCCATCATGAATTACTTTCCTATCAAATTGTCATGGTCTTGTCAATAACAAATGGCATGCATCCCTCAGAATAACATCACACCATATTTCATCATTATGAGTTTTTCCTATAAAAAACTTGATTAAGCACCTTTTATCTACTGTAACCGCATGCCCTTTATTAAACCATTAAATACAATAAGGATTAGGATGATTTTCACATTGGAAATTTAGTTTCTCTATCATTTTCTTAGAAACCATATTTTCACAACTACCACCATCTATAATTACTTTTCATACCTTTCCACCCGAAGTACATCTTCTTCAAAAAATGCTTGATCACAGTCATGCATCACCACCTTATTTAGTCTACACTTGTTTCTTCCTTGGAGTGATCATGGTTCTTATCATCATGATATTCTATCCAACATCTGTAGGTGCAACTTTATTATTTTCCTCTTTTATCTCAACCTCAACTAGATTCACTCTTGGGAAATCTTCTTACCTCTTTTCTTGGTCTTGATAGTGCAAAAACTCGAACACTTTGTGCCCTTCTTCTTCACATCTATAAAAAACATAATATTTACACTAATTTGGAAACCATACTCTATCACCCCATAACCTCATCCTTTCTAAAATCCTCTTCCTTTTGTTGGTATTGAAACCCTCACCTATTGTCATCTTATCTTTCTGCACCATGTAATGATTCACCTCTATTGGTATTAGACCCACCTCTGGTGGTATTAAACCCAACTTGTCCCCTATTTGAAGGGGATCCTTATCTTCTTGGACCAAGATATGATCTTATGAAATTCTATCTATTTTTTTTCTCTTTTGCCTTCAAAGCTAATTGATAAGCCTCCTTAATGCAATGTATTATATGCATACTTAATTCATCTTGAATAGTAATTTTCAAACCATGTACATACTTTTCAACCATCTTCCCTTATATTTAATCATGCTCCACTTGTATGGAAAGCTTATAAAACTCATCTATATACTCTTGTGTACTATGATCATTTTGCTTATTCATTTCTATATTCTTAACCCTATATCCCCCACATCTATTTTTTTAGGGTTAAACATTTAGTGAACCCGATCTCTAAGCATCATTATTTCATAAGCATTTTCATTTGGATGCTTATATCATGTCTTGTATTATTGTTTGTGTTTTTTTATCTCTCTCATCATAGATTATATCGATTGCTTTGATAACTATGATTATTAAACTCTCCAACTCTCCCTCAAGAAAGGAATCAAAATTTATTACTCTTGCATTCCCCCAAGTGCTAATCATATAATATAAAAGTTTTGAATGGTTTTAGTTGCTATCCCTATAATCAAGTCCATGCTCCACCATCTTAGAAAATATGTTTTTCCATCTTAAGGAACATAAAAATCCTTTTCTTTTACCTTCTACACAAAAAATTGTTTCACATGAAAAAAATGTTCCTTCATTTAATCATGACAATTTTCACCAACTTCATTAGGATATCATGGAGGATTTGAAAATTAACTATAAAGGGGATGTTCCTTCAAACTCATTGATCAAACCCCCTCCTATTCCAAATTTTCCAAATAATATCCCCCTTGTCAAAAGTGATGACTTCTTCCTACCTTCATTTTATATTGAATTTTTTTAAAAGGTTAACTATCAAATCATGGCATCTTTGCCAAGTCACATTAATTCATCAAGAAGAATAAATAATTAAAAACCTAAAGTGTAAAGGGATCCTTATGTTTCAAAGATGGCACTATTAACAATGTCAACCAAGGTATTTAAATTTAAATATTATTTACCTTCCAAATAATGCATTTACACCAAAATTTACTATTATACCAAAAAATGTGCCTTTACCAAAGGTTCCTCAATATCCAATTGTTATATGATTACCTAAAGTGAATGAAAAAAAAAATTCTAACGATCCAAGTTAATCAAATGATATACCAAATGTACCAAAATTTAAAGATACAACACCACTGCCAAAATGTACTAAATTTATTTATCATGAACTTGCACTTGTTATCCGTGAAGATGATGATACTCATATGCCTAGATTTAAAAAATGTGGTGGGTTGGAAATAATGATAACACCTATGAAAAACACCACCATTTCCATGGAATATCTTATTTCTATGATGACCACTATTGAGGATCTTCAAAAATAGGTTTCTATACTTCAAATGCAAATGGCTTTCCGTAATACTAATGTGAATGCAACTTCATTCAAAAATCAAACTCTTGAATAATGTATAATTAAATATCCCTTTCCAAAAGATTTTGAACTATCAGATTTATCTATCTTTTTGATTCATAAGGACCCATTTGACCACATGATTAACTATATATATTCTTCTAAGCATTGAGAAAACTATGACAAACTATTGCTAAAAGTATTACACATGAACATTTTTGATGAGGCTCAAAATTAGTTTTATAGCCTACCAAATGGTTTCTTAACCACTTTTTTACAATTTTAATATGCTTTATTTATGGATTTTAATATCCAAAAAGTGCCAAAACTAACATTACAACATTTGCACAATTTCAACTAATGTGATGATGAATCGTTTCAAGATTATACTATTAGATTCAAAAGTACATCATATGAGCTGAAATTTAGACCCTTGGATTTGGTATTGTAATTTATTTTTAGTAGATAGATTGTTTCCCCATTAAAGGAAAGAGCATTGCATAACCAATCTGAATCATTTAACCATTTATATAATGATGTGAATAGATATGGTTTATTCATAATTACTCATCCAAAGTAACTTAACATACCTCCCCTGAACACAACAGTTTCATCCCTCACACAAAGGAAGGAGATAAATTTCCTAAGAAAAATTATAAACAAAAACATGGTGTTCCTAATGTTATATGAATAGTTTACAAATTTTACTTAACATGGGGCTAATCCAAGGTCCACATCCTATGAAATACTCCCAAGGGGAATAACATAAAAAAACATTAATGTCACCAGGATTTAACAATTAATTTATTCATGAATGGTGCTTAGTTTTGGAATAACCACATTGATACTACAAAATCAGAAAACTATTCTAGTGAAAGATGTTTTCACAACTTGGGTACCATGCCAAGGATCTACATGAAAATGGGTAACATAAAGATTCATTGGGTTTTTTTGTTATTCCTATTGCTCGTGAGCTTTGTTTTATCCTTACAAAAGTATAGGTATTTACCCATACTTTGTTACACTCATTTGCATTAGGTAGACTTTGATTATATAATTGGAAGCTAAATTTGATCTAAATAAGCAAGGTATTTATTTTTATCATTAAGTCATATTAATACATATTCCAAATGATAACATTGGTTCTTATACTACACATGTAATACATGAGGAGTAACATGATATGTACCATTTAAAATTATCTAACTGTGATGTAAACAATGTCAAATATCCAACTTAAGGTTGTAAATCTTCATGTATTTTAAAAATACCAAAAAAATAAAAAAACATTCAAAAATTCAAAAATATTTTTTAGCATATACATATTCTATTGACTCCTTGGCATCCATGTTTAAGCTATGTGTTGATGGATAACACACAAATTAATTCCACATACACACATGTTTCATGCTTATATTTGAGTGTGATAAAAACATATACAAATACATGATTTATGCACTTATAGATGTTAGGGGCATCCACCTCTATGATCATGATACTTCTAGCTTACATCATTATATGGTCACTTTACATTATCATGTTTTGAGCTCATTTATGTACTTACACATGCCTTTATACATGATTATATCTTCTCACATCACTGAGACATTGGGGGAATCCATGTATATAATAATGATACTTCTAGGATACATCATTTTATGGTCACTTTACATTATCATTTTTTGATATCATATGTGTACTTACACATGCCTTTATCCATGATTATATCTTCTATAATGAATTGGATATGATATGTACTTTATGTTTTTTTCTAACACATTGGATCCATTGGCTACTATAATATGTTTATGCTAGTTTCTTTTGATTCACTTTATGCACTTCCTTAAGTGTCTTGCCTTTCTATTGTCTTGTTTATTGAACATTTGAACATGCCCAATTTTTTGTGGTCTCCATGCCTTTGTTTGATTATTTGACATTAAAATATGTCATTGATTATTGTATGTACATTTGAATATGTCATTATTACTTTTTTGGACATTTGACTAAGTCATGTCCATTAGATTGTGTGGCATTTAAATATGCCCCTTGTTTGCAGTCTCTGAGATCATTGCCTTTTAAATTAATTTTGAGTGATCTTGTGTGTGTGCCTTATCTTTTTAATTAATTTTGTACTGTTACTATCTATATGTTTCCATTATATTTATGATGCATCTTAGGCCTTAATGTGATCACACTCTATGAGTTTCATTTATACATTTACCTAGACATATTATCCTATATGCTACATGGTTTATTCAAAATATATGGTTGTCTTATCCTTTTGAGGTGAGGAAACTACCAATTTATATTCTTCCCTCACCTCAAAGAGGGTTCATATTATCGGGGCCATGTCATAGATGTATGGAATCATAGTTTTAGATATACAATGGGGGCATGTTTGGGAACGTGTTCTCCACATTGGCACTTATACCAATTTTAAAATTTTTTCCATATATAATGGGGGCATGCTTTGGAAGTAGGTTCTCCACACATAATTTTTTTATGAATTGGTTAAATCACAAAGTTACATGATTCAAATTCATATTTGTGTCAAAATTATATACATTGGCACCATTTTTATACACATTTTCAACATGAGACATATCTAAGGTGCATATGTTATGCAATGTGTGCCTAATACTATAAAATTAAATCAATTTCATATTCAAAATACTTTAGGGACTGTCACCACTTAAAATTTTGGACTTTTATGAACTATATTGAGACAATATACTTTAGTACTTGGTTCAATTTTTATTATGGTTAAGATGATTAAATCACTCAATATTGTTAAGTTTTCAGGTTGGACTTGATTGTACCATCCAACCTCAATAGTTTGATAGTGTGAGTTGACTTGGTTCACTGACACTCACTAGGTTATAAGTATGATTGGGTTGAATGGTTGAGCTAGTAGCAATTGACAGGTGGCAATTCATCTTTGCTCCAAGGTTGGGGGCATGGAACCTCTTACATTTCTCTCTCTCTCTCTCTCTCTCTCTCTAGATATATGCACTTTACAAATTTATATGTTTATCATAATATGAATTTTAGTGATTCATAATGATACATATTTCAAATCAAATTTCCAATAGGCAAAGAAGTTGCATTGATACACAGGTGTACTCTTAAACCTTGATCTTTCAATTTTAATCATTTCGAATGCTTTCAATTTTAGATTATATGCATTGATTATGTATTGTGACATGATATTTATTGAAAGTAAATCATTAGAAAAGAACTCAAGATGGACTTAATTAAAGGTAAGGTTTGTTATACACACCCAAGTACACATTCCTTTCCTTTAAACTAGCAATTTCATTACTAGATTAAAGGTAGGGAAATGTAGACACTATTTTTGAATTATATAACATCTCAAATATTATACACTTAGAAAAATTAAAACTTGGTTTTTTCTCTTAGTTTTAGACCTTTATCACTTCTGTAATTTTCACATCTACTCTTTCTAAGGCTCCTTGGTGTATATCTTAGTCTGACTAGTCTTATGCTGATGAATCATGTCTTCTATCTTGCCCAAAATGCTTAAAACCAATTTATCTTATGCCTCTATAATTTATGATCTTGTACCTACTTTCTTACTCCTTAGACACTTGTGTCCCATACAAACATAGGTGTCCTAATCTGATACAAGTCTCCAATGCCCTAAAGTCATCTAATTTACAAATTAAATGTATCTTAATAGTTGGCCTAAGTGATTTAATGTGAGATATTCTAAAAATGGATTGGTATAAATATAAGATCAACCCTCATTATTTCATCACTTACACCTAGCACAAGCTGAGGTAACTTATAAAAAACATTCAATCAAGAACTCAATAAATAAAAGATTTCCTATTTTTTAATACTCTTATATAAGTCATAGGAATAATACATACACATGTATGAAGTATTTAAGTAACAATCAAAGAGCCTAATTTTCTTAGTTACAAGCTAGGTCACTATTTTAATTTCTTTCTAGACATTGTATGACTCACACATAAGCCAACACAGAGGGGAGAACTATGTAATTCTAAGGCTCTCTTTAAAGTATTGGCTTGTAGGAAGTGTTCATTGATATAAGGGTATTTGGGGAAGCTTGACACTATATGCCCACTAACCTTATTTTCCCAGATATACTATGAGGAGAAAGAACTATAGTTTTCCTATTTGATAAGTAGAGACATTTATGAACTAGATATTAATGAACCAAAGTGAAGGTGACAAAAACCCTAAAAGAATCCAAGTGATCACATCTTATTCCATTAGGTATTCCATATAGGATGCCTACATCTTTTGGAATAAATATTGATTAAGTGGGATTTTACCCTTAAACTATATAGTTAATAAATAAATATATTTAATTTATTAACATGGGGTAATATCATATAAATAAATTAAATATATTTTACTATTGGTTCCTTGAGGAGAGGTTAGACCTAATGGTTACAATGGTCTAACTCCACACCCCATTATTTTAAGATATTTTACCTTTGGTAAATGTCATTCAAACACATTGATTCTTATGAGATTTTGTGAATAAACTATTTTAGGAGTGAGAAGAAGAGTATTTGATGTATGGGGGTTTTAAAATATTGAATAATCACTATGGGTTTTTTTCCTCCTTTAGAGGTTTTCCCACCTAATCTTTGTGTCACTATGTTTAATTGATCTTTGATCATTATGATATGTTTTTCTAGTCATTTACACTTCTAGATCACCTGTGTGAGTCATGCATATATGTATTTAGATGTTTTTTTACATCCAACCTAGTTACTAACATTGACATAACCATGCAGTGACTGACTAGTAACTCTGTGAGTGTTTCAAAATCTTGCACACATTTGGCCATTGCAGCCACGGTGAAGGGCGCGTGCAGGGACTTCCAAGTGTGGTTGGCATAGTGAGGGGTGGGTAATGATGGAGTGTGGCCACCGTGCTCTATTATTATTATGTGAAACTTTATTTTAACCTCAAATTTCCATATTCGAGATGGAACCTGGGCTGAATTTTTGGCCTGAGTTGGACTGCCATCCCGATTTGGTTTGTGAGGGAAATAGTGAAAGGATGGGGGAAAATTTGTTTCCTCTATGTTAGTGCACCCTGTGTGGAAGGTGGATCGAGTTATGGGTGATCACAACCTCTACGGTGGCTTCAATAACATACTGAAGCCAATGATTGGAGACAGGGAGGACTGTAGAAGCAAGGTCTTTTGCAGCTTGGTCTTAAAGTTGGATCTACCCACACCGTGTAGGTGCTAAGGGAGAATGGCACACTGGATGCTGTGGAAATCATTCGACAATCTTGAAAAGGAATATTTTGACAGCTGCCGTCTATGAGTAATTCCTTTGACTTTGTGTTTTAGGGGTTGCTGGATCGAAATTGGGTGCTCACTTTGTTCATTTTGGTGATGAAATGCATGCTCAACCCCAGCGGGGTCACTTGGCCTCGTGAAGATGCTGATTATGGATGCCAGGGATGAAAGCAGTGCATTTTTAGGGTTTGAGGGCATGGTGGAGCATCGCCTTTTTCTCGACATGGCTATGGCCATCATTATTGTTGGATCTAATGGTGTCTCTGCCAAATCAAAGGGACAAAGAAACCAAAGGTATTTTGTGGAATTTTAATGTCTTGGTTAATGCTTGTGTGTCATTATTGTGATGTCAACCTGTATTGTTGGTGAGGGTAGAATGCTAAAGATATATATTTTTTAGCATTCTTTTCCCTATGCTGTAAGTTCTTTGAGGTTTTAGGTCCTTGTAAAACTTGGGTACTTTTATTGGAATATGTTTGTGGTTTTAGGTCCTTGTAAGACCTGATTTTGATGTTGTTCTACAGTATGTTTCAGGATTGCTTGTCTTGGTGGTTGTTAATGCTTTATATTTCTTGATTTTGTTAAAGCATTTTGGGGTCCCTTCAAAACCTACTTTTACCTTAATCTAAAACTTGGGTACTTGTTTCAGGTTGTAAAACCTAGTTTTGTTAAGGTTTCAGGTCCTTCTAAAACCTAGGTGCTTTTATTGGTCTATGTTTGTGGTTTTAGGTCCTTGTAAAACCTGATTTGATACTATTTTTTAGTAGGATTCAAGAATGCTTTTCCTGGTGGTTGTTAATGCTTTATCTTTCTTGATTCTAGAAAAGGGTTTTGGGGTCCCTTCAAAACCTACTTTTACCTTAATCTAAAAAACATCGACATAACCATCCAAGGCTAACACAAGTGTTTGAGGCTACAAAGGCACTAAATCTAGAATTGGAGACTATTCTAGAATACTCTTTTAGACTGATTCCTACCTTTTCTAGATCTAGATATGTATTAATATAAGAACTAGCTAAGTACCTTTTTAAATTATCATTACCATATCTAACATAACTATAATTTTCATTTTTAGCATATCTCAACATAATAAATTAGTATACATTCTATCTGAGTTTTGTAATTAATTATCTTGCTATAAATCTATTTATCACCCTTTTACTTATTCATTTATATATTATTAACCCTAGATACCCCACATATAGATTTTTAGGGTTAAATAGTAATATTAGTGGGATTATTCAAAGGTTTACCCTCTAATATGGCAAGGAAACATGCCCTCAAGCCATTTTTTTATTATAACAAAGAAGCCAAGCCAAAAAGTTTTAAACTTACCTTTTTACTCTTTACTTGCATTAGTATTTTATTTATTTTATTTTATTACCTCATCTCCCACATTAATTCCTTGTGATGCCCCCAAATCAAAATGTGTATATGCAATAATAATATCAATTGTAGAAGTATCAACACCTGTTGGAGGGTTGTCAATAGGTTGCTTAACGAAATCATTTTTCTCTTCAAATATGCTACCATGATCATGTTTATTTTGTTGTTTTTGGGATATAAATAGTAAAGAGATAATTTAATTAAGGTGGGTATCAAGGTATTCACTAAAATATTTTGAATCAACAAGTTAATATCTATTTTTATTAGCTTAATCAAATTCATGGGATCTTGTCACTTTATATGATCATAATAAGTCCATAAATAGGGTGGAAAGTAAGCCTTACATCATATTTAATGTATAGCCAATCTTATTCATAAGTCATGATTGAATTTAAAAAGTTATGCATTAATAATGTTTATGTTTTAGCCTATGATTTGATTCATTTTATGACATGAGTGTTAATGTTGTTCTTGATTAGGGGAATACACATGCAATGAAAACTAATGTACCTTGAAACAAAAATTACCCATCCAATATATCCATAAATTATTTTAAAGGAAAATAAAAGAAAACTGAAATTTAGATCCTACATAAATGAAAATTTTTGTGTATGAATATTAGAAAATTTCCTTGAAATCCAAGATCAAAGAAAGTGATTTTAGTGTTAGATATCAAATATGAGGTCAAAATAAGCTGCTTTAAGTGTCAGTGATTAAATCTAAGGTTAAAAGTAATTTATTTTAGTGTCAGATATTATATCCAAGGTTGAAAGAATTTGTTTTAGTGTCAAATATCTAGGAATTTATCTAAACCTTAAGACAATTTTTTCAAAGCAATGCAAGAAAAAAAAGTGAGTTCACAAACATTATTTTATCATAATTTAAATTTATATGGTGATTAACCTAGTTTAGATAAATTGAATATAATATATAAGATGTTGTAAATCAACTTTGGACAATAACAATGAAAGTGAAATACTAAAATTTACAAAGTACAATTGAATAAAAGAAGAGTAACTATGAATAAAATGAAAGAATTAGCTATTTACTATCTAAGATATAACTGTGTGAAACTACCAGATAGATGGAATTGAATAACATGGATTAATTATATAAATTCATAGGGACTAAGACTAAAAATGAAAAAAGATAAGATCATCCAAAGTAGGATAATATTGATTGGCACTATAGTCCTTAATTGGTCAATTATGTCATTTGCTTAAAATCATTAAAAATAGGGCATGATCATGTGTGATAACTTAAACCATGAATATGTGTGGATATTTTATCTTTTGATATGCATGAAAGCCCTAATAATGACTTATTAAAATTTAAAACCCTAATAGGGTTTATAATAATTGAAAACCTAAAAATATAAAAAGAGGAGAGAGAAATAGGATGAGTTGACCCCAATCATCCACATGATGGTTGATCACTGCCTACATGTTGAATAATCTAAAGAAATAAATCAAACCCACATAGTTATTCCACTTAGAACACTTTATGCAATTATGTTCCTTTAAATATATGAATTCATCTAGAGATGGATTGAATACTTGATCATGTCTTGTTTTGGCTTGGATAAAAGGCTCTTGATTTGTCTAAGGACTACTTCAAATGATTATAATTAGAATTAGGAAGAATAGGGAATTTTTTTATCAATGTGCAATAGTGTAAGTATGCCTATATATTTAAATTACCAAGTAGTAGGATAGGTTATTTAAGTGTGCCTTTATATCAACCCAAAAGGGGAAACACTCATGCTACCTATCCTAAAAATATAGACCAACTTGTAAGGGATGGTTCAAATTTGAAAAGTGAAAGTTAGAAGGGTTAAGGATAAGATCTACCCATAATGGAAAAAAAAATTCACCACTATTATCCCCTATCGATTGATGTTTTTCTTAAGGGAAATATGTGAATTTTGGGTCCTAGAATGTCTGTACAGATGCTTAGAGGCAATTTTAGTAGTTTATGAGGGTTATGTATGCATATGATAAAAATTTAGAAAGGAATAGGTCTACATATGTTCTTATTATAGAGTGTAGTGGTGAAATCGGTCTAGATTAAGTGTTCAAGTCAATTAAAGTGAAATAGGAGGGAAAATAATATTATCAATTATTTATGACAAAATTTGAATGATTATAGAGCTAAAAATTAGATACTAAAAAAAAGACAACTTGTCATTTTTAAAATCAAAATATAATATCTATTATCTCCCATGTTGGATTAAAACCATGAAGAAACATCATGATTTAGCATGCCCAACCAAGATTGAAGATTTGCATGGAAGTATATGACAAGAGGATGGAATTTTGAAGAAAATATTTCATACCGTTGTGAATAAAAATAGAGGAAATAAATATTTATCCTATCCATTAGTGATCAAAACAAGATATCTAACATCAATTTATATCTATGATCCATCAAAAAAGAAACTTGATCTCAAGTTTCCCCAAAGTATCATGAAAAGTTTGATTAGGAATTATATACCTAATAAGTTCCTCCTCACACACATCTCTAAAGTCACATGGATTTATTTAAGGGAGTTACAAAGGGGAGATAAAACCCTTATTATCTTCATCATGTTTCCACTTGACAATATAAATAGTCTAGTGATAATAATATTTTTATAATGATTCATTTGTCAGGAAAAATAGTATCAAAATTTTTATTATAAATGTAATATATATGTCATGATAAATTAGAAAATATCCACACATGTGGTGGTTTATAATGGGGCAAGTTTAATCCAATTTTTTAAATACTTAGTTATTGTAATGCTAAACTTATGAACTTTTACTAATGAAGTGTTAATATTTTCAACTAAGTCAAATCCCCATATGGAAAATGACATGTTGATACTATGGCTTGAAAATATTGAGATAGACAATGTGTAAGGTTACTATGTATTGAGAATTTATCATGTATATTTTCATATTCATGACAATTATGTTCCAATAATAACTCATTCTAAGAAATTTATATGACATGGCGTTTCCACTAAATTTTACACCACACTCACTATCATGAACTTCTTTTAATGCAAGTTTATTTTATTTGTGTCCAAGAAATTTAATAAAATTTCCTTCAAAGGGCCTCTTTAAAATTTCATCTTCAATTATTACATATGTAAGTTTATCCTTTCATATTTTTCTTCAATCATTTCTTGAAAACTATGTAGGAATTATTTCTTCTAATAAATAATTAAACATGTATGAATACCATTAAGAATTATATATGCCACTTTCTAATGAAATTACTGGTCAATGTCCAAACTTTCCATTTTAGTGGTAGGTTGTGTCAATATATTGATTTTTAATATAGTTATATCATTCATAATATCAATAGGAACTATATAGGTAACACTATCCACAACATCCACATGTATTTTATTTCTTTTAAGAATAATATTGATCTCAAAATCACTAAATATGACCATAAAATTGTATACCAAATCTTTAAATGATATCAACTTATCTTACTTAGTTTGATAGGTGCATGTTGGTTAACCACAAGTTGAGAATCACCATACAATTTAATATATTTAACTCTTAAATCAAATATAACATGGAATCTTATAATCAATGCCTCATATTAAACAATATTATTGGTATATAAAAATAATAATATGTATGCTAATAGAATTGCCTTTCCCTAGGGTTAATTAATAAAATTCAAATGCCATACTTGAATCAAGAACCATAAAGTATATTTTCAAGTCTTATTCTCATCAATGTGCATTATAAATAGATTGATATACAATAAATTTCCATATAATAAGGTAGACCCAATTAATTGCTCTATAGTAAATTACCTCTAACTAATTTATACAATAAATATTAAGGTCAAAATTCATCATCAACATGACCCATTTGGCTATTATTCCTAATATATATGGATTAGACATCATGCCCATCATAGCATAAACCTTAGCAATGAAACATGTTTCATTGTTGAGCATAAAATGTCTAAGTTTCTGTGTTGAAAACACAAAAATCAAGCATAAATTTTCCATTTAGTTGTATTTTTCCTCATAAAATATTAAATTTATATTTATGTAATAAAATATATCTCTTCAATTTCATCATTATTTTATGTAATAAAATTTACCAAAGCATATTCTATAAAAGACATATATACTAAAAAAAATAATACGGGATGAGTTGAATCATAATATGAAGGCTAAATAGATAGACATTTAATTGCATTAAAATCCATTTGATAATTATCATCACACTATCCTTGATAATTATCTCATTTGTGTCATGAACCTAAATACTTACACTTAACACTCTTTGATTGTATTGTGTTATGACTCAACTGATGACTATTTCATGGTTATTGTTTGCTTTTATTACTTTGATTCAGTAGTGTGTTGTGATAAATTGTTGAGGTTTATAATGTGATTTAGTTATTTGAGTTGTGATTTAGTTTTTTATTGAGACATTGTGATTTATTGAGTCATTGATGATGTTGTGAAATTTTGTAGTGATACTTGATTATTAATTCTTTTATAAATTTTATTAATTTGATTCAGTGTAAGTTGAATTTTTATTGATTTAGTTATGATGCTTAGTGTATTTATTATTCTTATCATGCCCAAATAATTTTGATGGTCTAATGGGTGATTATAGGGATAAGTAAAATGAGATAGGTTTCATATGGATCTCAAAAATTGAGACATGGTGTATGGATGAGATATAATCTCATGAGCTTTAAAAAAAAATGAGCTTCTATTTCATTATTTTATTCAATGTGATCAGCTATGCACTTGTGAGTGTTCTTGTAGTCTTTCTCACTTGTCTTGTTATGAATTTTATTGGTCATATTATATCCATCATTAGTTGTTGCATGATTTGATTATTTTCACTTAGTGTTGAGAAGCATTGAGTTCCTTGGTTTCATCAAAATTTTACTTGATTGTTTTAGATCCTTTAGGGGGTTAGGTCTTTATTACTAGTTGTTTAATAATGTTGAATGCTTCCTTAAATTGACTTGGTCTTTTATAGATTTGATTATGTCATTTGGTTTCATGGTGAGTTAGTTTTATTAGTGGCATGTTGTTTTGACTTAGTCTTAGTCGATACTTGACTAGATATTAGACTTAGAAAAAGGACCTCGAACCACCATGGAACTTGTATATATTTTTTATTTTGATGTGGCATTAGACTATAGTCTATTGTATTGATTTATAATTCGATGAAGTGGGTTGAGAGACTTCTTTGGGAAATTTTGGTTCATTTGGATGTTTTTTTGAGCTCATTGTTTTGGAACCCTAGAGGGGGAAAACTCTACCAAAATTATTTTGATGGTCATCATGGAGGGTTTTGTAAAATTTATGGCCATTATCCCATGGATTTTTATATAGAGGATACCATTACCATCATGTCTCTATTTGTCAGCCATGTGAGAGAGATTTTGGTGGAAGGTCATGGAGAAAAGTGGTCTTATTAAGGCAACCCAACCAAAATCTTGGCATGCAAGTTTTGTGGGGTGCATAGAAGAAGGTATTTGAACCACTGCATTTTGCTTTAGGAGTTCAAGTATTGTTAAATTTTCTATGGTGATTTCAATTAAAATTATGGGGTTTTATCTGTTGTTTGTTTATGCATAGGAAAATAAGAAGTCAACGTATGGACTTGTAAATAGTTTTTTATATAGTTTAAAAATTGTTGGCATATCCCTATTAGTTCATTTTGGTTTTTTTCATGATAATACAATCATTGTTTAAAATGTATTTTATTTCTTGATTTAATCATTACCTTGCTTATGTTTAATACTCAAGTGTTATGTGGGTTTAATATTTTAGAAGCTTTAAATCTTTTTAATACTTAGGTCGCCTAGCTGAATTAATAATTTTTAGATTATTTTGAAAGGTTTGTGGGTTTCATTGATGTTTCAATTATTGTTCTTTTTGGAAATTTTAGAACTTGATGACAAGGTTTTTATCACTTTATTGGTTTACTTTTTACGCCTATATGCTTTATTTTAACCTTTAAAATTCTTTTTAAATTTTGAGTGAAGTTTATATCCTTCATCTTAATTAAAAAATGAGATATATAATTTAGGATTGTTCCATTATATCTTATGATCACTCTTTTGTTAGTATTTGACTGTTAGCAATTTTTTTTCATGAAAAGGTTCTTGGATGTAATATGGATTATTATATTATCTTATAATGATTTTGGCTTGGAGTCAATGCTTGACTATTGATAGTCCTATTTTAGTGGAAAGTTATTTATGGTTGTATATTGGGACTAAGAGTGTCTACCTTATCTATATGGTTGTGTTTTGGTCTTGAACCTTCTTCTTGAATTTAAATTCTAAGAGTAGGGAACTTGTTATGTAAAATGTTATTCATATATATTGTGTGTATTTATAAGGTTGATATTCACAGGTATAACCACTTGGTTAAACCCATGAGGGTCAAATTGTAAAAGCTTAAAATAGAGTTATAACATTTTAGATAAGTGTGGGTGCACTTCTCATAGTAGTGTTTAACCTACTTTGCCTTATTTTATACTTGAATATTTTGTTAATGAAGCTCATATTTGTATTACTCTCATCCTTTGTTTCACCTACTTTACTACCTAGATTCGCAACCAATTGATGGTTAGGATGGTATAGGGACCACTTATGTTTGGGCTCATTGGAATGCAAAGGATGGGTTTTTTATTGTCTATGCTAGTAGAATATTTCAATTGTATTTATAGGGATAGTTAGAGGATTAATTGTTTAAGACTATTATGTAACTTTAATCCTTTTTTTTTGACTTATGTACTCATTCACCCTTTAATGATAATGTAATGTTATTAATTGAGTTGTCATTTATTTTAACAAGATTACCTTATTTTTTTCACACAAGAGATTATCGAGATTCATTAGTATTAATTTAATTCATAACTTAATGACTAAATTATTTCATATTAGAAACTTTATTCACTACCATTCTATGTAATCAAAGGTGCCTTAAGGAATATTGGTGTTATTAAAAGATATTGTTGAAATTTTATATCATTAGGAAGTGCAAGATGATTATAAAAAAAATGGGAATGAATACTTGATTATTTATGTTATATGTTATTAATATTTATAGAGAGTTTCATATTTTAGTTTTGGATCCTTAGTTGATGCTTGTTGGAATTATGATTACACAAGTAAAATATTGTATCTTATGTTATAAATAACACATTGCTATTACTTTGACTTTAATATATTTACATTAAGATATGTAAGTTATTAAATAAGAATATTAAAAATTATCATACTTGTAAGTAGACATAATGTGTCTATTTACTTATAAATATGAAACATTAAAATAGTTCAACATGCTTGCTTGGTTATTAATGACTAAATTGGTTTTTATCAAATACTAGGTTATTTATGTTATATTTGGATCTTATTATTGACCATTCATGATTGTCACTCATTAATAAATTAAGAAAGAAACATGCATTGATGTTTATTGTTATAGGATTATTCTTGAATTAAGGGACATGTTTGGATTGTTAATAATAATTTTAACTCATTTTCAATTAATAGATACTTTTGAAGATTTTATACCTAAGTCTAATTTCATATATCAATCTTGATGTCTTATTAAATTAACCTATAATTAGGTTGTTCATTTTGTTTGTCAATTATTAACATGAATAATTATTAATATTAATGGCAATGACATACCTATTGAAAATAACTGAGAGGTAGTAAGAAAATTTAAAGGTCATATTGGACCATGTGTAAATTAATTAATTTATTAAAGAAACTAAATCAGTCCAAAAATATTTGGATATCTTCTTACTGGTGCAATCAATAACTAATCCTAAATGTATTATTGGTTGTGGTAAATTTTATGAATGTTCACATGTAAAAATTGAGCATGGTTGTTGAAACATTAAGTTAAAATTAATTTTATACTATAATTAGATAGTTCATTATTGTTGCAAGTATATTGGCCAAGTGACACATAAGACTTGGAAGTAAGGATTTAATCTCTATACCAAGGCTTATGATATGGTTAATTAGAAACTTGTATGAACTTGATTTGAACATGTTAATGATGAGATGGACACATATGTGGTAATGCCCATCATTTTGGCATGTATTAAGACTCATATAAACTCTAAAACTGAACATGCAAAAATAATCTAAATCTGAAATCAATGTCAATTTGAGTATACATGAATGTAGTGAGGTGATTCCAAATAATGATCGTAAGTATATCACTATAACATGGAATTCATGGGTACTAAAAACTAAATGTATCATAAAGTAAAAGAATATTTACATTGTATTTCTTTTGGAAACATTCCCCAAAATAGATTATGGCTGTTACCTAAAATTTGATAGATCTTGCTTAAGCAATTTTAGTATGATGATTATTTTAATTGAATATGTATTTTATTTTCAGAATTTTTTGTTGAACCCTTGTTGGTGTACCCCCATTGAGGTGAAGATTTATTTATGGTTTGGATAGGCACTTGGGTAAGAATATAAGTGATCATGGCCCTATTAGGAAGGACATAAGATATGTGTAGGGAGAGGAGTGTGTGAGTGTATCGTTAGTACACCGATCCATCCCTATTCATGAAATAAGTGGATAATCATTTCAGAATAGTGTAATTAATAATTTATATCTTCATCTAGTTCTTGTGTTGTCTATAACATAGTTATGGGCCTCATTACATTTTTTGTTAGTTTTTGTTAGAATCTTTGCACCATAGTTACTTTATCTAGGTGTTTAAAAAAAAATAGGGGGTAATAATTTGATAGGTAATTCAAGATAGATTAGCTTGGGTGGAATTTTTATAAATAGTAAGGTGCCTCATTTTTGGTATTCTTTGAGGCTTAGGGAAAAACCACTAATAATTTTTCTAAGGTAAAGACTACATGTCAAAGATCCTATGGAAATGCCTTCATCTTAAAAAATAAAACAATTGAATGAAATTTTTTATTGGGGGGGATTATTGACTCGTAATTAAGGCCCTAAAGAATAAAAATAATAAGAATTAATAACTGAATATCATCCTTTAATATTGGGAAATCATGTTATCTCGGTTCTCTTCTTTGTTTATTCTTCAAACTTAAAAAAACAAAAATAAAGTTCCTAATTATTTTATCCAAATTTGGATTAATGAGTAAGATTAATATAATTAAGATAGATATTTGAAATAAAATTTAGATCAATAGATATAGTATTCAGGCATTGTAAATATAAAATTGGTCAATTGACAAAGAAGTAAGAGAAATCTTAGCTTGTTTTCTCGCATAAATCTAAAGCCTGTTTAAAATGATTTAAGCACCTTGGGACTATGCCACTAATTTATATGATCTTTATTTTTCAATATTTCTCTAATCAGTTCTAATGGATTTTATTAATATCAATAATAGTTAATGACTGTAGTGGTTAGAATTGACCTTGTACATAGTGAATGACCATTTATTTATGGAATGGTATAAAATCACTTGTGATGGATATTCATGAAACTTATCTTCTTATATATGAGTGAAGGAAGGTGTCGAATGAAAGTTTGAGTTGGAGTGAATTTGGTTAATTCTCATTGAAAGACCAAGTGTTACACTATATTTTCAATACTTTGAAAAGGGATCAAACTTGAATGTAGATCTCCTAATAATGTGTGTGTGCGTGTGTGCGTGCGTGCGTGCATGCGTGTGTGTGTGTGTGTGTGTGTGTGTGTGTGTGTGTGTGTGTGTGTGTGTGTGTGTGTGTGTGTGTGTGTGTGTGTGTGTGTGTGTGTGTGTGTGTGTGTGTGTGTGTGTGTGTGTGTGTGTGTGTGTGTGTGTGTGTGTGTGTGTGTGTGTGTGTGTGTGTGTGTGTGTGTGTGCATGCGCGTGTGCACGTGCGTGCATACATGTGCACATGCACACATGCATGTGTGTGTGTGTGTGTGTGTGTGTGTGTGTGTGTGTGTGTGTGTGTGTGTGTGTGTGTGTGTGTTTGAAATCAACTCTAACAAATTTTTAGATTTAAACTGAATAATTGTGTATAGATTTTAGATTGTTATAATATTATTTTAATATAATAATGTTAATCTTATGAGTAATTGTAGGATATATTTTGTTTTGTAGTGTTATATAGATAGTTTATGTAGGATGGTAAATAGATATCTTAAAATATGAAATGAATAGTCACATGTTTGGATATATATATATATATATATATATATATATATATATATATTGTAATTTCTCATTCATTCATGAATGTAATATTTTTTTTAACACCAATTACTATTATTTTATTTTTATTCAATGCTTGGTTTGACATTAATATCAAAACACAAGCTTTCATGTTCATTTTTTCTCCATTCTTCCTCCCTGTTATAAATTGCATCCTTAGCAAATTAAATAAATTCAAACCAATATTTTTTATTGAGGACTCTGAATAATTTATATATGTCAATTTTAGGTTGTTTGAAGGTGTTTCATATCCAAATGTTTATAGACAGCTACTAGGGAATCATTATGACTCACCTCAGACCTTGTGCATGACAATTATTTATAGTTTCAATTGTGTTCTAGATTGCATTTAATTTTTAAACCTGTGTGATATTCCTAAGGCAAAGTGACTAAATTATAACTACTATGTGGCACTTCAAGTCTGGATTTCACTTCTATTTATTGAATTTAGTTGTGTTTTGATTCATTCTAATAGTGTCTAATTTTAATGGTTTATACACTTATTATTTTGACTATTGTTTTTTATTATAAGGTGTTTTATATTTTTAAAAATTATGTGGGCATCTAAGTTGGTTGTTTTTGGGATACATAGCAACATTGTAACCTAATTTACATGTTCAAATGGTTTTATACATCTATTTTTCACTTGAAATAAGGTATCTTTATTGTAATTTTTCTTGTGTGTTATCAAAACCGACATGAAGAAATTGAAACCAAGGTGTTTCAACATATAATAAAGCTTATAGGTGGTTTCAAAGACTAAATAAATCACATCAATGTGAGATAAGTCTATTTTCATTAAATAATTTATCTTATTTTTCATTCCAATATAAATTATAATGGAGAATATTCCCATAAGTGAATAATAAATACATATTTTTTCCTTTGACTTATTCAAATATAATAAGTCATTTACAAACAATAAATTAGTTCCTTTTTTAAAAATAATAAAAATTTGGAAAATAATTGAAATTGTGCAAACAAAAACCAAAATGATAGTGCTAGGTATCAATAATGTCTCCTATTCACATTTATGAGTCATGTTGTTATGATTGAACTACTATATTTATAGCGTAATATAGTGATGTAGGGGCGTCAAGCTAGTGGTTGAAATTTGGTGTCTTTTGGGTTTGATGGAGTCCTATAGGTCCTATAAGGACCTAATGAAGGTAATTTAGTCTTTAGATAGTTGTTTTGTGAGTGTTCTTTGGTTTGGGAACTTTTCCTGCCAAAAGCATAATTTAAATATTTGAATTTGTGTTAGTATGTTAGTAGTGTTTGGAGGTCGTTATATGTTATCAAATGTTGTTAAAGGGTCTTAGGAGAGTCTAGGTGGGGTTTAGAAATTAATTCACATACATATCATTAATAATGTGGTGAAAATCAAGGAGTAATGAATGTGAAACCCCTTTGAAGGTAGTTGTTAATGGGGTGGTTACCAAGGTAGTTTCTTGGTGTGACAAGGTCTGCTTTGAAGTAAAGTGTTAAGTTTCATAGAGAGGTAGGAAGATAACGAGTAAGAAGTTATAGGTATTTTTGAAAGCCAAGAGTATGAAGGGGAGTCAAAAAAATGGAAAAAAAATACAAAACCTATGTGTTCTATCCTCAAAACAGAGTTATCATGTAAATATGTTGAATCAATGAAAGTTGAAAATGGATTGAAGTAGTTCTATGCATATTTGTTGTGGAAATGTTTTATAAATGTGATTGAAATGTTTAAGCATTAACTTATAGAAAAGAGAATTTTGTAGTGAAGGTCATAAAGGCTATGACTGAGTTCTAAGAAGGAAATTATCTTATAGAATAATGTGTATGAGATGAATTTTATGTTGAGTAAAAATGAATATAAAGAGTATTCATATTTATGTGTTTGTATTGTATTCCAAGTAATAATAGGGTTTAATACAAAAATTAAAACCTATATGCATATTTTGTTGACATGTTATAGTCAATTATCTTGAATGTGATTTCACTCACAAGTGGGAAGTGTGTTGGAGGATGGTGAAGGAATAATATTATGGAGAAATGAATCATGGTTGATGAGATTCAACAAAGGGATATCATAAAACCCTTTCAATTAAGCGAGTAAGAAAGTAAACCCTATTTTGTGTATACTCAGCACTCGATGTAAATAGTTAACTAAGTGAATATTGATAAGAATGTGGTGAGAGATTATGATAGTGATAAATAAATTTTGAGAGTGGAATAAATAGTTATAACCTTGAAATATTACCCATGAATGTTTGAAAAGGTGAAACATAACTAAACATTGTATTTTCTCATACACAGGCAAGACTATGCCTTAGAATTATGTTGAAACAATATATGAATCTAGTGTTGAAATGTCATTTAAGGGATGAAAAAATTGATTGGATACCTTCATGTGATCTATTAAACATTTCAACCCTATGTGTTCTTGCTATAGTAAGATTTGTGATACAGGATAGTGGTGAATCCATGAATAGAATGTTATTGAAAGGTAATCAAGCTAAGTTTAAGGTTTTTATAGGTTTAAGCATGTAGGATATATATTTTTATGGTCCCTTAAAAATTTTAAAGCAATCACAAATTTTTCAAATCCATTTTGAGCCCTCTCAGGCTAGTAGTTGACTATACAAACCCTAGTTTAGGGTTAAAGACAAAATCATGTTATCTAGTGATTGAACCCATGAAATCCTCTAAAGTTTTATAGTATGATAGTATTTGAAGGGAGGAAAGATATTTTTTAGTTTTTATATTGGTGTGGTATCCGTAATTACAACAAGTGAAGCTTGTGTTACAAATAGGACAAGGAAGGCTTAAAAGGGGATAATTACAAAGATCCAGTGGTTAGAAGAGGTATTTATAAAATGAGTTATGTCCTATAACTTTATGGAGGCATTAATGAAGATAGAGGGTTATCATAAAAGTATTTATTTTATAAAAAATTTAAGTTTTATTTTTGTACCAAGTGAAATCCTACAAAACAAGGGCTACTAGCCTTGAAGGAAGGTTGAAGGCTTGAAGTGGCAAAAAATCAATTGAGTTATTAAGAGGGATTGAATTAAGTTGAAATGAGTTTATTAAGACAAATAGAGGCTAACCAAGCTATAAATTGACCACTAAAGTCATAAATTAAAAGTTCAATTATTTTAGGAAGGAAGCCAATGGTCCAATGAGGGACTAGAGTGTTGTATGAATGATAGAATGAGAAGGGAAACATAAAGAGGATGAATTGATGATTCAGTGTGGCATAAAGAGTCCAAAGGTAGATATAATGGAATTAAATAAACAATACTATATGACCATTTCATGAGGACCATATTGAGATGTTAACAATGAAAAGAAATTGTGCAAATTGAATGCAAATTTGTGTATGTAGATAACAAATATTGAAGTGATAGGCAGAGCAAGAGAATGATGATCTGCATCATATAGATAAAAAACACATTTTTATCATCATCATCATCATCATTATAAACTATAGGGTAGAAATAATAAAAAATCCATTTTTCCATTCCTTCATTCCCCATTTATGACTATCATGATACGTAAATCTTGAAAACAAGAAATAATACTTTGAGTATATAAGGTTTTCATGCTCACGTACAAGGAATTATTATTAAAAAAATGTCATAACTAGAGAAAATAATTTTCATTTACTACCTAATTACCACATACCATTATGATCTCATATGATTTTACATCTCTTTTATGTACCATCATGTATGTAGAAATAATGATCTTCTTCTACGTACCAATGGGTTTATAGGAAGGGTGAGCATATAGAGATATTGGTATATTAGTTAGGTATTATATATAAAAGGGAAACTTTTTGGATTCATATAGATATATTCCATATCATTATATAACAAACATGTATTCAACCAAAAATATTGTTATCAAAACCCTTACTTGGAAAGATACCTAGTTAGAATGGTCAAAACTAGTGGAGAACACAGTTATCTTTAAAAATTATGGTTCAACATCTGTGATGGGAATGAACAAACTAGTGAACCTAAATAATCAAAGGAGATACCATACTAAAAGTATAATAATTCAAAAGCATTGGACCTAATGAGAGCCTTAGTTGATGTAGAGCTTTTTTGTCACATACATAATTTAAAAACTCCTTGGGAAGCATTTCAAAAATTTAAAGAACTATATGATTCTCACTTATAATTGGATTTCATACAACTGTAGTTGGAACTATTAAATTTTAAGTTGAAAAATGGTGATGTCATGAGTTTGGATTCTAAAATTTATGCTATCAAACACAATGTTGATGCAAATCATATAAAAATTGATGTGTATATGAACACCTTCATAAAATATCTTCTTCCTACATAATCAACCTACTTAGAGTTTTTTAAAGAATAAATCTATTAAGGAATCTCACATTTGATCAACTGGTTGAGAAAATGAAAGAAATAGAAAAAAAACTTTAGATGAAAAATAAAGTCTATAGCTAAGAGAATTTATTATGCTAATCAAAAGGGAAATTATTTCAAAAATATAGGAAATGATAGAGGTAAATGAAAAAATAAAGGGTGAGGTAATAAATCTAATAAAATCAATAGTCAAGATCAAGAAAAGTAAAATGACAAACAACATTTATTTTTTAAATGTTGAAAAAGGGAAAGGGATTCATGAGACACATGAATTTAAAACATCATGGGACAAAATTTAAGACTATAGAAAAATGAAATTATAAGGGAAAAATAAAAAATCATAACTAGATTCATCTTAGTTCTCTTATGAATGTGTGTTTTCCATCTTTGAAGAAAGAAATAATGCCTTAGATAGTTCAAATAGGGATAATAATTGGGTTATAGACACTGGTGCCATGCAACATATCAATTTATAAAAGGAATTATTTGATAATTTTCATGAAGAAAGTTTTGGTCCAATATTTTGGGTAGTTAAAACAATTTTACAATCTCAAGTCAATGGTTCAATTCAACTCAAGTCACTAAGAATTCCAAAATTCATTATAAAAAATGTATTATCTTCCTTAGTTGAAAATAATTTTTTTGGCTCATGTTATTTCAACAACAAGGCCACTCCATCTTGCTAGATGTGTAGATGATATTTATTTATTATATAACACCTTAGTCTTGTATATTTGTCAAACGTAGACCTTGAACGTTCTTATCAGACCATTCCCCTTTCATAAGTCTCACATCTAATCTATCTTGTGCCCCTTGGCCTATATCTTAGTTTGACTAGTCTTATGTTGATGACCCAAACCTTCTATCTTGACCAAAATGCTTAAAACATGATTATCTTATGAACTTGAAAGTTTTCATTTTGTATCTATTTTCTAACTTTTAGGACATAAGCATTTATCCCATATCACTATGTTGGTGCTAGTGTCCTACCCTGACATAAGTGCTAGTGCCCTAAAGTCATCTAATTTTCAAATGAAATGTGTCTTAATGGTCATCCTAAGTGATTTAATGTGATATATTTCCTGGTAGGAGTGATATATATTCACAATCACTTCACATTAATTCCTCACTTAGAAAGAACTTAGAAATGATCTAAGGAAACTTATCAAATCATTCAATCAATAAATTGATAAAGTAAATATTCCATATTTTATCCTATTTTAATATTAGTTAGAGGGATAACACATACACATGTTTGAAGTAATGAAGGTGTAGCCAAAGAGCCTAATTTTACAAGTTATAAGTTAGGTCACTATTTTAATTACTTTCCACATATGACATGATTTTAACACAAGCCAACATGTAGGGGAGAGCTACATTAGTCTAAGTCCCTCTTCATAGTATTGGATATGTAGGTAGTGCTCATTAAAAAATGGGTCTTTGGGGTTAACTTGACATTGTGAGCTCACTAACCCATATTTTCCAAAGTCACTATGAAGATGAATAAATAGGGTTTTTTAATTTCATGAAGAGTGAGTGTCCATGACCCAAATCTAAATTCACCAGAGTAAAGGTGAAGACAAAACCAAAAGAAATCTAGGTGGTCACATCCTTTTCCAACAAGTATTCTGTACATGACATCTATGCCCATTTTAGATAGTAGTTCTAACACAACCATTCCATGATGATGCTAATGTAAATGGCTTTAGAGGCACCCTATCCATAATCTGATGATTGTTATAGAATATTCTTCTAGTCTATTTTCTTCCTATTATATATACAAAAGTGTGTCAGTATCATAACTAAGTACATTATTTCTTTATCATTTCCATATCTATCATAGTTTTACTTACTATTTTCAGTCTACCTTAATTTAATGAATTTATTATATGTTATATCTAAGTTTAAAATTTAATTATCTTGTAGTAGATCTGGTCATCACCCTTGTGCATTGTCATTTATATATTCTTAACCTTATCTACCAAAGTAGGATCCACATCTAAATTTAGGGTTAAATATTTAGTGAACCTAATCTTTTAACTCTAAACCCTAGGTCAATTAGGGTTTTCTAATTTTTCTATTATTGATCTCTAATTATTATAAAATATATGCAACATGGATGCATCTATCACTCATTTTGGTTCCAATTTATGATATTTGATATGGTTTTTTATATCACCTCCCTTGTACAATCTTGTAATAAAATTTGTGAAAATAATAAGAGGGTTTTAAAATGGAAACAACACTTGATCTCTCTTCAACATTCCTTTTATAATGTTATAGATCCAGTATCTAGATGATAACATGTATGAGCTCAACCATTTATTATACCCAAATATTATTTGAATCACAAATACCATCCCACACCAATTATTCACCGATGTCTTATATTGGATTTTTTTGGTCCATCTTGTTACTACTCAAATAGGTAAGGTTGCTCAATCCATTCCATCACTTGTTAATATATAACAAGTGCCTCCTAAACCTAAGCTTGTAATAAAATATAAGGGATATGACATTATTGACCAATTGGGTAATACACATGCTAATTTTTCAATCCTTGAGTTCCTAAATAAACGTAATGTTTATAAGGATATCCTATATGAGATATTGCATGAGACACAAGTTCCAAGTAATATTGAGCATGCTTTTTTTATAGATATCGTGAAAGATTTCAATAACAATGCCAAGCTCATTACTTTTGATCAATAGATTTACCATCAAAAGATATTATAAACAAAAAATTATCCTTGTTCATACAAGTGACCATGTAAAATAAAGGAACCAAAAGGGTGTTCATTGATAATGGATTGGGCCCAAATATTTTTAGCATAAAACTCCTAACCACCATTGGTATTAACACCAATATTCTTTGAAAAATAGTTATGCACATAAAAGGATTTGACAATTCACATATCCCTCTAGTTAGTCAAATCACATTAGATGTGACATTAGACCAAAAATAATTTCAACTAATTTTTAGATAATGTCTTAATAATTACATTATAATTTACTTATGGGTAGATCTTAGATACATTCAATGGAATCTATCCCATCTACACTTCACCAATGTGTAAAATTCATACATGAAGGGACCTTATTATTCATTTTTACTAATGATGAACCTTTATAAGTTTAAAAAATGATACATTCTTAAATTTAAGGCATTATTATAGTGGTACCACCTAATCAATGCATCCCTATTGAGAGCATACACACATTTGAAATAGGTGAGTCAAGTACAATGGATCCTTTGTCTCCAAATTTACAATTATAGTTTCCTTTATTTTTAAATGATTTTTTAAGCTATTTTAAACTCATCCTTAGGATATTACACACACACACACACACACACACACACACACACACACACACACACACACACACACACACACACACACACACACACACACACACACACACACACACACACACACACACACACACACACACACACACACACACATTTGGACATATTAAGGGGTAAGAAGAAGATCCTAACAATATCAATAAATATATGAAATTATCAAGAAAGTTCAACATGCTTTATTTTTATTGTCTTTCTTGGATTTCATGATTTACATGAGTAATTTTAATTAAACAAATTTGATTTGTGTGGTTGACAAATCATCTAATTTTTAAAGATTTATATTGATTTGATAACTATTCTAACCTTTTTATATATAGATGTTGTGATTTATATATTTATTTATGGTTGAATGTGTTTGTGAAATTTATCTTTAATTAGGTATTTTAGGCCAATGTTATGAATTATATTCATAATATTTTTTCATAAACTCTTTACTAAATTTAGCTTGATCTAAGTATTACTGGAGTAGGTTATATATTAGTTCAAAGTTTATTGACTAATCTAAAAATTTGGTTTCCTAAAAATATTTGATTCATGCACACTTATAATGCTTATTTTCTACCTTACCTTACTCTCTCTTTTGAATTTTTTTATTATATCTACCTCACCTTAACATAAAATCATGTGTGCATAAGCCCAAAGTATATTTTATAAATATTTGTTCCAAATATACAAATCTATAATTATTTGAATGTAATAGGTAACCATATTGTTCTTGTGGTTATTTTACCCCATGGTTACTTACAAACCCTATACCCACAACTCATGCCTTAGAGTGCTAGTCACAGATCCCAAAATGAAAGAAATTTGTCCCATCAGTCTGTTGGGTGAGTTTAACTAAAATAAATAGTAGGGTCATACAAGTCCTAAAAATATAAAAGTATACAACACAAGAATGTTGAATATGATAAGTTAGGGATAAGACACTAGAGAAAAGAGTCATGTACCAAATTTAGATGTCTATGTAATGCCTCCATTTTGATGTAGGTAAGCAAGATTGAATGAATGCATGCATGTGTCCTAGTATAAATATGAATAATTTTAAACATGCATCTTCACTTACCTAGGGAAGAGTGAAGCATTTAATATGATATTTTAAAGATAAGCTTCCATTCACATGGTTTTTTGATTTTCCTAAAATAAGTACCAATTGATACAATTGGTCAATGCTCATGACATATATTTGAAATTTTAATTTATAATTTATAATATTTAAATCTAAAAATTCAAATTTAAAAAGATAGAATAGGAAAAAATAAACCCAATTGGTATTTTCTCCAAAATTTATAATAACCACTTTTGAATCTAAATTTAAATAGGTTGTGAAATAGAGACAACACTTATATGGGAGTCACTAGGGACAAATCCATATCTTGATAAATTAATTAGAAAAATTTGTTCATGTTAGATTAATATCACTCAATTTATCCTGAGTTTGATCTATTTTTATTTTATTTAAACATATGCCTTGATAAATGTCTCCCTTTTGAGGTGAGGGATAAAGACCTATGTTATTGTCACTCATCTCAAAATATAATGTTAAGTGACTTATATGTTAGTAAAATAATAAAACTGAAGTGTTAACATCATAAAACATATGAAAATTAAATATGAATATAAATGATACTAATTATTTATGCAAGAGTTTCAATATAATGTAGGAAAGATATTATCATATTATTTTGATTATTTTACACCCAAGAGAAATAAAATAATTGAAACTATGAACTAATTAAAATTATATAAATGATATAAATAAATAAAATAATATGAATTTAAAATGGTCTTATAAAATTTTAATATACTTGATTTAAAATAAACCAAACAATAGAAGGATGAGTTACTTAGCTAGTTATGATTGTTTTTCACTCATAGAATATGTCATATGACCTAGAAATGTCCAAGTTATGCCTTATCAAGTACTAAGATATAAAATAGGGGTTGGAAATTTATTTTTACATAGTTAAAAAAATTAGATTCATGATGAATAATAATTTTTAAGGGTTTAAAAATAATGTCTCTGCACATAGTGGAGGTATGCATATTTACAAAACCCTATGCCTGAACTTGTAACCTATTTATTTAGATCCAAACTCTTTGGTATTGTGTGATATATATTTTATATATATATATATATATATATATATATTTTCCAAAACCCTATTTTTGATTGATTGATCACAAGATACATTAAAAAGAGGTCAATACTTTGGTTTGTATAGAGCCCAACCACTCCCTCGTAAATGGTTGTGCAATACTTACATTACAAAACTTTGAAGAGGAATAAAATTTACTGTAGTTATTACATTTAGGTGAGTATGTGAAAGTGTAAACAAATGAACAATGTAGAGATTAATCATAGCTTTGATCTTTGAAATTTAGCACCATGCAACATTAACCTATTTATATTCAGATTTGGGTCATTGGATTATTCTAAGGTTGCTACTTCAATATTTTAGATGTATATTTTCCTTTTGAATAATGTTTCAAGAGAGTGAGAGATGATCAAAGGTACTGTTAGGTGATTCTCATGTGTCTTATAACCTTAGGGTTGATTTGTATAAATAGTTGACTCTTCATCAATTTCCCACTAAAACAAACCTAAGAAACATGTTTATGTCAACATAATGGAGAATTATTAGGTTTTAAAATAATTATTGAGGGCCCATATGCATTATCAATAAAGGGAGATGCATGTGGTTGTTAACAATATCTAGGTTTACCAATAGTGTATTTGGAGTGAAAATCAAGATATATGGTATGGAGAATGTCTATCTAGGATTTTGAAGGTGTTCCTATATTGAACAAACTGATCTTGAATAAACATGTCTAGCAAATAAAGGTGGAAAAGATAGTGGATGGGTAGACCAATAGAGGGAAGGTGTGATCAAGATTAAAATATGTGTACATTTTCCAATTATGTCAAATTTATGTTTCTAAAGTGTTAAAAACCAAATTTAGGTGTATACAGATGCTCCCCTTTTATTCTAATATTGAAAATGATAAAATAAATAAAATTGATACCTATGATAACCAGGCTTGGTGTTGATAAATATAGATGGAATGTACCATTTACTTCATCTGAAATCTAAATGAAAACATGTGTAAATTATTTTCATCTTATGATAAGTAATCTAAAATAATATGAATTATTGAAATAATTTGACATTGAAAAGCTAAGGAACGAACACACTTGATGGTATGCAAACCAAACTTTGACTTGAATTTGATTTGAGAAATCCATGAGTTGAACATGCCCTAAGGAGATGAAAATACTAAAATATTGAGATAAGGAGTATAAATGGCCTAACTTTTATTGGAGAAGGTAGTGATATAAGTTAAGCGATGTAGTAAACTCAACCATTCTACCTTGGGTATCTAAATAACCCTTATTGAAAAGGATAAAATTTTATGGACTAACATTATTCTCCTCTTGGCTAAATAATTGAACAAGGGTGTCATGATAACAACGTGTACTTATGGAACCCCAAATCTAGGTTCAAATGTAAAATGGATCAACTGGTGCAAATGGATATAGACTGAATGTGATCATGTGTTACCATTGTTCCCTAGTCCTCAATATAGAAAATAGAAAAGTGTTTTCATGAAAAAAGTCCATCCCCATATGATCAATTTTTCCCTTAGAGTGATATATAATGTCAAATGGTTCCTTAAATTTACATAAAAATTCAACATATGTCTCTTTAAATTTTATATAACATCTTAATTTTTCCTCAAAATCATGTGAATGTCTCAATATTCCTGATCTAACCCATAAAAATCATATAATTTGTCTTATAATGTAAAATTATATCTATGAAATGACCTAAATCTTTAAAAAAATCCCATTATATGCTCCCATTCTGATATGGGGGATAAAATCCATGAATCACTCATCTTAAAAAAAATTATGTGCATCCCATGTTATATAGAAAAAGCATAATCATGTAAAGTGTATATAAAAACATTATAATATATGTCCTCATAGAAAACATTTAATAATTGTAAACATGTATGAAACATGTAATCCAAAGAAAGGATTTTTTTTTCATAACACACAAGGTATAATAATGATAAACCATATAGAAACATGTGTCAATTTCATTTCAATATATTAATCAAGCACACAATAATAATTTCATTGTATGTATGATATAAATAGATATCACATAATAGAGATGTGTAATACAAATCATTACACACAACACATAGTACTAATAAATTAGTTTTTTTTATAAATGAATATAAACATGCACACACATTAAATCATACTAAATAAGACATAAGCACACACATCATATTAAATAATCACATAAACATAGAAGACATGGCATGAATTTGACTCGACACAGACATGCATAGACTATAAGATCCTCTAAAATAATTGACACATAAATTGAAAATACATAGTCAGTTTACCCACATAACATATAAAAATCATTATAGAACATATCAATGATCTAGCAATATTACAATCCTCACCCAAAAATAAGCACAAATCAATCAATGTTAATCTGTACAATCAATAAATGTCATCATCTAGTATAATAAATTATAACATCCATTATAAATTTCACTCTAAAAAATATGAAAAAGATAAATTCATGTATAAATAGTCCAAGTAGATTAATATGATGAATATAATACCATATAAATATATAACTAAAAAAATGTGCCAACATTCCTCCAACATGGGAATGCCCCAATGTATAAAGGTTGCCTATGGGTGTAATCAATGTCACACATTTATATGTCCATATATCATATATGAATTTTATGTTCAACATCCAATTCATGTATGTCATGAAAACATACATACAAAATATGGATGTATAAATCACCATGTACATGACATATGACATCAAACAACTATGTATAACATCAAATCAAATCATGTAAAGGTCCTAATTTGTATTTTTTAATATATGGACATTTTTATGTTTTTGGAAATATCACCATAGTATTTGAAATATAAAAATAGGAGGGATACAAATAGTCAATATTATATGTGAATTCATATTGTGCACCAAATATAATAGTGAAGCAATCTTTAGAATGTGAAGGAAAGTGAGCCCATGCTATATGTTAAAGTCATGTCTCAAAGGATTATCTAAAATAACACATAATATATGCATGACCCCCATGGGAAATTATTTTTGTGTACACAAATGTCACAATATGTGTAGGATTAAAATATATGTGATATTTTAATCTCAATTTGTTCCATGAAAAAATAAATCATAGATAATCAATATGGAGAAGTGTGCAAGTGGTATGTCATATTGATGTGTAACATGCATCAAATAATATGTATTAACATCATAATACTATAAAATTATAGTATTAACATGTCATCATAGCATATTTAGCATGAATGTTTAGATTAGGATGAATAATAAAAATGCAAGGTAAAGTGAAACACAATAATGAAGTCAAATCCAAGTGCTAGAGGGGTGTTCAATGGACAATCATATGTACACATCCACATCAAAATATAAGAATATAAGAATCAATTAGTCAAATAAAGAGAGGTTGATCAAGAAAGAAATCAATAAAAAACTTTTTGAAATATTATGGTATACTAAATATACATCAATGAGGCCCATGATATGTATTGTTATACATTAAAGTTTGTTTAGGGCTAGTTAGTATCCCCATAATACATTTGATCATATAACAAGTGATTATTTTCATCAAATATGTGGCTACATTGGAATTAAGCATTGATTCTAAAGTATATTTTGAAATGTCTTTAAGAATTATATTTTATTTATTAATACCAAATTCTTGAAAATAATGTTTATAAAGTTTGATTTTATCTTGATCAATTATTTCTTAAATTTTTTCTCTTAAAATGCAACTATTTGATGGATGTTCTCTTTTTGCATGATATGAAAAAAATGTATTTGTATTTATGAGCTAGTAGCATATATTTTGATTTTTTTTTTTGGAATAGGTGGAAATTTGATAATTTTTTGTTCAATAGGTACTTCAATATGTTGTATTTATTCTTGAAAAAGTATGTATATTTTGTTGAAATGAGTTATATGCTAAGCATGGTTGATTTCTAGAATTTATCAATAGATGACATCTCAAATGATTCTTGATTTTTATATTTTTTTGATAATTTAAAAGATATTTTTTTGGATTGATATTAGGGTTAATAGGACCCCTACCCAATTATGCAAATCAAAAAATAACAAGCTTGGTTTAGGGATATACATCTGAAAGGCATATGACCAAAAACCAAAATGACTAAAATACAAAAAAATTATATTAAATACTATGAGCAAATAAAAAGGACCATAGATATAATGAAAAAACTTTTTACATGGCCTTTTTGTAGATTAACTACCTATCATCATAAAATAGACTAAGACAATTTATTCTAAGACTACCACCTAAGAAAAATCCTAATTGATGCATAGCATTTTCACTACCAAAGATTTTATTTACTAGAGATGATGACTACCGATGAGACTGAACCAACACTCTACATTGCTGTGCTCCTTTCACTTCATTTTGCCTCTCATCTTCACTTTCCCCACCACCTTGCACTACACCAAATGGGTTAGAGGATTATACTACCTATACATCTGCTTACCAAACTAGTGAGGAACTAAAAACTTCCCTCTAAAAAAGCCATGAATGAGAAATTTGATAGTTTCCACTCACTCAAGTGAGTGCCAAGATGTTCTCTAGATTTATAATTCAGGCATAAGATATCAAAGACTTGATATATTAGGAAGTACCTCCTTTTTCTCCATAACCTCATCCTCTTTATCTGAATAGAAGTTATCTAGCTCTTCTACAAAGGTGAGAATTTTGGCAAACCTTTATTCTAAGAGTCTAAAGATAGAAACTAAAATATACCGTAGGTCATACCCAAAAATTCAACTCCAAGAAAGGCCCTAAGTCAACCATCTCTAACTCAAATAAAAGATTAAGCCTATATTCAGGTCTAACAAAAAACTCAACCAAATGCTTAACCAAACCTTTATTTGAGACTAACAGGAGAAGATTAGTGTTGAAAAGAGAATACAACTCTTAATTAACTCACTATCATTGGTTGTGACTAATATCCTCCAACCTAATAATACATGTTAAATCATCCACCACATCCAATGAGGGAGACTAAAAAATATGCTACATTTTACATGAGGATACTGACCCCAGAAAGCCCATTTCCAATTTAGGGTCTATTGGCCAGATTACCAATTCTACCAAAGATTTATTTATGGCTAAGACTATAACCATAACCTACCAACTTCAAGATGATATCTCCTCACAAATGTGTAAATTCCAAATCCTACCATCATTATTAAAGATCATAGGGGATAAAACCATATTTCCCACATCACCAAAATTGATAGCTGATTACCATGCCTTGACATTAAAATCATCATCATGAAGTAACATCCCTCCAATAAATGTACCATATACCATAATCACTAATGATTATAGCTCAATATTATCTATTCCACTAATATTGGGCCACCTTTCTTTACAATTATCTATATGTATCCCTTCCACTTGATCTCTCTTAGCATTGGCTAGAAAGTTTACTACCACATTCACCTCATGAAAGCAATGCTCCCCTTTCCACTCCTAAAAAAATGAAGAATATCCCAATATTTAACTAGTATATTATTGATATTACAGTCTTTATCTCTCTAATTTTAAAGGGCTTAAATCACCACTTGAGAGTTCCCTTCGATAATCAAATAATCTATACCACATTCCACTATTAATTTTAGGTCAATAATTAGAGCTTGATAATCTACTTCATTATTAGTGCCATCCATGATTTTGACCAAAGTAGCTCTGATCAAATAACTAATGCATTATTTTAACATGCACCTCGCACCTATAGCCCCAAGATTACCTCGACAAGATCCATCAAAATTGAGCTTAAACTAACCCAAAGGGGGATGATCCCAAATAGCTTCACATCTCAATTTTATACTTTCATAGTTGTATATAATAAACCCATTAATAGGGAATTTAAAATATGTTATTAATTAAACCATTTATTAGGAATTTTTTTATTTGGTATATTGGTATGAATGTATGATTCTCTCTTAAAATGTGATGTTTTGACACTAAGTTATGGTTTTTATTCTTCTAGATTAATAATTCAATGAGTAACATGATTAAATTATTTATTTTTTATTGAAATTATTTTCCATTGATAGGTTATATGAGACCATTGATAAAGATATGTTATCTTTGTAGATCACATGGTTGGTACATCAATGAATGCATATGATAACAAAATCTAAATATGAAATCACACATGGCTATATTGATACCTTGATTTGGATGTTCAATTATTACATTACACACATTGGTATATTATTTGTGATATAATTATCTAGATTTTTTTTTGAACATTAAATATAAGGAGTAATTAGGCAAAAAAAGAGAATTAATTTAAGGCATCAAACAACAAATTTCTAGGAAATAACTTAAGAATCATCAAAGGACAAGACTCAAAATTACATATAGAATTCAATGTGTTATAAAATTTAACTTGAAGATATACGTGACCATAAAATAATTGTAATTTTAGAATGAAAAATTCATGGGAAAAGGGCATGTTCAATATGTATTTTTGTATAGGACGTCTACACTGTATATTGGATATTGAGTGAGCCTTAAAGTTTTCCTATTCCAATGTTAAAATACACATTTGCATTTATATGTATATTATTGCATGTCTCATAGTGTCTAAATAAGGTTTATAAAGGGTAATATTATCAATAATCTCATTCAAATGTTAAGTCATATCTTTGATAGTAGGATTCTGCAAAATTATTTTCCTAGGTGTAATAATTTTCCTAGCCATAAAGAACTATCACAAAGTGTCATAGATAAATGAATATAAGTACAATATTAAAAATAAGTTATGTGTGTGTGTGTGTGTGTGTGTGTGTGTGTGTGTGTGTGTGTGTGTGTGTGTGTGTGTGTGTGTGTGTGTGTGTGTGTGTGTGTGTGTGTGTGTGTGTTTAATATTTAATCTATTTCAATCAAATATATTAGACAGATGGATTTAATTCAATAGCTTACAAAATATTTTTATTGATTTTCCCATTGGTTATTATATATTCATTTTTAGTCTCCATAATAAAGGTAGAGTAATCATATCTTTTGAAGTTTCCAATATATGATATATAGGTTATATGAGATAAAAATTATTTTCCAACATCTAATAAATGTGAAACATGATGGTAATCAAGGAATGCACACACAAAATTTTGAAAGGATTGAATAAACCTTAAGACAAAAAATGGGAAAAATAGGTAAGCCCTAAGGTGAAGGGAATTTGTATAAACCTCATATTGAATGTACAAAATATTTAGGGTTCACCAAAATATTTTTATTATTTTACAAAAGAGATATAAAATAATTTAATATATACACTAATTTAGGTTACATAAATAATGTAAATAAGTATAACAATATGAATTGAAAAGGGGCAAATAAATATTAAAACCACTTGATTTGGAATTGTCCAAACAATAGAAGGATGAGTTACTTAGATAATTATAACTATATTTTACTCATAGAAGATGGAACATGACTTGTAAATTATAAATATATTCTTATTTAGGTGATTAGAGTTGAAAAAGGGGTTGATATATTATCTAGATGTTGTTGGAAAAGTTAGATGCCTATAATAACTAACACTATTAGGGTTTATCGATAATGTTTCTACACATAGTGGGGGACTGTAAATTTTGAGAGACTTCTACATGTACTTGAAATATGTTTCTATGGATGTGAAATATTTTATATTATAGGATAGTTTATAATTTTTTATCTTTTTGCCATAAAATTATGCTTGATTGATCATAAGATAACTTTAAAATGGGTTAGTATTTTGGGTTGGATAGGCCCCAATCACTCTCCACTGATCTTATGATTTTTTTCCTACATTCCAATAATCCAAAGAGGTATCAAACCACATGTATTTTTACCACTTATGTGAGTGTTTTAAATTTTAATATCATGAATAATCTATAATGTAGCTTAAATTTGATATTTGACATTTGGCCATCCAAATTTGACCTCTATGTATTAAGATTTAGATTTATGGAATTTTTGAATATTTGAGATGTGTATATGCATATTAAATAATTTTCCAAAAGAGTGAGATATGATCCAATCTCTTATTAGGTTATTATCAAGTGTATCATTATCTTATGAATGATTTGTACATGTAGGCGACCCTTCATTAATTTTCCACTACAACCTACCCATGAATTGTGTCTAGGACAACCTACTAGAGATTTACCAATTTAAAAAATAGCCATTGAGGGCCCCTATAAACATTCATTATAGGGTTATTACTATGGTATTTGAAACTATCCAATATTATTGGTAGTGTCTTGGGAGTGGAAATGAAGATTTGAGGTATGGAGAATGCATGTCTAGAATTTTAAAGGTATTTTTAATCTTGAACAAACATGTTTTGTGTAAAAAGGTTGTTAATATAGAATATTGGTATACTAATAGAGGGAATGTGTTCTTAATATTTATATAAATTTACATTATACAATTATGCCAAATTTATGTTTCAAAAGTGTCAAATACTAAATTAATATTTCTACATATAATAAGCATAATGCAAAAGGGTATGATGTCCTTGCATGAAAATAAATATGGTAATAATTAGAATATCCTAAATGTTATATTATATGCTAATATTTGGGATACATAGAACAATGAGAACACACACAAGTATTATTACCCCATATATGGATTATTGATACCATGGAAATTTAGGCACCAAAAAAGTAAAATAATAATCATGATAGACATCATGGATATAATAATAGTATATAATAATCATGATTAACATTATGACAAAAAGAAATAAAGAAAATAATGGCCCACAAAGTTATCCACCACACCAAAGTTGGTGACAAGATAATTTAGTGGGACCACACAAATACTTGATGGACAAAACTAATAACAAGAAGATCTTACATGAGAAAGGATGCATAAACAAACAAATAAATTGACAAAAAAACAAGTATTCATGCACAAAAATAAATCTAACAATGTAATAATCATAATGAATATATCCATGTGATATATAATAACTATGTAGTGATGGAAACCATAATGATTATAGAGCATATACATTTAATTTAATATAGTATCAAAAATATAAAAGCTTCACCTCTTGCAGTGCAGTTCTATGGGGCATATAGATCTTCTATTTATGTGTCCACAAGAAATATAATTTCAAGATCTATAATTCTATTTTTTATTTCAATCCTATATTTTAGTATCATAATAAAAATACCTAATCTTATGCTCTTATGGGATGTTAGTTGGTATAAAATTAGTGAATGTAGTAGGGTACTAAGAGTTTGGGAAAAAATCAAAATTTATCTATTTGTCTTGAAAATTCACCAAAAGGTAGTTATAGGCCTCTAAAACAAACTATTCAACATTTGAAAGGTTATTTTAGGCCGTATTTGGAATAGTGTAAAATTAAAATTCTCCATTTGACTTGAAAAAACATCAAAATGTAGATTTTTTCATCTAATTTTTTTCGTTGTGTTCGGAATAGTTTCAACATCTATACAATATTTTAGCATTCTTAAAATGCATGCCAAATTAAAAATGTTTTTGGGTTAGAAGGATTTATTTTAGGAATGTGTATTTTGTGTTTATAAATATTTTTATCTTTTGCTAAGATTTTTGAATCACTACCCTTTTAAAGATTTTTCAAATTATTTGGACTTGTATTCTCTTTTTAGTAGAATTCCCCTAGGTTAAAACTATCTTCCAATATTTTTTAAAATCATATAATTATTCCATTCTAGGCTAAGTGGTGGATATTATTTATGATATTAGGGATTAATATAAAATACTCAATCCATTAAACAATTTTGTATATGGATTTTAGCTTCAACATACCTCACGGTATATAGGACCACCTATGATTTATTATTTTTTCCAATTGAAAGCATTTTATCCATTTGATTTTATGGTGCACTTGTAAATGGTTAGCCTTGAAAATTTATTCTCTATTTACCTTAGATACCATATATTATGGCTACAACAATGTTGGAAACATTTATAGTCAATTCCCTTTGGGATGTTTTCACTATTTACACATATGATTACTATATCAAAAAGCCTATAGATCAAACATACCCATCCTAATAATTACAGAGAAATATTAGATATACTTAGAATTTTTGCACACTATTTCCTTGTCTCTATTGAGATTGAAAAATCCATATTTAGTTATATTATTAGGATACTTTTTCAATTATGCTAAGAAAATCTTGTTTTAGTTTGCATTCAGAACCCTGTTTTCATATTTAGTTATAAAATATAATATTTAAATTTAATCTAAAATGTTGTGTTTTAAATAAATTATATATTTGAGATAAATTTTTATCCTTCTAGAAAATAATTACTTGCAACAATTTTATATGCCATACAATGGTTGAAAAGGGTATTTCTCACATGTTCAAACCACTTTAATTGGTAAGGGTATACCACTAATATACCAATAGTAAGGGTATTTAACACATAGAAATGGGTGAATAAATTTATCCTTACTACCTCTAGAAAAAAATGGAAAAATAATAGTGTTGAAGCCATAGATATAATAGGGAGATAAATGTCACATGAATTGAAGTTTCATTTTCAGGGAAAAATGTTATATTAGGAAGTTTAAAAAAAACTTGGAGGATATTTTTGGGAAGCATAGTAAAATGTGGGAATGTAAACTATAAAATGATCTTGGAACTCTTAGTCCTGACAACTATTATTAGGTTGAGGATTTCACCACTCAATTCAAATGTTTAAGACTTCTCCTTGCATAAACTAGTGAAACTAAGTATAATGAGAAAATCACTGTGAATATTTTATCTAAATTAAGCCATATATACTCAATATTTATTTCAAACCACTACACATAATAAGACTATTTGGGACCTTCATATATGTCACTAAATGTTTACAAGCTTTATGAGAAACTTCAATGAGATTAGGAAAAAAAAAAATTGTATTGGTGACATCCAACCTAGAGTTACGAAGAAGAAGGCATTAGTAGTTAAATTTAATAAAGTGTTATCACAATATAACTATAGAAAAGGTAAAGACCTTGAAAAATAAAAATTTAAATCAAATCCTAAGCCTAAGGATAATAAACTAGCTCTAGATAACTCTTTCCCTTATCAATACAAATTTAGAGTGAACATGAATATAAATATTGAAAAATAAGGTTTTAATTTTTTTGGTAAAAATGGCTATGATGAACATTAATGTTTCAATTAAATTACATATTTAAAAGTAGATATGAAAAATTTAGCTTCCTCCCTCCAATACAAGATTCCCCTTTGTTGATGCCTCTCGATGTATCACAGGTGATCTCAGTGTCTAAAAAACACTACTATTTTAGAATTTAGGGAATTCAAAGCATGAGTAGCAGATTAGGGTAATATGGTTACCTATGGTGATATAGTGCAGAGATATAAACTTTTCCACATTATTTATATTGATTGGTGGTTGGGAGCCACCATGGAAAATCTAAGTGAAATGTAAGATATCTAGGATATTATTAGTGATTTTTTGATCAAGATATAAATTAAATATTAATCTAAATGAATATTTATACTAGATATTAAACTAAAGTGGATTGATCAAAAAAGGGGATAAAAGGAAGGGTAGGGTAGAGAGAAGGTGTTCTCATTTTCAGTCTGGACATTATGACAAAGTTTAGATGTCATCAAGATATACATTTAAACCAATACATGACATGAAATAGATATAGCACATATCCTACCATGTACCATACAATTGTCTAAGGAAAGGGTGGAACAATGCAAATAAGAAACTAGATTTAATTTAAAGATTTAATTCACAAACAAATTGCATTAGCACATCTACAAGAGAATCAAGGGAAGTGAAATGAACCTAAGATATTTCAACTAACCTAGCATAAGCACAAGTTAGCGACTCTACATTCATATATTTATATCAAGAATCAATGAAAACCATTCAAATATGAGCATACAAATAAATAGTTGTGAGAGTAAAAATAATTATAAACACACAAATAAAAACTGGACAATCTTTATAGAATTGTTTTCTTGTATTAATTGCTCAAAGTTTACACAAAGTTTTTTCTCAAAAAATATCTCCATTACAAAATGGTAATACTTCCTTTTTATATGAGACTAAGGTAGTACACCAGTTAGCCATGATATTAAAAATTTAAAAAGGTAAGGACAAATATCCTTTTTACAAAGTTATAGAATACATTCCCTTTTCTAAAGTGGACTGACCTGTAGGCCAATGTGATAAAAAACTAGCACATGCATTTACAAAAGAATATTCTATTTTTGAATATTATAAAGTTTCTAACAAAGTAGAATATAATCAACCATCTAGTGGGACTTGCACTGAATAACTCCCCTATTACTCATAAATATTCTTCATGGCCTTTCAATGTTATTCATTGACTAGCCTTAAGTTGATAACTAGATCTAAGAGGAATTCATCTTCTTGGTCCACCAAGTCATCCAAATATCTATCATTTCTTGCCATTGATTCCTTGATACTCCTAGATTCAACAATATTCTCCTTCATAGTTAGGGTTACGCCCATGATCTTGATATTATCACCCCTAATCTAGCCTTGAATCTTGTTTTAGACTTCTTTCATAACTAGGGTGATCATATGCTTATACTCATCTTATACAATGATGCCTAAGGAGTTGAGTGTGGTAGGCATGGAAAGCATGGTTCCAAGAAGTTGCTCAATTATATTTATTAGATTCTTATCATCCCTTAGGACACTCTCCAAGTTCCAAAACCATGCACTCAGACATTGGATATTGTCAATAATTATTCCCATAATTGTATTAAAATGAGCTAGGCTTATAGTTTTGAAAGCAAGAATCCTATCCTCAATCAGTAAGTTGATTAGCTCCTTAGTTTTGTCTCTTGAATTCTACAACTAGGCTATCAAACCCTTAGCTATTGCATCTAGGTGAGATAATGGACTTTACCTTATCTTTATTTCCTTCAAGGATTTGAACATATCATAAAAATATGCCTTGAACATCTTTATCATTTCTTTAGGGACTAACAAGACAACCCATGTCTCAATTTTTTTTGTTTTTATAGGTTTTCCATCTTTTGATATGGGCCTTTGATGCCTAATTTTAGTTGGGTTGAAAGGGCATCAACTAGTCTAATAATGTATTCTTCATAGATTAGGTGTTCACTTGGTCCCTAACCTCCTACTGGAGTTAAGACCATAAAAGGTTCAACTCTCTGAAAATTAAACTCCTCATTCTTAACCATGGTTTTATTTATTGTTTCCCTCTCTAGGCTTGTTGTCTCTAGATTACATTACACACTGACTGATGACTATGATTGTTCAAGGTTTAATAATCTCCATCTATGTGCTAAATGAGGTTCTAAGGGTGTCTCATTGAGTGCCACTTGACCCTCCAAAGGTAGTCATCCTTCTCTCCTCCTCTTCCTTCACAAGAGCCACTATCTATGGCTTTAGTTCATCATGAATAGTGATGTTGACTGTATTAGTCATGGCCCATGAATGCTGTAGGGTTAGGATCTTTTTCATATTCCCATAAATGAACCATTCAGGGATGATTCACCCATGAATGGGATTATCATCATTGAATAAGTTAACTTCACTCAAAGAATGAGTGAAAGTTAACTTTGGATTTTTATTTCCAATTAGAACCAATGCCAACTCAACCTTCCTCTTCTATAGGGGTGCAACTCGAGCTAGGTCTAAATCTATCTCCTTCCATTTTTATTATTCTATTTCCTTCACTTGAGCTTGAGGATCCTCAATTTGTTCTTCTTCTTCATTTGATTAGTATGCCTTAGTAAGAAATTTGAGTGTATATTCTACTATCCCCCTAGGACCTATTGTAATCATGTCAAGGAACTCAATTGGGGACTCTTGTATTTTAGGTTAGGTAGAAGAAGATGCCCCCTCACCAAGACTTTATTCCAATTTTTCCTTCTTAGTTCCTTGTATAAATAGTGCTTGAGGATATTTTAGTGGTTGTTCTAGAGGGGGCCTAAAATAAGGTCTTAAAAATAAGTGGTATTCTAGGGGCCTTATCTTCCATATCTCACCAGGTTTCTCATCTCTAACTAGCCTAGCCTCAAGCTTGATAGTATGCTTCTTCAACTTGTCAACACTTTTATGAAATTTGAGGCCTTGATATACATCATGTCATGAATACCAAGCCTATGTTCATAGGGGTAGTTTATTATTTTTGATTTCAAATGTTTGGTGAACCTATCATAAGGGTACCACTACCTCATATCATCTAACTATAAGTTGAAGGAGTCTTTGTGTTTGGAGATGACATCTACATGATTTCAATTTTGTAAAATAGTCTTGATGATGGGTAAGGGAAAGGGGTGAAGGAGTCCTTTCTTTTTTATCTTTCATACACTACCTAGACCATGGAAAAGTTAGTATGCAACCTCTTATTCTAATAATCTAGTTGGCACATGGATCAGTAGTTTGAGGGGTTGAACTAAGGTCCCTTCTATTCTAGTCACTATGCAATCTAAATACAAGTAGATAGCTCCAATCAATTCCACATACTTTTTGACCAGAAGGCTGGCCCTACCCATGGTGATCCTTGTAATAGCTTCTACTAAAGATGGCTATACACAATTATAAATGAATTGTACATTGTGTCTATATTTTAATATGTTCAATTTGGAATAGTGATGGGAAACAATGTGTCTCCCTTTAGGTAACCAATTCTTTATGTCAAGGATTTTGGTGGTGGCCAAGAGGGCATCTAGAAGATATGACATTATGAAGAAGTGGCTGATGGTTTTCTTGTTTATGGATGAAAATTGTTGTTTCAAATAAATGTTAATCATCTCACTTATTGGGGGAGTGAATCCCTTTTATTCCATGGAGTATACATAAGGTACAAAAAATTTATTAACGTGTGTGGTGGAAGGGGCTCAAAATAATTTATTCATCAAGGTCATGATTATTTTCATTCCTTTCCTAAATTGGATAATTAGGATTTTCCTAATGGGGTCTTAGATCACTTAGGTTATGATAAGCAACCATGGGGTAAGGATGGTGTTTAAGTCATTTTTTATAGTCCATGCTTTAATTGTAGGCAAGTCTACTTAAGGATTGTATAGCTTGTAATAGATTTAAAATTCAAGAGGGGAAATATATGGAATCTTTTTAAAAGTACATTCATGAACTATCCAATCATGATCGATCTTGTAATCTTTGAAAATGGGGGAAATAACATCGATACAATGTAATACCTCAAGTTTTCTAGTATCATGATGGAGACTGGTCAATTGGATGGAGACTAGGTCTTTATATCTCTAGAGGATTGTAGAATTATTCTAGTCCTCCCTCATGATGGTCTACATTTCCTTAATGGTCCAAAAAAGATCAGACCAGTTTCTATTTTTAGTGTTTAATGTGACAACATCAAAGTTAATATCCTTTAATACTTTTCCCTCATTATCTAAAGCTAAATACAATTTTATGTCATCAATTTGTTTTTTAATTCAAGCTATCATGATTGTGAAACTTGGAAATTACTCACTAATGGTCTATAATTAGCCTCTAGTTTAGCTTGTTCTCACTTAGATAACAATTAAACTCTTTTTCACTTGACGGTGATTGACTAAGTTTAAATTAGGGATTTTTATGGAGGCTAAGGATTATTTTGTAAATTTAATGGTGATGGTTATTTGGATTTAGGTGAACTCATGCCTTGGATTTGATTTAGACCCCCAACTTTATACCTTTGCCTTTTCATGCTCACAAAATCTATAATTTTGTCATTTAGTGCTTATGTTCCATATATCTAGCAACATTAATGGCATTTTTCATAAATTATTTTAAAGTAAATAATTATTATCCTTTAAAATCCTTATTTTTCTTCATGACATTGGATATTTTCTCATGAATCAATGCAAACCATTGATCTTGATCGTAGGGTTTGCATGTTATTGGTTGCCTTTAAATCAACCTCCATGGTTGTGCCACTTAGTACCTTTGTAGGACTTTTGGGCTTGCATTCCATTAGTCACATAGTGAATGTGCACTATCCATGAATCAATCCTATGGGCCTTTATAGGTTATATTGAATATTCCCTATCAATTGCGCTCCATTTGATCAACTTGCTCTGATTAACTATGAACCATCAATCCTACAAGGTGCATGAACTTTAATTAGCATCAGGATATAAAAGGGACTTAAGTTAAATATTTGAGGCTAAATTTTATTTCATGTTAATAAACATGACATAGAATTTAAGTTAAAACTCTTAAGCTAAGTTTTAGAACATGTATAAATGGTCCTAAATAATAAAAGGATCTAATGCAATGTTTTAACCTAGGATTTTTTTGTGTTGATAAAAATGATATAACTTTAGGTTAAAAATTTTAAGATAGGCTTTATGGCATATGGAATTTTCATTAGAATAAAACATAATATAAGGATTTAGCTTAAGGTTCATTATATTTAAAAAATTCAATTAGAACCTCAGGATAGAGACATAGATTACGTCTATGCCTATGAATATTAAACCACAAGATCATTTTATCATTAAATTTCAAAGACCTTAAGTGTTATTTATATTTTGTAAAATGGGGTATAATTGGTTAACAATGCAAGTAATAAATTTTTATTAATGTTTGAGAGCATATTCTTATGTCTAAGCAAGATGATCGATGAACTTAAATTTGATGGCCTCATGGACATCAATGGCAACCTCGTGGGCATCAAATGAAATTAATGAGAACGTAAAATTTAAATTCATGACATTCATTAGGTCTATAGATCTTGAATTTAACACAGTTTGCCTAATCATTTGGTCCCAACCAAGTGCAGACCATTGATTATGATCTAAGCACATGTATGTGATTGGTCTTTACAATCATGAAGAGGATAAAGTTAACTCATGGATAAATGCATATAAAAAATAGACTAAATTAAAAGCCTAAGTATTCAAAGCATAATAAAATGAGTCCATTTACATACTATATTCATAACCTAAGGTTTTAGCCTAAGGTTCATCATATTTTAAAAAAAACACACTAAACCTTAGGGAAAAAACTTAGTTGAGTTTAAATTTTTATGCATGGGACCCTTTTAGCATTAAGCTCAAATGTGGGAGAACCACATGGTGAGTCCATAAGACACTTGAAATTTTGACTCTATTTGATCCTGAGAAGGGTCCACAAAGCATCGATCGAAATATAGGTTCCCAAGACGGTGACCCTTATCATGTTTGTGGGGTTTACTTAGGCCTTTGAAATTTCAACACTATGTTTGCTCCATCATGTTTGTGGGGTTTCCTTAGGCATTTGAAATTTCAAAAATATGTTTTCTCCATAAAATTAATTTTTCATGAATAGTCATAGATCATTGATTATGATCTTGGGATTTGATCATGATTATCTCCTTTCAAATCCTTAAAGTTGTAGCATAAGTTTTATCTTAAGATTTCAATATGTTAATAAATACAATGAGACATTAGGGTAAAACTTAGGCTAAGTATATATTTAATAAAAGGGGACCCATTTAATCTTGAAGATGATCATGCAAATTTTGATCCTTAGTCCCACTTAAGTGTGGATCATTGATCATGATCTAGGTGATCATGTAGGATTGGTCCTTCACTTTATTCGATCATCCTCCATGATGAAGTAAGAGCTATCAATTCTACAAAGAAGTAAGATACTTAAGTTAAGGCTTAGGTTGATATAAGAACTTAGGATAAAGTTTAAATACTAAGGTCTTGTTCATATAAATAAACATGAACTGGGCCTTATAACTAAGACTTTAGGATAAGTATGTGACAAAAGGGACCACATGATGTAAAGAATGGGGCCAAGCTAAGAACATAGAGGACCCTGTAAACATAAATGTTAAAACTTGTTAAAAATAAAGAGGACAAAATGAGGGTAAATATAAAGGGACCAAGCATAATTTTCTAGGCTAAGGTTTGTTAATGTTAAGAAACATGACCAAGCCTTAATACAAAAATTAGGATTTAGTCTAAAGTAAGTTTAAACATGTTCCCACCCAATTTTTTCCTACCAAATCTGAATTTAAATCAAAGATCTAAGTTAGGGTTTTCTAAAGGATAGTTTTAGTACATGAATCCACCTATGAGTTCTCATAGAGTAAAGGATAGTAAAAGCTTGAATGAGGATAAAATGTGAACATCCTAGCATGATCCATTAACAAGAGATCCAATAGTAACATTAGGCAAGGTCAAAGTAAAACTATGAGGCCAATTTTATTAGGTGCAGATGATCTTCAAATTCTAATAATGTGTAGAGCATATCAAGCATATCCCTATTTAATTAGAAATGGGGGGTATGTTGTCCTCAAAAAATGGTGCTTTACAAGGGAAACATAACAATATGTTAGAACTCAAAGACTCTTATTCAAAAAAATAAATAGGTCACTTATTCCACTTGATCAATGCCATTATCAAGATCAGTTCATGGTTAAAACAAACCTTGCACGTGTAAAATTAGGATTAAACATCAAGACATAGCCATGTTGTGTGTGTTCTTTGATTCCACTTACTATTTACCATGAGATTTAGGGGACAAATTCAAGGATTCATGCCTTTAATAATTAACATTGACTTAGAGCATGTTTAGATATTCATTAAGAACCATGTTTTTATTTCAAGGAAGGCTTGGGCATTGATCTGCTACTAGCCAGGCATCCATAGCCCTGATAGAGATACCTTGGATCCACTCATGTCCTATTTACACTACTAGCTAGGCCTTCGTATTCCTGGTGGAGATTACTAGAACCACCTTTTCTTGAAAAGATTTTGATTTTTGCAATAAGGTCTTATTTTTTTGTATTTTGGGCCTTTTAGGCTTTCAACAAGGTTAGAAACCAAGGTAGTCAGGTTTAAGAATTTGGTCAAGTGTCTCATTCTTAGATAAACTCCTATGGTTGCAAACTTTATCTAAGGTAAAGATGTTTGTTTAGTGAAAATGTGACTATGCCTTGATAAATTAAGTTTTTATTCTACATGCATAATTCTTCTTAGAACCAAGTTCAAGTCAAGACAATGTTTAAGGTCTTATGGAATGGTTAACCTATCCATCAGTCCTTACTAGTTTATTCAAATTATAACATCAACCTCATATCTCAAATCCATAGTCAACATATGCATGAGGTTCATACCATCATTCCCAAACTTATGGAGTTTCAAGTAAACTAAAGAACTTTGAGCTGAGGGTTGTCCAAAAGGACTTATTGGGAGCAAGGAACAAAGTAACAATAAGCAAACACACAATGAAAAGTGGGAAGCAAAAGTGAAGCAAACAAATATATACAAACTTATACACAAGCTAGGGATAGGAATGAAAGAAATAAAAGAAACTAACTAGCCTACCTATACTAATCCTAACCATTCTTATAGATTTACTCCATGAAGACCCCAGGGGGAGAAACACTAAAGTAATGCTTGAGATACTACCCATTGGTGGGTAGTGTGAATTATTATCCTTATATGTCATTTATTTTCAAGGTGTTATATCCAAGTTTATCTACAATCTGATAGGGGCCAATCTATAAAGGTGTGAAATTGCCATGTTTGCCCTTGGGCTCAGATGCTTTGTCCCAAAAAAGAACCAAGTTTCCTTGTCTAAACACCTTGATCTTTGATAACTTGTAAAACCACCTCTTTACTATAGTTTAGTTCCTAATAAAGTTAGAAAAATATTCTTCTCATGCATCTTCCATCTGAATAATGTCCAACAACCTCAAGATTTCAAATTCTTGGTCTTCCTCCATATACTCTTGCATAAACTTGTAAGTTGGCAACTTGAGTGTGATGGGGAATACAAGTTCTTAGCCATATACCAATAAGAAGGGAGATGATTTAAGGGCCTACCTTCCTCTTGCTATATCTACCTAAAGGACATACTTGAGTAGCTTATGCAATGTTCTAGGTTTGTTTTCAACAAACTCCTTAATGGCTTTCATCAATTTTTTATTCATTGACTCAGATACACCATTACCTTAAGGATATTGGTTAGATGAAAACTTGAGAATAATGATATTATCATATGCCCATTTTTTCATCTCTATGGATATGAATGGTGATCCATTGTCACATAACAAAGGGAATAGAGTCCTAAATTTGGTGCATATGTTTTCCTCTAAAAACTTGATCACTTTTTTTTGTTCTGCATTATTCGATGGCTATTGCTTAAGTCCATCTAATGCAATAGTCAGTGGCTATTAGAACATAGTTGTGACCTTTTAATGAGTTGGGGTTGATTACCCCTAAAACTTATAGTCCCCACTAGGCAAAGGGTTTATTAATCATGATAGGTTTTAAGGGCATTACTACCTTTAATTCCTTTGTGCTAAAGATCTGGCATGAATGACATTTCCTCACATGTCTATGAGCATCTTTAAAGATGGTGGGCTGATAATAACCAACCGTGAGGCTCTTGTGAGATGTTTTCCTCTTGAATGGATGCCCACTTCCCAAATTCTCATGAAATGTGCTTATTTCCTCAGTAGCTTCTTTTTTGGACACAAATCTTAGGTACATACCTTCAAAGTTTTTTTTGTAAAAGACTCCATTTTTGATCAAGTAATGGGATATCTTGAGCCTTAGAGATCTCTTTTACTTCCTAGTTAATCATGAAAGATAAGTTACATTAATTAATAAGTGGACAATGGAGTCATATTAGTCATTAGGTTAAAAATTATGTTAATCAACTTGCATAATACTTAGCTTGGGTTTGGTATTGGCAATATTTTGAATCAAACCTTGACATCTCACTAGTTTTGTAGTTTTCATCTCTATGTCATATTCTTGAAGAACATACATCCATTTACCTCTTCTCTTTCCAATTTCACATTAGCTAAACATTAACTTAGTGGTTAGGTCTAGTAGAATGGCATACACTTTGTTCCTAAGAATGTAGTAATTAAATTTATTGACCACTTTAACTAATGCAAAGTCTTTCATATCAATCAAAGGATAATTTGACTCAAATTTTTTCAAATTAGTGCTCATAAAAGTAATTGGATGGTCACATCCTTATATTTTTTGAGTTAAAATAGTAGTAATAGTATGGTCAGAGGAAAAAGGGTAGAGATAGAAATCCTTTGAAAAGTTTGTACTTATCAATACTAGAGCTTAGCTGATTTCCTCTTTGATATCTCTAAAAGCCTTCTTGGATTTATCATTCCGTGAGACTTTATCATACTTCAAAAATCATTCAATGGTTTGAAAATCTTTACAAAGTTAAAAATGAATTTTATCACAAATTTTACTTTACCAAGAAATAATTTCAATTCTTTTATACTATTGTGAGGTTTTATCTTTGGTATAGCCTCCACTCTTTTAGGATCTATGGAGATTCCATCTTGGGTAATAACATGGACTAAAAATTTACCCTCAATGACATCAAAAAAGATTTTATTAGGGTTTAGGTAAATTCCATAACTTCTGCACCTTTCAAATATCTATTATAAATGCATGAATTGGTCCTCCCTATTCTTAGAGAAAAAAGTTAGATCATCCATGTAAATTACAATGCACTTACCAATCAAGACTTGGAAGGCATGGTCCATGGCCATTCCAAAATTGGCTCCTACATTTATTAGTCCAAAAGGCATTCTTTAATATACAAAAATTCCCCACTTAGTTTTGACTGTTGTCTTCATTCTGTCTTCCTTGTCTACCAACACCTAATTGTACCTTGAAAAACCATGAAGAAAAGACATCATAGCTAAACTAAAAACAATTTGTATTACTTGGTCAAGAGAGGGAAGAGGATAATTATCCTTTTTAGATGCTCTATTTAGATTTCTGAAATCAATACATAGTCTAATTTCACCATTATTTTTTCTAACAGGCACCAAATTGGTAGCCCAAGTAGAGTGTCTAATGGGAAATACAATTCTAGCATCTAACAACTTCTTGACTTCTTTGAAGATTATATGTTATAAGATTGGATTCATAAGACTTTGTTTTTACTTAAAATGTTTGAAATTCTCCTTAAAAGGTATAGTATGGGTGATGAATCTTAGGTTAAAGATATTTAAGTCATCATAAGTCTAGGCTATGACATATTTGTACTTTGTTAACAGTTCTTTAGCTCTCTTATTTTTATCATGTATATAGAATTTTCTAATATTAACTAGCTAGGGTTGATCGTGATGTCCAAGATTAACTACATTGTAATATTTTTCACTCACTTTGGGAACCTTAGAGGTCTCAGCTAATTTATCTTGATCAAATAATATTTCCAAGGTAATCATGACCTTATAAAATTTATTACCATTCAGCTTAATGACTTTGCCATCAAATTTACCCTCCCCAAATGCATTTTCATCAATCTCATCAATTACCTAAGCCTTAAATACTCTTAAACTAGTCATGAAGTCTAGGATCTGTTGGTCATCACTAAAGACCTACAGATGGTTTACATTAACTAGGATAGAAGGGTAATATATCTGATCAATACTAAAGTTTGGTGAATCTTGGTCAAGCATGAGATTAGATACAACATATGCTATCTCAGCAGTAGCTTTATTTTCCTCCCTAGGGATAGAAATAATATTGAAGGCATCAAAATATTTTATAAGGTCCCAAACTATAAATTTGTACCTCTTTGAGGTATGAAATTTTGTACTGATACTTGCTTCTCACTTGATTGACTACTAGTTTTGAATCACCATAGACTATTATTTCCTTGAATTTGTTCTTCATTGAAAATTATAGACCTAATATGAGAGCCTTATATTATGCAATGTTATTAGTATATGGAAATTGGAGTCTATAAGAAGCATGATAATTTTTACCAATAGGGTAAACTAGAATAATACCTACCCCAGACCCAAATTTATATCTTGTACCATCAAAATACAACTTTCATAACCCAATAACAAAATGAGAAGCTTTAGGATCACATACCTTAGAATTTTTAGGAATGTCATCAAGCTCATTGTCCTCTTAGAAGGGGAAATCAAACATTTTCACCATGAAGGTTTGATCAATAAGATTAGATCCTAAAGTACCTGCACCATTATCTTTGTTAGGTATGACCTCAAAAGTTTCCAAATATTCTTGAAATGATTCAAAAGATTTACAAAATTCAATTAAATCAATCTCACCATGATTATTAGTATAATGGACTCTACAATAATTAGGTAAAGCAATATCAATGATATTAATATCCATGATCTTCTTGTTAGTAGATGATTCATTGTTCTTATTATTATGGAAATTATCATTATAAAACCTATTATTGTGCCCATTGAACCTTTGGAAAGAAAAGTTTCTTCCTTATCTTTTACCAATATTACCAACATGTTTTTGCAATTGAAGAAAATTAATGCTCAATTTTTGGACCATTTTTAGAATGGAATCATTCTCATTCTTGGGGGTTTTTGAATTATGAACTTAGTTGTTATTGGTACAAGTGGTTGGTATTGTTATTGGTACTAAGGAAATTTGATAATTTGAATTAAATCCATTAGTATCAAGGTGATTTAAGAACCCTAAATTTTGGTTAGGAGTAGAATGCTTTATAGGTAGTTGGTATAGATTTTGGAGTTGGTTGAGAGTATGCACATTCTAGTCATTATTAGGAAAGAAATTCGAGGTATGCATACACAGATTGACATTGGGAAAAAAGTAGGTCATCTAACCTTGAGGTTTTATTTGGTTATTTATGATCATATCCCTAGTATAGGCTAAAACCAATGTGTCTATATGACCTACAACCCTCTGTATAAATACTGAAGTTATAGGATCAAGAGAATCTTTGTAGATCTCTAAGGTTAACACCTAATTGTGTTTATAAGGGTCAATGGTTATGTTCTATACCTTATATACCCTAGCATTAAAATCTCTTATAGTATCATTGGCATCCATTTTGAGGGTGATAAACTATTGGTACATGACACAAGGGCTAATGATTTTACCAAACTAGTCAATGAAAATGTTATTGAATTCATCCCATGTGGTAATGCAATTGTTAGGTAGGTTTAGGAACCATTAATATGTAGCATCCTTATATGTGAAAGGAAATAACATACATCTTACATATTCATGAGTGACATTTAGTAATCTTAATGTAGCGTTAAAGGATTTAACATGTTCTTCTACTGTTATAATACCACTAGGATTAAAAGTCAGTAAATATTTTTTTGGATTGGGAGGAAGGTCATGAACCACACCTTGATCATTAATAGGAGAGCTTAATAAGTAATACATACCTTGGTTAAGGTTGAATGTAGGAGTACTTTGGAGTGGTAATGTTGATAAGACTTCAAATATCTACGTCCACCTTTATCTCTTCTAGCCCCCTTATGGGTGTCTAGTTCTAGCAGATGTTTTCTTGTTTTTGAATGCAATATTGTCTAGATTCTTGGAAATTATAGATTTAGTACTTTAGATCCTATTTGAAATATTATGTGTCAAATAAACCTTTACAAAGAACAAATATTAGACTTGTACATTAAATAAATTTTGTGAAGATTTATGAAAAGAACAACAAAGGATGTAAATCTTTAACTAAGTTAGCTCAAAGATGTGTCTAATTATGTAACTATGATCTATATTTAAAAATATAAGCTTAGATAAATTTATATCCATAAAAGATCTATCAATATTTAATCAAAACAAAACAATCTAACCTCAAATAATTTGGATTCTTAGATATGAAGTTATCTCTACTAGAATTAAACATTTATCCTTAAAAAATCTTGATCTTCATCTAAAGGAAGCATAAATATGGGTCAAAGACCATGAATATCAATGAAATTTACACTTTTGAGAAAATAACTATGCAAATATGTAAAGATAACACCAATCTTTGGTCAAAACACACCCAAGTTAGCAAAGATCTTATAAATTCACAAAGAGCCCTCCTTCTAATGCTAGTGGAGCTCATTTTATTGATGCCTTTAGATTTATCATAGGTTCTCTTAGTGTCTAAATAACACTTATCATTTTATAATTTAGGGAATTCAAAGTATGAGTAGTAGATAGGGTAATCTAGTTACCTGTGGTAAAATAATGATAGAGCAATAAACTATTTGATAATATTTATATTAATTAGGGGTTGGGAGACACCATGTCTAATCTAAGAAAAATGTAAGATATCTATGCTATTATCAATGAATTTGTGATCAATATCTAAACTATAGATTAATCTAAATGACTATTTACATTGGAGCTTAAACTAAAGTAGATTGATCAAAAAAGGGGCAAAAGGAAGGGTAGGGTAGAAAGAAGGTGTTCTCATTTTAAGTCCAAACATTATGAAAAAGTTTAGATGCCATTAAGATATACATTCAAACCAATACATGAAATGAAATAGATATAGAATAGAACCTACCATGTACCAGTCAATTGTCTAAGGAAAGGGTGGAACAATGCAAATAAAAAACTAGATTCAATTTAAAGATTTACTTCACAAACAAATTACATTAGCACATCTATAAAAGAAGCAAAGGAAGTGAAATAAACTTAAGATATTTTGATTAACCTATCATAAACACAAGTTAACAATATGATCTAGGAATTTGACTAAAGAGATGATGGTTAGTATGGTGTTAGTTCCAAAATGAAAACAAAATGAAATAAACACACTAATAACATAACATCTCTAGGTCTAGACACTAGGGAGAGCTTAGTTAACAAAAAAAAATTAAAAACACAAATAAAAAGTAATGAATAAAACACAATAATTCCTTCACCTTCCTTGGATTCTCCAAATGCCTTTGTAGTAGTAGCTTGCTCAGTTTTGTGTTCATGAAGTCCTTGGTAATAAAAGCTTGGCTACTTCCACTTGTCCTTGTCACCTTTGGCTTATGACTTGGCTTGGCTTGGAATCAATTTGGCATGGTAACACTAGTTGCTTAAATATTTTCAAATCAATCCTTCATTATAACTTTGCATAAATTAAGCTTAGAAATGATGTTGTGAGGCCTCCTATTTATAGATTTTTGAGAATGTCTAGAATCAACCTAAACTATCCATTTCAAGATTGAGATGTGTTGTTGAGGATTAAATCAATTTTTGGAATTAAGTTTGTAATTATCCTCATCATGACATTGGAATAAGGGGCAATTAAGAGGCATGGAGGGCATCATGGAAGGCATTGATGAGGCATGGAAGGTATGAATCTTGATATTTGTGGCATTTATGGCCTCGAGATGTCTTCCCAAGAAATGAGGTGACTTTATGACATAGATATTCAATATTTATTTCCAAAAATAATTATTCAACAAGGTTCCATGGAATTTTTGATTAGGCCTTGATTTGGGTTAATTAGATCTTAAGCTTGATTAAGTACTTTGTGCACAAATTACTTAAATTGATCAGAATGCCTTATTATTGGTCCAAAATTTAGTTGGATTAGAATTGGAAGTTCACATTAGATATATTGGAACCATATTCCCATTTAGGCTGTTACCAAAAACAAATAATAGAGGCATGAAGCTTGTGTAAGAGATTTGATAGAAAAGAGCAATCCAAAGCACCTAGGTGCAAAATTGGCATTTTGACTCAGAATGATCTGATCAAAATTAGCTAGCCCATAAATTGCATTGCCCCATTTAATGATAATCTATCCAAAATTAGCACTTGAATATATAAAATTTAACTCATTTAATTCATTTTAGTGTTTTTAGGCCAAATTATGTATTTTAGGTGGAAATTAGCCAAAATCCTGGTTGAAGGTTATCAGTGGCCATATTTAGGTGTCTTCAATTTACCCCTATTTGGGAAGGCATTCCAAGCTATAAGGATAGTAACATCTTCTCAAAGAATGAAAAGGTCATGCATGCTTATAATTGCAATGATGATAAACTAACTATATGATGCCTCCTAAAGGGAATGGTTGGCATAAGTATGGTGGTAAACATTCCCTCAAAAATAAAAAATAAAAATGAGGGGACCATAGAAAGGAAAGATGATGGGATGAAAACACAATGATATTGAAAAAGTAGTCAAAATCATTGAGAATGCAAGTGGGACGGTGTACAATGGTTTGCCCAAGGTGATTGTAAGTATTGTACCTTGATAGTGGTAACGTGGTATGATAACACAATGATTTTACTAAGGTGGTTATAATCATTGAGAAGATGGAGATAACACAGTTAGGATAGATAAACAAGATAATAACATGCTCTTGCATGGGTAGAATAAGTAAAGTGGTGACAACATAATGATTTGCCCAAAGGTGGTTATAATCATTGAGAAATGTAGGTGGGATGGTGTGAAATAATTTACCCATAGAAGGTTATAATAATTGAACCCTGATTATGGAAAACATGATAAACTTGGCCAAGGATGATGATAACTTAACAAAAAAGGGTAATTGAATTAGAACAACCTACTAGTAGGGAGATGCTCATTTGAAATAATAAGGGTTAAAATTCTTTCCTGGTTAATTACTCTATTTGGGATATGATGGGATTGAATTAGGTTGTTGATTCTAAAGAGATGCCACCATTATTAAATAAAGTTCTTAAAGATAAGGTTTATTGTGGCATGTGATGGTAGGCTTCATGATAGAACACCATAGATACTTGGCCAAAATATGCATGAGGACTGACTCTTATAATCCAATACTCAATAGAAAATAATGCACCAATGATAGAAACCATGATGACAATGTAAACATATGAATATGGATGGATTCAAGTGTAAGTGTCAATAACAAATCACCCAATGAACACACATAAACTAAATTAAGCAATAGTGCTAAAAGTAAACAAATAGGTAGACAAATAAACAAAATAAGTAGAAATAGACAAACAAACAACATAATAAAAACCCTACAAACATTGCCCCTAGAAAATAGTCAACAACTTAAAAAATGAACAAAATGGGGGAATAAAAGAAAGGGAAGGGGATGGTCAAGCTGTCTCCATATGCACTAGGCAAGTGGATGCTACCTACATAGTTTTATGGATGTAATATCCAATAAAAAAACTTCAAGCCAAATGTAGTTCTCCTAGGGAATGGGAAAAATATGATAACTAAGGAAGAAAAATAGAATAGATGTGATAGAAGAATAGAAATGGTCTTGAAAAATGTCAAGTGTGTGAGAGAAAAGGGCCAAAAAGGATGGGTAAACTAAATGACAAGTGATTTTCTTGTAACTTAGTAAGGGTTCATAGAATCCTTAATACAAAGAAGTGATCAATTTTTTTGTTCTTTTATAATGTTTTTTCAAATGTTTTTGAAATTTTTTGAAGTGTCTCAACTCGATAAAGAATGAAGAGACACTAAATGGTTCAAGCTCACAAAATGGTGAGAGTGTTAAAACTTAGGTTGCTCACAAAATAGAGAGAACATGGCTTAAGTCACTCACAAAAGGGTGAGAGCATGGTTTAGGTTTCTCACAAAATGATGAGAACATGACTTAGGTTACTTTCCAAAAAAAGAGAGTGTGAGGAAAAGGTTGACTGAGCTAACCTTAACAAGTATTGAGCACTACCTACATAGTCCTAGAGTAGGATCTCAAGTCACTATAGTTCCACCTTTATAGTAGGGGAACTTGACTAGTGTAGCAATCAATTCAAAAAAAATAGGTACAATTGGTAAAAAGGCATAGTATGACACAAGAAGTGGAAAGTTGGTATGTCAAGGCTTCATGTTTCCCCTAGCTTTCCCATAGGTGGTTATAACTAGGACATAATAGCATATATCTATGGTACTAATTTTCACAACGGTAGTTATAATTAGTATTAATATTAGTGGTAAGAAAGGAATAAAAAATGAAGGATGTAACTACCAAAACTTCTATCACACTATCGCAAAATATGCTCTCTATCTAAAGTAATTAAACTAACTAATGAACTAATTAGATACCTTGATGCTAAAACTACATAATGAATGACAAAAACCAAGGTCAAATGGGTTAGGCTTTATGACACAATGGGTTGATAGGTTGGTAGTGAAAATGTGGATACAATGAAGAGGACAGATAAGGATGGTATTTATATAAATAAGAAAAGTGATAAAATGGCATAACTAAAATGGTACTTATAGAAAATACACCTTAACATTCAAGCATAGTACCACTTGAGATGAATAATATTCATTAGTTCTAAAATTTCATTATTGTCTGGTGTGATAAGCTTGTATGCTCCTAATCCATAATCTGCAGTGATAATGAAAGGCCCTATCTAGTTTGGTTTGAATTTCCATTTATGCTTCTTCTCAACTATGGTATTATTTTGGTTTTATTTACGAATAAAATCACCATGTTGGAATGTTCTATGCTTAACATGCTGATTATAGTGGCCTTTGAGTTGGTTCTGATATGCTTAAAGATTGTTGAACATAGCCATGTATTTTTCATCAAGTAGGTCTAGCTCTTATAGGCAAGCTACTCAATAGTCATGATCATCCAGAACATGCTTGAAAGAGATGCATAGTGAAGTTAATTCAAACTCAATGGGAAGGATGGATTTAGTACCATAAATGAGTATGGAGTGGCTCGTATGGGGCTACGATGATTGGTATGGTATGCCCAAAGGGTAGGGAATATCTGGAGGTGCCAACCATGACCAACATTATTGAAAATATTTTAAAGGATGTTAAAAATTGTTTTATTAGATGCCTTAGCTTGGACATTACCTTGAGGGTAATATGCTATATAAAAATGTTGGGTGATGTTGTATTCAGTACATAACTGGTCTACATATTTATTCTTGAATGATCTTCTATTATCAGATATAATGTTAGAAGGGATATCATAGTGACAAATGGGGTGGTTGAAAATGAATTTGTAAATTTGATTTTCAGTCATGTAAGAGGTATAACTTAAACCCACTTAATGAAATATTCAGTGGTGGTAAGGATATCTTTATGGCCATCAAATGAAGTGGGTTTAATCTTCCCAATGAGGTCAAGACCCCATGTAGAAAATAGCCATGGTGTCAACATTGATTTTAGAGTTTTTGCTAGGGCATGAATTAGATTAGCATGTTGTTGACATTTATCACACTTTTTTACATATGTAGTGACATTTACATCTATTGTGGGCCAATAATAACCAGTACACAAAAGCCATTTTTAATACGATTACCCCACTAGAATGAGATCCACATACTCCTTTTTGAACTTCTTTTAACACTAGTGTAGACTCTACTGAGTTTAAACAACGAAGCAGAGTTCCATAAAAACTATGATGATAAAGGGTGGATCCAAGTAGAGTATAAAAAGTGGAATGATGAATGAAGGATTTGGTTTGTTTTTGAGATAGGTTAGGTGGCAGAACCAGGTCATGAAGGTAGTTGTAAAGGTCAGAGTACTAGATAGAATTAGTACCAAAAATATCACAAATCAAGGTAATGGTTAAAGGTTCATGAGCTAGTGTTGACAAATTCTCGATGAGGAACTAATACTCTCTAGCTTTATCTATTTTTTAAATCAAAGAGCCAATAGTAGCCATGGCATCTACCATTTTATTACTAGCCCTTGGTATGTGCTCAAACTGAATGTTGGCAATTTTATTTTTAAGAGTGTCAACCGTAACTTTATATGGAATCAACGTGTCATATTTGGTCTAAAAATGATCTGCGACCTGATTGATGATTAACTAAGAATCACCATAAACATGGAGATAAGATATATTCCAATTCACTACATGTTGAAGACTTGCAAAAAGTGCTTCATACTCGGCCATGTTATTTATACAAGGAAAGATGATTCTAAATGATTTAAGGATTATATCCCCCTATGGTGTAATAAAAAATAGGCCTACCCCTAATCCATGTGTAGTAAATGAACTATCAAAATATAACTTCTAAGGCTACTGCTCAAGGGGTGTGTCAATGATGGTCATGAGGGATCCATCAAGAAATTTAAACATGAGTGGTTGTGTGTTTGTGAGAGGTGCTTCAACAAGTTGATTTGTAAGAAATTATCATTTGATTGCCTTTCGATTGACATACTTTATGATAAAATCATTAAAAAGCATGATCCATTTAGCCATTCTACCTTACAAAGCTATTTTAGTTAGTAGATATTTAATCATATCTACTTTTGAAATGATCATGGTTTTATTAATCAACATGTAATGACACAATTTTTAAGCTAGAAAAACCATGGCTAGATAAGATTTTTCAATAGGTGCATATTTATGTTCATATGTAACCAAGGTATAGCTTAATTAGTATACAATGTGCTCCTCTCCTTTTTCATTATGTTGATCCAAGAGTGCTCCCAGAGTGTGGTTAGTAGCTAATAGGTATAACAAGAATGGATTTCTTGGCATAAAAGGCAATAAAATAGGTGGATTAACAAGACATTATTTGAGTTGTTGAAAAGCTATTTGGCAGTGATAATCCCAGTGAAATACAACTCCTTTCTTCAAAATATGTGTAAATGGATGACACTTATCTACTAACTGAGAAATGAAGCATCAAATTGACTGTATCTTACCTTGCAAACTATGGAGCTGCTTCAAATTGGTTGGTGGCAACATATTGGTTATAACATGGAGTTTATCTAGATCAACTTCATACCTCTATGACACACAATGAAGCCAAGTAATTTGATTGAAGTTACACCAAACACACATTTATTTGGATTGAGTTTGACTTTGTACTCCCATATCGTTTACATATCTTATGTAGCACTACTAGATGGTTGGCCCTAGCTTTGGATTTTCCTAATATGTCATCGATATAGTCTTTAACAATATCATGCATCATATCATGGAATATGATAGTCATAGCCCTTTGATATATATCTCCAAAATTCTTAAGGCAAAATGGAATTACTTGATAACAAAATGTTCCCCATTGAGTGGTGAACACTATTTTATGCTGATCTTTTGGTGTGATTTTAAACTAGTTGTATCCTAAAAAGCCATCCATGAGTGAAAGAATTTCATAACTAGCCATGGAGTTGAAGATCATGTGAATATTAGGTAAGTAAAAATAATCTTTAGGATAAGATTTGTTGATGTCTTACAAATTAATACAAATTTTGATTCCTTTTGGCTTTTTACTAATAGGTACAACATTAGCGATCCATTTAGAGTAGTCAATAGATCAAATACATCCTAATTCTAAGAGTTTTTCTAAATCTTTCTTTACTAATAAAATAATGTGAGGATGTATCTCACATAGCTTTTGTTTTACCAGTTTGGCATTAGGATTAACCATAAGGTGGTGTAAAACCAAGGTGAGATCTAAACCTAGCATGTTAGAATAAGCCCATGCAAAAATATCCACAAACTCTCCAAAAAGAGCTATAAAGGTGCCATGTCACTCCTCAGTGAGGGATGCACCGAATTTTATCCATTTCAAGTTTGATGGAGTCTTGATATTTACCTCTATTATAGCTTTGACTAGAAGGGTCAAACCATCTTTTAGGAGAGTAGGCAGTGATTTGAAATATTGAATTATGTTAGGGTCCTCTGTTAGGACTTTCTCTTCAACTTCTCCTAGGCATGATGAATCTGAGTCCCCTAATGGAAGATATAGCCATGTGACAAAAACCTTAAAAAATTCTTGAATAATTTGATCAAATAGTTGTTGTTGCTCAAATCTGAATTTGAATCCATAGACAAGTTCATCATTGGTGGTCTCCTAGTTTAAATTCAAAGAAGAATGAACACCCTCGTCTAATGGTGCCTGAAATAGGTTTTCACCACTAGAATGGACTTCATATTTACTTTTTCCCTAGTCAAAAAGTGCCTCAAAGAGGTTTTCACTTTGGGACCTCAATTTTTTACTTAATTTTTTTTGGCTAAGGGTATTCACTTGCTCTCCAAAATAGGCTATAGGACCCAATGTAATTAACAATCTTGATTTTTGATCTCCTAATAGAACATTGTCTCTGAGGCCTAAAGAGTCATAGAGTGCCTCATCATTCTAGAAATCATCAATTAGCAAATTGGATTCTTCTTGGTCCCAATCTATTAGTTGGGGATAATATAATGACAATGGATTGTGATGAATGGCCAGGGTAAGGGTACAAATGGCATTGCTATCAAATAGGTTGGTTTTAGATAAGTTATCAAAGGTGAGGCTATGATCAAACTCTACTTCACTATCATCATCATCATCATCACTACTCACTAGTGAGGGAGTTTGAATAAGATATGTGGGGTCACCCCCATGTGGTTTAAATCCAAGTCCATAAGGTCTTTCATACTTAGTCATGGAAATTGGCTTGATGGTTCCTTGTTGATTTAGTCTGAGGCCTATTCCTTCATAATTGTGATGTTCCATGATCCTATTGGGAATAGGATACTTGGCATTTTTATAAAAATCAACTTGGTTGTCATTGTATAACCATGAATCATCCCCTTCAAGAGGGTTAGCTCATAATCTAGATGCTGGTACAAATGTGACAGGTCCCTTATCTTTGTTCTTCTATTACCAATGCATATGAGGGGTGACTTTAGGTCACTTAAATATTTTTTGATTTTGAGGAAGATTGGAAATATGAAATGTATCATGGGTCACATACTCTCTTGGTCCATTATATGAAATAGTGAAATGATTAAAAGCTTCAAGAGGTGGCATATAGGAAAGGGAATCTAAGGTATTAGGATCTATGCAATTATCTGGTGAAGGATTAATAAGTATAGCTTTTTCTTTATCCTTCTTGAAACTTGGATTCATACCATATTGATAATTATAGATTTGAAATTTGGCCTTAAGATGTTTTTAGTGTTCATATGGGTATAAATCTCATGAAATATTTACTTTCATCCTTGAGTGGGAAAACTTGATACATGGGTGCAGTGTTGATGGGACTACATGAATCTCATGTAACCAAGGCCTACCTAGAAGCATATTGTATGATAACTCAAGATCAATCACATGGAAAAGTGTATCATGGGTCAAAGGTCCAATGATAATTGACAAACTAATGGTGCCTTATGATTCTCTTTCCAAATTATCATAAGCTTTGATGGTTATTATTTCTAGTTAGAGATCTACCATTGTGGACCCAAGAAGCTTGATGAGATTTAGAGATGCTATGTTGAGGTCAGATCCATTGTCTATAAGGACATGTTTCACTTTATGTCACTTTATATAAACTTCTATGTATAATGGATGATTATGGATTAGGTCAAGGGAAGACATATCACTTTCATTGAATGTGACTTGTTGGGCTAGAGTTAGGTGTCCAACTAAAGCTTGAAATTTATCAAGGGATATGTCACTAGCAATAGTGGATTGGGTCAAAAACTCATTCAAGATGTTGTTGTGGATTATTGATGTTCAAAACAAATCTAAGATATAAATTTGTGCTGGTGTCTTCTATAGTTGTTCCACAATATCAAACTTCATGTTTTGGTCAGTAGTGAATGGTTTATTCTAAGGCTAATTAGTTGGTTGGATGACAGGCAAAGTGGTAGATGGATGTGGTCTTGGGATAGCAATCTTTGACCTCTAAGTTGTGATTTCACAATCAAGATTAAATACTTGATTATTGTTGTTAATCTATGTTGGGAATGGTGTGGGATGAAAAAAGACAAGTATCAATTGCTGATACACTTGCATGTGGTCACATGGCAAGGACAAGTTGTCAATATAAGGTCTAAAAGAGGAAGTCCTAATTTGCTAGTTTTCCTATATGCATTCCCAAGTCAAAGAAGGATTATTCATATAAGTTAGCTGAATATTATTATTTAGCAATAGTCTAGGCTAATTAGTACTTGGTATAGGATTAATGGAGATGGTATTAATGCTACCCCCTATAATATGACCTACAACCCTTTGTATTCATGTGTAACTACATGGTAGGTTTGTTGGTTGTTACCACTGTGACCTTGGTTTTATAAATTATTATATTGTTGTGGGTTCTGTTACTGATTTTGTTGATTCTAATGGTTTAGCCTTTGATTTTGATACTGTTGATTTTGCTATTGCACTGGCCATTGTTGTTGTTGCTAATTATTCTATGACTGTTGATTGTTATGTTGAGGAAAGGGGTTTTGATAGATCTCAAGATTTTGATTAGAATTGGAAGCACTATTATCTAGTTTTATCTCCCCATTTTCCAACATATTATAAATTAAATGCTTGATTCAGACACATCTTCATAGATTATTCTCATTGACTTGATGATAGTCATAGAATTCATTTTCACGGTACCAATCAGGATAAGAAATGCCTTGTAGATAATGCTTTGGTATAGGCCAACTAATCAGATTAGTGGTATCAAGATTGTGAAATATAGACTCAATAGGTTCTCCTAGGTCACTAAAGACATGATGTGTAGTCACAGTCCTTTTAAGAGGAGGGATCTGCAATGGTAAAGGCTATTGTATTTGTTGTGCAAGTTTTGGTTATTGCACTTGTGGTATTGGTTGGAGAGGAGTAAGTTAAAAAGGTGGTGCAGATGATGTTTTCACCATTAAACATAACATGATTTACTTAATCCATTTCCCACAACATTTCTATTATGGTTGAATTGCTTCAATCTTTCATGGTTATTGGCTTATTCTAGTTGTGATGCTTATGCTTGGATGAGATGTTGGTCATTTCCCTGATTGGTACTTAATTTTGATTAGTTGAACTAAGCTTGATGATTACTTTATTGATGAGTACCCCTCAATCAATAAACCTTTATCAATGATCCCCTTGAAATTATGCACACATTGTAGTTCTAGATGGCAAGCTATCTCACTATGAAAATCTTTGGTAAACATAGTGGTTAATTATTTATATAGTAAACTATGGGTGAAAAAGCTTACTAGGGCTCTCCATCACTATAAATAACTTGCAAAAATCTTACCAATTTTTTTCTTTTCTTACATTAGATCCACCAATGAAATATCATGCTCAAGATTATAGGAAAAGTGTTACACAAACTTATCAAAAAGATAATCAAAATATGTTACTAAATTTTTGGGCAACTTCAAAAACCACTTCAAGGCTTGTCTAGCCAAGCTTTTTGGAAACAACAGATAAAGGTATATATTACTATATGCCACTAGTTGACATGCGATGAAGAATTTGGTCAAATGAGCCTTATGTTCACCTTTCCATTTGTACTTATAAAATTTTGGTGGTTCATATCCTAGAAGAAATTGTATTTGTAAATACTCCATGTTGAATAAATAGGAACATATGTCATCCAATTTGAAATTTTTATTTTGTTTACTAGCTTTAATGGCAGCAATTACATCCTTCATCTATTACAATTCTTGGGATAGGAAACTAGAAGGAATATTGGTTTGAGGGAGGATTTGGGTTTAGATAGATGGTTGAGAAGTCACAAGTGGAATACTTTGACCAAGGTATGATGGAGATATCTATTGGGGTATATTGGTTTGGTTGAGGAATGGACCAGGAATACACATACACGGATTAGAATGTTTTTGAAAATGCACACTTAGTTGTGTGATATTCTGGTTCAAGTTGGTGATAAAGGTTTGAATTGGAAGATTTTATGGTTTGGATAGAGAGATATAAATATATTGTGCCTATTGTGGTTGAAAAGGGACATGCTACTAACTAATAGAACCTTGCCGTTGAGTGGGAACTTATGGACCAATACCCTGTCTCTAAATTTATGGCACATTTTGAACCAACATTTGTCTAGTAGGTATTTGAGAAATGTGGGGACCTCCTTATTACACAAATCCCTATGAGAAAGTGAAATTAGGTTGTATATTCAACATTTATCACTAACCAATATTTACATATTGTTGACTAGTTATTGGTTGGTTTTGAATTGGCATATTAGTTTGTGACTAAAAAGGTATGTTCATCATTACCTAGCGAGGTGGAATATTAGTTTCCATTGATTGAGGTGGCAATGTATTTGTTCTCTATTGCATTGATACACTAGATTATGCTTGTTATTGTGTAATTCTACTCATTACTTGTTGAGGAGTAGGGTTCATCACACTCTATCATTAAGACATGACATTGGTTGTTTGATTACCTAATATCATAGGTTGTACACTTGAGGAAGCAACTAGTTAAGGATAGGGTGTGAGAACTCCCACTCCTTGGTATGATGACCTATTCATAGGATTAACTACAAGGACATGTTTTTGGCTAGCTATTTATGCATTAGTACCACTTTGATCAAGACTGGATGTTATTTGCACATTATCTACTATGTTTGGCTCACTATTTAGTGTAGAGGCTGAAGACACTTCTTTAATAATGGGTATATGTATAAAGTTATCTAGTGAAATGGTTTATATGAATGGGTCAGAATTTGGATTCTCTTGTCTAGTTAACTCAATCAACACTCCTGTTAAAGGAAATAGGTCAATGAGAGGCTTACCATGTTCATCTGATTGAAATCACATGCTAGATTGAGATATGTTTGATATTCTATTTGCATTTGGTTAAAGTGCTCTTCCATGATATTTTAACCTCAATCAAATATATTAGGATCTTGGTATGTTGTTTAGAGTAGAACCATAGGATTTCTAGAAGAAGCCTATTGATCATAAATGATATTGTGGGGCACTCTCTTAATAGAATCGGTAAATTTTCATGGGGGAAATCTGATAGAAACTTGGCCCCTACCTCGATGGCTCTAACCAGAATCTCATATTTATTCTCTAAAAAATGTCACTCAAACAAAAATGGATCATACGTGGAAGCTATATTAATAGAATATGACTATTGAAGTATTGGCTTGTCCACTATAGGTATTGTAGCGAGGTATTGCATGGTTTTCTCTTAGTTCTATCCTAAATAAGGTGGTGTGTTAACCAAATAGTTGACCAATGGATCTTGGCTTTGTGCCCCTAATTGAGTATTATAAGAGGGATAAGAATCTATCTCATAAGCAGTATTATCTACATATGGGTCTTGCACCATTTCATCCTATGCAATGACATTACTAATCCCTAGATTATACATGAGTCCACTATGAGTGTAGGAATACATGTTGGGATCCATAGTTAATGCTTTTGTGATAAAAGGTCAAATATTTCTACAAAATATAAAAAGGACAATGTTTAAAATAGATGATGTTCCAACTTAGTCTAGATTTGTCAAAAGGATCAAAAGGTTTATGTAAAGGTTTAGGAAAAAACAAGCTAGAGTGAAGTATCTAACATTTCAATGTTCACATAAAGATAAGAAAGTAAATGGTCCTAAAAATAAAAATGCCAAACTCTAAGGTTGAAGTGTTTTAAATCATCTAATCCTAGGAATTTAAAAGTTGCTAGGTCTTTTAGCCAAACTTGAAGTCAAGATCTATGCTCAAACAAGGCATGTGCTAGGAATCTTGGCTAAATGACATCAAAATATAGACTTTGAAAATAGATGAAAGTTTTAATCTAATAGATTTGAAATACTTCTAAAAAAAACTAAGCATTTGATTCTTGGACATGAACTTGATCAACTAGGTATAAGGCATGAAACAAAAGGCACTTTAAAAATACTTTATTTTCTCATAAATAATGGTATAAAACTTGGTTCTTTTGACAAATAAGCTAGATAAAAGTGAGTAGTATAATGGTTTTAGACAAAAGATCACAAAAGCACACTTGGATTGGCCTAAAAATATAGGAACAAATTTGAAACTCTATGCAAGAGGATCTATGAAACAATATTCAAAATGTTTTGGGTAGTGTAACAATGCTATACTACCTAAAAGGTATGAAAAAAAGGTTTGTTTTAAAAACTCTCTATGGCAAAGATGATTTCATACAATTTTGATAGCATAACACTACCTTTCTTGACTCAAAATGTTGTGGTGCATAGACTCAAAGTGCAAGTGTTTATCACAAAATGACTTAAGTCTAACAAGTGATGACAATGACTATGAGTCTTTAAATGACCTCCAACCTAAATTGGAAATTAAAACTAAGTTCTCTCAAGTTTAGTGCAAATGATGAACCCACTTAACACATCAACCCTATGAACTTGTAAAGGTGTAATTTCAAATTTAAATTATAATTGAAGGACTTAAACAACTTTGGTAAAGGTCTAGAATCAATTGGGTAGCATAACTACACCAAAGTGGATGATATGACTGTCAAGCTTTTGATGAAATTTTAAACAAGGCAAATTGATGATCTCACGTGAGCAACATAGTGCCTCTTTATTCAAAGGAAAATTTGGACTATGTGTTTGGTTTGGATTGTTTTTTTAAACTAAGTTTTAACTCTAAAGAAAACTTTAAACTAGGTTAAGACCAACTAATTAATCACCCTTAGATCCTAAACTAACAAGGTTGCTTGGTATTGTTGGAATCCATCAATATACATCATTTGAGAGGATTTTAAGTGTTCATCCAAAAGTAAATGTGCATTATATAGTAGGGTTTTTATAGCCCCACTTCTCTCAAATGATAGTATTGAGACATGGACCTTGAGGTGCACCTTTTACCAATAATACTTCCATGACAAGTGGGGATTTGTCTAAGATATACCAAGTTTTTTAATGATCTAGGGGAATCAATTGCATAATGACTTTCACACCAAATAATGCAAAATAAAATTGCAAATTTTAGGTCCATATCACTTGACTTGTTGAAAAAAGGTCTAGTCCTTTTTTTCAACCACTACATCCTATTGTTCACTCAGTGTAGTGTGATATCCAAAGTGACACTACGTCTTATGTTCAACTTCAAAGGAGTCAAATGAAGTTAATGTTAGGAGATGAAACCCTCAGTCAAAACTTCCCTAAATAACTTACGAGAGGTGATGGAGTCCCCCTCGCAAGCCAAGATGCATACAAATAAAAAAAATGTGAAAGTAGAAAGACTTTAGGGTCATTTACAAGGTCACCCAAACTTTGGTGACTTTTTAGGGAGTGATTTAGATGAATTTATTTATAAGCCTTGGACTAGGCTATTTTCATTAGGAATGGCACTTTTGATTCTAAGGGTTCCCTATAGGGGACAAATGGAAGAGCATACATGCAACATTTCTCTCTTTTCCAAACAAAAATTTGATTAAAAAACTATTGCAAATAATAATTGACAAGCGTGTTCAATTTTAAACCCAAAATGAAATATTTGGTGGTGTTCATTTGACCCCTTGATCTTAGTTGAAAACTTTGAAAACATTCACCAAAACATTTAAATTCTTTGTTAAACACCCAAAACAAGGTTCCTAATTGATTTTGAAGCATGCAAAGGTGATTTAAACATGTTTTGAACAAATATCAAGCTTGGTCCTACAACAAAATTATTAACATGTCCTTTAGCTTTGAAGCTCTTTTTAGCTTGAAACAATGACCTTTGGAAAAGTAGCTCTCAGGTCTGTGTTTTTAGAAAAACATAGTGACCAATGTTAGTTATTACCACTAACATCATTTAATTTGGCTAACTAAAATTTAATCGATGTCAGTTTTGATAATCGATGTTGGTTAATCAAGTAACCATTGTTGTATCACTTATCAATATTGGTTACTTTGTAAAATTGTGGTAAATAAAAATAACAAAATAAAGTTAGAAAATTATTTTGTAAGAGTTTTAAAGGTTCAAATAAATATTTTAGTTTAAAAATGATCTCCTTTAGGTGTGAGATGCATCTAGTCCCACTGGGTGTGCCATTAGGTGATCTAGGAATTTGACTCAAGAGAGGACGGTTAGTATGGTGTTAGTTCCAAAATGAAAATAAAATGAAATAAACATACTAATAACATAACATCTTTAGGCCTAGACACTAGAGAGATCTTAGTCAACAAAAAAAATGACAAACACAACTAAAAAGTAAGGAATAAAACACAAAAATTCCTTCACCTTCCTTAGATGCTCCAAATTCCTTTGTAGTAGTGGCTTGCTCAGTATTGCACTCATGAAGTCCTTGGCAATGAAATCTTGGCTACCTCCATCTCTCCTTGGCACCTTTGGCTTATGGCTTAGCTTGGCTTGGAGTTAATTTGGCATGGTAACACTAGTTGCTTAAAGCTTTTGGAACAAATCCTAGATTATAACTTTGCACAGATTAAGCTTACAAATGATGTTGTGAGGCCTCATATTTATAGATTTTTGAGAATTTGTAGAATCAACTTGAAACATCCATCTCAAGATTGAGATGTGTGGTTGAGGATTAATTCAATTTTTGGAATTAAGTTTTTAATTATTCTCATCATTATATTGGAAGAAAGGGCAATTAAGAGGCATGGAGGGCATCATGGAAGGCATTGATGAGGCATGGAGGGCATGAATCCTAATATTTGTGTCATTTATAGCCTAGGGATGTCTTCCTAAGAAATGAGGTGACTTGATGATGTAGATATTCAATATTCATTTCCAAAAATAAGAATTCAACAAGTTTCCATGGAATTTTTGATTAGGCCTTGATTTGGGTTAATTAGCTCTTAAACATGATTAAGCACTTTGTACACAAATTACTCAAATTGATCAGAATGCCTTGTGATTGGTCTAAAATTTGACTAGATTAGAATTAGAAGTCCACATCAAATGCATTGGAACTATAGTATGTTACCAACAACCAAAATAGAGGCATGCATCTTGTGCAAGAGATTTGACAAAAAAGAGCAATCCAGAGTACCCAAGTGCAAAATTGGCATTTTGACTCAAAATGATTTGATCAAAGTTAGTTGGCCCATAAATTACATTGCCTTATTTAATGACACTCTGGCCAAAATTGGCCCTTGAATATATCAATTTGAACTCATTTATTGCATTATAGTGTTTTTAGGCCATATTGTGCATTTTAGGTTCAAATTAGCCAAAAGCCTCGTTGGAGGTTATCGAAAGCTAGATTTAGGTATCTATAAACAAATTTACATTCATATATGTATATCAAGAATCAATGAAAACCATTCAAATCTGAATATCCAAAAAGATAGTTGAGAGAGTAAAAATAATTGCAAACACACGAATAAATACTAGACAATCTTTGTAAAATTATTTTCTTGTATTAATTACTCAAAGTTTACACAAAGTTTTTTCTCAAAAACTCTCTCCCTTAAAAAATGGTAATAATTCTTTTTTATAGGAGACTAAAGTATTACACTAGTTAGTCATGAGATTAAAAATGTATAAAGGTAAGGATAACTATTCTTTTTACAAAGTTATAGAATACATTCCCTTTTCTAAAGTGGACTGACCTATAGGCCAATGTGCTAACAAAATGGCACATGCCTTTACAAAATAATATTATATTTTTGAATATTACAAAGTTTCTAACAAAGTAGAATATTATCAACCATTTAGTGGGCCCTATATTGAATAACTCCCCTATTGCTCATAAATAATATTCATGGCATTTAGATGTTATTCATTGACAACCCTTAAGTTGATAGTTGTATCTAATAGGAATTCATCTTCCTATTCTACCAAGTCATCAAAATCTCTGTCATTTCTGACCATTGCTTCCTTGATACTCCTAGCTTCAACAATATTCTCCTCCATAGTTAGGGTCATGCCCATGATCTTGCTCTTATCACCCCCAGACTAGCCTTGACTCTTGATTCCTACTAATTGCATAACTAGGGTGACCCTATGCTTGTACTCATCTTATACAATGATGCCTAAGGAGATAAGTGTGGTAGGCATGATAATCATGGTTCCAAGAAGTTGCTCAATTCTATTCATCTCCTTATCATCCCTTAGGACCCTCTCTAAGTTACTCAACCATGCACTTAGACCCTAGATCTTGTCAATAATTATTCCCATAATTGTATTCAAATGGGTTAAGCTTATATTTTTGAAATCAAGAATCTATCCTCAATCAATATGTTGATTAGCTCCTTCATTTTGTCTCTTGAATTCTGCCACTAGGATATCAAACCCTTGGCTACTACATCTAGGTGAGATAATGGACTATGCCTTATCTTCATATACTTTAAGGATTTGAATATATCATAAAAATATGCCTCAAACATCTTTATATTTTCTATAGAGACTAAAATGACAACCTGTGTCTCAAGATTTTCTTTTTATTTTTCTAGATTTTCTATCTTTTGATATAGGCCTTTGATGCTTGATTTTAGTTGGGCTGAATGGGCATTAGCCAATCCAAATATGTCTTCTTCATGGACTGGGTATTCACCTAGTCCCTTACCTCCTACTAGAGTTAAGACCACAAAAGGTTAAACTCTGTAAAAAGTAAGCTCCTCATTCCCAACCATGGTCTTCTTTGTTGTTACCCTCTCCAAGCCTACTATCTCTAGATTGAATTACACATTGATTGATGACTCTCTAATTTTTGAAGGTTAAATAATATCAATCTATGTGCTAAATGAGGTTTTAATGGTGTCTACCTAAGTACCACTTAACCCCCTACAGGTACTCATCCTTCTTTCCTCCTCTTCCTTCACCAGAGCCACTATCCATGGCTTTAGCTCATCATTAATAGTGATGTTGATTATACTAGTCATGGCCCATGAATGTTGTAGGTTTGGGATATTTTGCATATTCTCATAAATGAACCATTCAAGGATGATTTACCCATGAATGGGGTTCTCATCACTGAATAAGATATCTTTACTCAATTGATGAGTGAAGGTTAACTTTAGCTTCTTATTTCTAATTAGGACCAATGCCAACTCAATCTTCCTCTTTTATAGGGATGAAACTAGAACTAGGTATAAATATAACTCCTTCCCCTTTTTTTTTAGTCTTCCTTGGCTTGAGCTTGAGGATCCTCAATTTTTTATTCATCTTCATCTGATCTGTATGCCTTAGCAAAAAAATTGAGTGCATATTCTACTGTCTCCCCAGGACCTAGTGCAATCATGTCAAGGAACTCAATTAGGGACTCTGGTATTTTAGGTTGGGAAGAAGAATATTCCCCCTCACTAGGCCTTTATTCCAATTTATCCTTCTTAGTTCCTTATACAACTTATGATTGAGGTTGTTGTAGTGGTTATTCTAGAGGGGGCCTAGAAAAAGGTCCAAACAACAAGTGGTATTGTAGGGGCCCCATATACCATATCTAACCATATTTTTCCTCTATAGATAGCCTAGCCTCAAGGCTAATATTGTTCTTAATCAACTTGGCCAACACTTTTGTGAAATTTGAGGTCCTGATATACATCATGTCATGAACACCAATCCTATGTTTATAGGGGTAATTTAATGTTTTTGATTTCAAATTTTTGGTGACCCTATCATAAGGGTCCCACTACCTTAAATCATCTAACTATAAGTTGAAGGAGTCTCTATGTTTGGAGATGACATCTACATGCTCCCAATTATATAAAATAGTCCTACTGATGGCTAAAGGAAAGGGGTGAAGGAGTCCCTTCCTTTTGATCTTGCATACAATATCTATACCATGGGAAAGTTGGTATGAAACCTCTTATTCTATCAATTTGGTTGGTACATGGACTTGTAGTATGAGGGGCTGAATCAAGGTCCCTTCTATTCTAATCAGTGTGAAATTTGAATACAACTAGATATCTCCAATCAATTTCACATACTTCTTGACAAGAGGGCTAACCCTGCCCATGGGGATCCCTATAATAGCTTCTACCAAAGCTAGATATACACAATCACAAATGAATTGTACATTATGTCTATATTTAAATATGTTCAATTTGGAATAATGATGGGAAACAACATGTTTCCCTTCAGGTGACCAATTATTTATGTTAGGGATTTTGGTGGCGGCCAAGAGGGAATCTAAAAGATAGGACATTATGAAGAAGTGGCTGATGGTTTTCTTCTTTATGGCTAAAAATTGTTGTTTCAAACAAATATTAATCATCTCACCTATTGGGGGAGTGAGTCCTTTTTATTCTATGAAGTATACATAAGGTACCTAAATTTTATTAATGTGTGTGGTGGAAGGGGATCTAAATAATCTATTTAGCAAGGTCATAATTAATCTAATTCCTTCCCTAAATTAGACAATTAGGATTTTCCTGGTGGGGTCTTAGATCACTTGGGTTCTGGTAAGCAACCATAGGGTAAGGATGGTGTTCTTGTCATTTTTACCAGTCCATTTTCTAATTTTAGGAAAGTCTACCTACATCTTGCATAGATTTTAATAGCTTTCAAATGTAAGAGGGTAAATATATGAAATCTTTTTAAAAGTATGTTCATGAACTACCCAATCCTAATCAATTTTGTAATCTTTGAAAATGGGGGCAATAACATTGATACAAGACAATACTTTAGGTTTTATAGTAGCATGATGAAGACTAGTCATTTGGATAGAGACTAGGTCATTATATCTCTGGAGGATTGTAGAATTCTATTGTTCCCCCCTCATGATGGTTTGTATTTCTTCAATGGATTAAAAAATCTTAGACTAGTATCTATTTTTGGTGTTTAACGCTGTCACATCAAAGTTAATATCCTTGAATACACTTCCCTCATTATCTAAAGCTAAATATGATTATGTGTCATCCCTTTGCTACTGCCTTTGAGGTGCCATGATTGTGGGACTTGGAAATTGCTCACTTATGGTCTGCAAGTAGCCTCTAGGTTAGCTATTTATTAATTAGATAATAATAGAACTCTTTTTGGCTTGACTATGAATAATTAGAGTTCAAATTAGGGATTTTTACAAATGCTAGGGCTTATTTTAGAGCTTTAATGGTGTTAGTTATTCATATTTAGGTGAACTCATGCCTTGAATTTGATTTATACCCCTGCCTTTATAAATTAACCTTTTCATGCTCATAAAATCTTTAATTTTATCATTTAGTACTTGTGTGGTGCCTATGTTTCACCCATCTGGTAACTTTCATGGCATTTTTCATAAATCCTTTTAAAGGAACTAGCCATTGTCCTTTAAAATACTTATTTTACTTTTTACCATCAGATGTTTGATCATGGATCAACATGGACCATTGATTGTGATCTCAGGGCTTACAAGTTTTTGATTGTCTTTGAATCAGCCTCTACAGTTGTGCCACTTGGCACATTCATAGGCCTTTTGGTCTATATATTATATCAATCATGTAGTGAATGCATGCTTTCTATGCATCAATCATGTGGGCCTTTATAGGTTCCATTAAATATCCCCTATTGATTATGATTCATCTAATTAGCTTGCTTTGATTAACCATAAGTTGTTGATCCTACTAGGTGCACAAACTTTAATTAACATCAAGATACAAAAGGGACTTACGATAAATATTTTAGGCTAAAGTTTATTTGATGTTAATATACACAACATAGACTTTAGGTTAAAATATTTAAGATAAGTTTTATAACACTTATAAAAGGCCTCAAACAATAGAAGGATCTAATGCAAGGTCTTAACCTAGGGTTTTATAATGTTGATAAACATGATAAAACTTTAGGTTAAAAAATTTAAGCTAGGTTTTATGGCATAGGAAATTCTCATTAGAATAAAACATAATATAACTCTTTAGCCTAAGGTGCATTTTATTTAAAAAATTACAATTGGAACCTTAGGATAAATACTTGGATTAAGTCTATGCCTATGAATATTAGACCATAAGATAATTTTATCATTAAAGTTAAAAGACCATAAGTGTTATTTTTATTTTACAAAGGGGAATCTCATTGGTTATCAATGTAAGTAATAAGTTTTTATCAATGTTTTAGGTCATATTATTATGTCTAAGCACAATGATCATTGAGATTAAATTTGATGGCCTCACAAACATCAATGATGGCCTCACGAGCATTGAATGACATTCATCAGAACATCCAATTTAAGTTCATGATGTTCATTAAGTCCATAGTATTAGATTTAACATGATCCATCTGATCATTTAATCTTGACCAATTTTGAACTATTAATTATGATCTGAGCACATGCATGCCATTGGTCCCTACAATCATAAAGATGATTGAGTTAGCTCATGGATTAATGCATATGAAAAATAGACTAAGTTAAAGGCCTATGTCTTCAAAGCATAATAAAATGCGTCCCTTTGCATATTATAGTGATAACCTAAGGTTTTAAACTAAGGTTCATTGTATTTAAGAAAATATATTAAACCTTAGGGGAAAAACATAGGTTGAGTCTAAATTTTAATGCACAGGGCCCTTTTAGCATTAAACTCAAATGTGGGAGCACCACATGGTAAGTCTATAAGACTCCTAAACTTTTGACTATGTTTGTCCTTGGGAAGGGTTCAAAGAGAATTGATCAAGATGTATGTTCTCAAGATGGTGACACTAGTCATATTTGTGGGGTTTCCTTAGGCCTTTGACATTTTAACTCTGCATTCACTTTGTTATATTTATTTACACAAGTAGGCATAAATCATTGATTATTATCTTTGGGCTTGATTATGATTGGATCCTTTTGAATCCTTAAACTTGTAGCATAAATTTTATCTTAAGGTTTATAAATACAACAAGACCTTAGGGTAAAACTTAGGCTAAGTCTATATTTAATAAAAAGGGACCTATTTAATCTTGAAAATGATCATGTTCTATTCAATCCTTAGTCTTGCTTAAGCACCAATTAATGATCATGATCTAGGTGATCACATAAGATTGGTATGATAGATTAAGGCTTTGGATTAATTGGGTCTCATTCCCTCTGATCGATCATCCTTCACAATGAAGTGAGAGTCATCAATTATACAAATAAGCAAGATGCTTATGTTAGGGCTCAGTTCGATATAGGAACTTAGGCTAAATTTTTAATACTAAGGTCTAGTTCATGTTAATAAACAAAAAAGTGGCTTTATGACTAAGACTTTAAGTTATGTAACAAAAAGGACCACATAACGTAAATAACAAGACCAAGTTAGGAACATAGAGGACCCTATAAACATAAATGTTAGACCTTGTTAAAAATAAAGAGGATAAAAAGATGGGAAATATAAAGGGACCGAGCTTAATTTAATAGGATAAGGTTTGGTCATGTTAAGAAACATGACCAAGACTTAATATAAAAATTAGGATTCAATCTAATGTAAGTTTAAACATGTTCCCACCAAATTTAAATTTAAATCAAGGGTCTAAGCTAGGGTTTTCTAAATGAAGATTTCAGAGCATGAATCCAGCTATGAGTTCTCACAGAGCAAAGGATAGTAAAATCCTAGATGAGGATAAAACTATGAACATACTAGCATGTTCCATTAATAAGAGCTCCATAAAACCTGTAACTCAAGATATGAGGGCCAACTATTATCAACATTAGGCAAGGCCAAAGAAAAACCATGAACTAATGGCGCAATTTTATTAGGTTTAGATGATTTTCAAATTCCAATAATGTGTAGAGAATATCAGACTTTCAATGTTAAGGTTCAAAATATGCACAAGGGTTCCTTTTTTTTAGAAATGGGGGGTATGTTGTCCTCAACACCCTTATACAACAATAGTCATATCACCTATAATTTAATGAATATTGGATTCAAGAAAATCTCACCACATGTCACATGAAATCTCTATATTTCACAATCTTAGCCAAATTTACACAACTATAATATTTATGGAAAACTCTGGTATTCTAATTTTTGAGGGTAGATGATTTTTTGAGATGGAAAATGATGTATTTAATAAAATTTTCCACATTCTAGATTTTTATTCAAACCTCATATCCATTTATCAAATCACACAATTAGGTGAAGGTTAAAAAATGTTGAGTTTGCAACTATAGATGTTATCAGAAGTTTGAAAATCAAGTTTTCTATTATAGCCATTGGCATGGTTGATCACAAGGTAATATTCTCACAATTTGAAAACTTTAAGTTAACCTAAACTTCATAAGTCATGAATGTAAATTTTAGTGACTTGATAGAAAATTAGAATGAGTGTTTTGGTTAGCTCAACTATCACTCATTATAAGATATTATTAATCTTAACATGGTTACTAGCTTTCCAAAAGTTTCTTTCAAAGATGGTGTTTATTTAGGTTGTGCGCATATAGAATAACATAGCAATCCATTTATCAAATTAAAATATTTGAGGGCTAGTGATAGATTTTAGTTTGTTCACAATGATCTTAAGTCCTTCCCAAAAGTTTTTAATAGAAAAATGCATATGTGTTTAGATTCACTGATGATTTCTCTTGTAGAACAAGGGTATACTATCTAAAAAATAAAAATGAAGTCTTTGAGCACTTCAATAACTTTCAAATATCTTTTTTAAAACCCATGAGAGGAAAAACTTTAGCATCTAAAAATAGATTATGAAGTAGATTTTATATCACTAATAAGATTATAATAATCTTCTATGAACATGTAGGTGTTCAAATCCAACATATTGTTCCCTACATCCATGAGTAGAAATATATAACTAAACGTAAAATTAACACACTTGTGTAAATAATAAATTTCATGGTACATTCCAATTAATTCCATATTTAGTTTTTGGTAGTGGTAATTTAATGTGAAATCTACATTCAAAATCACACTACCCACTCAATAGTGCAAGATATGATTCTTGAAGAAAAATGGTCTAGTATTAATCTTGATGTTTCAAATTTTAAGATTTTTTTGATGTAATATAAGGGCTGATATCCTAGATGATAAGCATAAATTAATGGAAAGTAAGGTCCACCCATGTATCTTTGTTAGCTACTATGAAGATGTGAAGGTGTTATGCTTTTGGCCTATAACATGTGTTGGGATATGTGTAATTGACTTGTGTCTTACATAACCCATTCCTTATGATATTTCATTTCTCCAAGTTCTAATTTGGTTAGATAGGTCAGACTATGGAGTAACCATAGACTAATAATAATATAAATAGGAGTTAAAGATTAGTACTTGATCATGATATTATGAAGTCTATTCTGATTACAAGGTTGTGAAGGTTGCACCATTGAAGTGGCTCATCATTTTATCATATGTTATGATTTATTTCATTAATATTTTGATCTATTTATATTATTATACTTATTTGGTAAAGTAATTTCTTTACAAGTGGTATCAGAGCATTAATTTGGGCCATTGAGTGTGTGAAACCCTAATATTAGAGTATCACTTATATCTCAAAATAGATTGAGAATTTCACTTCAATTGTTTTTCTAGAGTTTTAAGATAATTCAAGGACATATCGATTAAAAAAATAGGGTTTTTGGATTCATCTTGATTATGTTATTACTAGTTTAATGTTTTCCAAAAATTCACTCTAGAGGCCACATTTTAAAGAATTTTTAAGATTTATTTAAATTTTTAGAAATATTGAAAAAATATTGCGAGGGTTTATTATTTGAGTCCAAAATAAATTCAAAAATATTGGCCAAATTTAGGCCAAAGGTGACAATTAGGATCAACATTGTCAAGCCTTGTTATGGTAGGACCATAAACTAGGGGCCAAGTCAAGGGTGTTAAAAATCTAGGCAAAAATCCTTATAAATAAGATATGGATTTATAAGGGGAATTTATTGAATAAGTTATTCTATTATTTTCTATTACATATCACAAAGTAAACTATCTTGAGTATGATGTGCACAACATACAATCTAATGTGCAATGCTTACATTTTGAAATGAAGATCATACAAGCTACCTTGGTGGATATGTAAATAAATTTGAATCATATTTAGACAAACCAACCACTTATTACCATTTAAAAACTCAAATATAGTGGATATTTTATCTATCCCAATCCAAATTCAAGTACCTCACAACCAAGGAACATGATGCCAAAAGTGTAAATGTGAAATTTTAATAGGAAGGATATGATCACCCAGATCAACCAAATGGAGTTTTTTTTATATAAATTAGATTCCATGTGTCTAAAATTTGGTCATGGAATATATATATATATATATATATATATATATATATAAAACTAAAATAATTCATTTGGTATCAATGGTTGTGTATGCAAAAAAATAAGAAGGATTTCAATCTCACCTGGTATGCTTTTACAAAGGAACTACAACTGCACTATAGAAATGATGTGAGTGATAACCACTTTAGTCAATTTTAAAATATGTATAAATTAATCAAGGATTATTCTCATCAATTACAAAACCTCCCTTTGTGCATGGATAACATCCCTAAGGATCACCTAAATGACTTATTTCTTATAGGTCTCAAGGACCACATTGAACATGAGGTACACATGTCTAATAGAGATAATATATTTGAATATATTTTCAAGTATCTTAGGGTAGAGAAATTTTTTTATCTATTAAGAGATAATAATTCACTAATACCAAATATTAAAGCAAATTTTCACCATCATTCCCTTAGCCTAATAGATTGACACATCAATAAATTGAAAATAAAAATGAAAGGTTTATGTTTTATTTGTGATATAAAATGGAGAAAATCACATAAATGTCCTGAGAAGACATTGTTATACATATAAGGAGTCAAAGAGGAATAAGATGATGATGAAGCATAAAGTGAAGATGAAGAGGTGCTAGAGAAAGAATCCAAATAATCCCAACCATCTCTTATCATGCACTTTCAGATATCAAGACTTCTCAAACCATTAAATTTTTGGGTTTCTTCAAGAATCAAAAAGCAACAATGTTGATTGAATCAGGGAGTACATATAACTTCATAAACATTAAGTTGGATACTCATTTGAATGGTTTTATTTATCCATGTCCATAATTTTAGGTCATGATAATATATTGTGGTATAATCAATTATTTTGTAAAATTCCATAGTATTAAGATTTCTATGGGTGAATATAGGATATATTCTCATATGTTTTATATTTTCATGGATGGTGTAGATATTTTTCTCAGAGTCTAATTACTCATAACCTTGGGTACAATCAAGATGACTTTCTAGGAACTATTCATGAAATTTAATTCTAAAGGTAGGATATTTGAATTATATGGATTATAGGAAAAGTATAAAAAAATGATTAGTTAACATCGAATTATGAAGATTATTAGAAAAGGGGTTGATGTATTTGTAGCATGATTGTGTTCCATATAAGTTTAACCAACAAAGGTGGTTACACATCTTGATCTACAAATGATTATTGATGACCACCCATTTATTTTTAGTGTCTTTACAAAGGAATTACACTAATAAGATAGCATGATCATGCCATATGACTAATTCCAAGGATTCAACCACCAAACATCAGACTAGACCACTATTCATATGTCTATAAAATTGAAATTAAAAATATGGTACATGATATGCTAGAAAAAGGTATTATTAGACATATCCAAAGTGAATATTTATCTCTAGTGATCATGGTACGTAATAAAGATGACACTTGGAGGATGTGCCTAGAATATAGAGAGTTCAACAAGCACACCATCAAAGATAAGTTCCCTATTTTGGTAATTGATAATTTACTTGACATTTTTTATTTTATAAAACTAGATCTTCATTCTAGGTACCATCAAATCTAGATTAGCAATAAGGATATATCTTAAATAGTTTTCATAACTCATGAAGGCCATTATGAGTTTTTGGTCTAAAAAATGCACCTTCTACATTTCAAATTTTGATGAATATTGTTATTAGGATTTTTTTAAGTAAATTTATGTTGATGTTTTTTTATAATATCTTAATCTACAAATTTTTTTGGGAAGAACATTTACAACATGTGTAATAGGTTATATTAGTGATGGAACAACATAAACCTTATGTAAACCTTTAAAAAGTGATTTTAGAGTCTAAGAGGTGGAGTATTTGGGTCATATTTTTTCACACAAAGGAGTCAGAGTAGACCCTAATAAAATCAAAGATATGATGAAGTGGAAAGTGATAAAAACCCCTAATAATCTCTAAGGTTTTTGGGGGCTCATAGGTTTCTACCACATATTTATGAAAAATTATGGTAGAATAGTAACATCATACACAACTTTGTTGAAGAAGGAATCCTTATGCTAGAATGAACTAGTGACCATGACATTTGAAAAGATAAAGGAGATTATATTCAATACTTTAGTTTTGCCTACCCTTGATTTTTATAAAAATTTTATTATTGAATGTGATTCATCAAGATATGTAATGGGGGAAGTAATCTGTAGGAAGGAAGACCTATTGCATTTTAGAGTCATCAAATCAAGGGTAAAAATAAGATAAAACTAATCTATGTGAAATATATGTTAGATATTCTACATGTAGTCAAGTAATGAATGCCTTATGTGATGGGTAGGTACGTTAAGGTAAATACTAATCATGCCAATCTAAAATATATTTCAAAAAGATGATTATATTTAAAAGGGAAAAAATGGGGTGATTAAGATGTTGGGATATGAATTTGAAATCATCTATAATAAAGTCAAAGATAATTTTGTAGCAAACGCACTACTTAGGAAGGATAAATCCATAAAAGCATTATTATGTGTAATGACCATTTGGCAAGTATTTTAGCTGGAAGAGGCTAGATTAGAAAGGACAAGTGATAGGGATACACATGTTTTAATTTACAATGTCTACAATGGGTCTTGTGTTTCTAAAAAATTGAGTGGAAACATAATGCATTATGCTATAAAGATTGATTATACTTATGTAAGAATTTTATCCTCAATCACAATATCCTTTAAGTGCTTCATGCATCTCCAATAAATGAGCACTCTAGATTTTTGAAAACCCATCATAAAATCAAACAAGATTTATTTTGAGAAGGAATCAAGGGGGATATATAGAAATGTGTGGTATAATATATGCTATGTAAATACAATAAGGTGAAATAATTAAGATACCATGTCTTCTACAATATTTATCCATTCCTATCCAAAGGTGGGAGGAGGTTTGTATGGATTTCATTACAAGGTTATTGATGTCTGAGGGTAAAAATGTCATCATCATATTTATGTATAGGCTAAAAAAATATGTTCATTTTTCCCCCTTGTCACAACCATTTTTAGCTAGTAAATTAGTTGTTACTTTTTTAGATATACTTCAAAATTTGCATTATACTCCCAAGATCATTATAAGTGATCATGATCCCATATTTTCTAGTAAATTTTAGACTACATTACTTTCATGTTTGGGTACTCAATTAGCTCATAGCTCATCATAATACTCAATATGATGGGTAAACAAAGGTGATAAATTAATTTCTATAAGGTTATCTCCCTTTTTTTGCATTTGATAAACAAGAACAATGGGTTTATTGGTTGTCACTCACATAATGGTGGTATAACACTTCCTTTCATATCTCTTCCAAAATGTCTCAATTTTTGGCACTCTATAGTTATCATCCCCCATCTATAATTTAATTCTTAAGGGTGTATCACAAGGTTAGAGCTATTAAATAACACATTCAACATTAATATGAGGTATTAGCTAGTCTACGAGAAAATTTGGCAATAAAATATAATACAATGAAGCATCAAGTAGATTAACACTAAAATGAGATAAAGTTTAACATAGCTAACTGGGTATTTTTGCACTTGTAGCCATATAAATATATTAATCTGAAGTAATATAGAAAGTATAATGAATGTTATCCAAAGTGTTATGGCCCTTATAATATTTTACAAAAAATTAGAAATGTTGTAAACAAGCTAGAGATACCCTAGGCCACCTGCATAAATCTTGTATTTCATGTATCTTACATAAATAATGTAGTTAGATAAAGATTTTCTACTTATAATGAGTTACCATAATTTTATGAAGAAGGATGTTTCATTATATAACCTAAGGAAATACTTTATACATGCACTAATAGGTTGAGAACAAGATAGATTATAGAGTATTTGATCAAGTGGAATAATCTGAACCATGAAAATGCAATGTGGGAGGATGAGTCTTTTTTGTAGAAACATCTAAAGTTATTCAATGTTGAGGGAAATGTTGTTTTGAAAGGGAGGTTCATGTTACTCCCTTAGCCTATAGTGTGTGTTGTGATATGTGTATTTGACTTGTGTCTTAAATAACCCTTTCCTTACTCATATTTCATTTCTCTATGATCTCATTTTCTTAGATAGGTTGGCCTATGGAGTAATCATTGCATAATAAGAATATAAATGGGAGGTAGTGATAGTATTTGATCATGATATTGTGAATTATGTTCATATTACAAGGTTTTATAGGTTCCTCCCTCAAATTGGCTCATAATCTGCTCATATATTTTATTTTATTTCAATAATATTATGATATATTTATGTTATTATACTTATTTGGTAAATTAATTTCCTTATAGAAGTCATATCATATTATTTTTATAGGAACCACTAAAAAACTATATGAGTGGGATGCATTTTTTGATGAGAAAATTTATTGTTATGATCCAACATCTTCTCCTCTTCCTTCTTTGGTTTCTTCCAATCCAAACACAACTTCTGATGCTTCATTTAGAGAACAAATCAATTTATATGAATCTCATTCTGAAAGTCATTATAATTAAAATGATGAACCATAAATAAGACAACTATCTCCTCAACTTATAATAGTAGAATTTACTCATAATGCACTTGAATAACCAAAGAAACCTCTACCGAAATGGGTTTAGATAATTATCAATTTTTTTTTAAATTTGCAAGGGATTAAAGAGATCCATTCAAGATAAGATCACAACATCATTATGTTTTTACACACTTTTCATAGTTAGTAGTAAATTAGGATTCAAAGACTAATTATCAAGCTTCTAATAATCCTAAATGTAAGGTAACTATGGAAGAAAAATTTCTTTCTCTAAATAAGAAAAAAAATTGGACTTGGTTCCACTTATAAAAAAAATGAAAATTTTGAGTTATAATGGGTGTACTAAACTAAATGTAAAATAGATGGATCCATATATAAATATAAATCTTATCTTATAGCAAAATGTAATTTATAGGCTCAATTTGTTGATTACTATAAAAGGTTTGCCCTACTAGCCAAGATGAATCTCATTAGGTTGGTACTCTCCTTGGCTTCATCACAATTATGGTAAGTCCATAAAATGGACATCAAAATTTCCTTCTTTCATGAAAACTTGTAGGAAGAGATATACATATCCCAACCTCCAAGGTAAAATAGTAGTGAGAAATCCAACTATGTTTACAGATTGAGAAAGTCCTGATGAGGATTGAAAAAGGATCCTTGAGATTGATATGAAAAAATCAACATGTTTTTAATAAATTATAGTTTTTTATGGATTCCTTATGAACCTATTTTATACACTAATAAATTATATATTAAAATATTAATTTTGGTCCTTTATTTTAATGTCTTAATCATCATAAGGGCTTCCACCATGCATATTTGTGATTTGAAAGCACATGTAATGAAATATTTTGAAATTAATGAATTAATTTTTTTAAAAAAACCATTGAAATTCAAATTTCATAGTCTAAGAAAGTAATTTTCATCAATTAATCCAAGTATTCTTAAGACATTCTAAATTGTTTCAACATGGAAAACTGTAAGTCTACACTAACTCCTTTTCAATGCAAAGCCAAGCTTTCCACCAAGTGTTATTTTCCTTTGGTTTATTATACATGAAGAGGCCAAAAAATTGAAATCATACCACATATTATTATTATAAAATCCCATTCAATTTGACATTTTTTATATCCCTCACCTATGCATTTTTATATAATAGTATAAACTCTAACTATATTCCATATATTCATTATTATGAGTTAAAGAATATAATTTATAGATAAATTATTATGATTTATTTATGTATTAATTTTGGTATCACTAATAGTAAATTGATAATGTGTAGTGTTCATGAATATTATTGTGATATGTTTTAGACCCTCATATATAAGGAGAAGACACCCATAACAATTGATTGTGTTCACCAATTAAAACTGACTATGTTTGCCCATAGCAACTGATGTAGCTTCAAATTACTAACTATTAATTTTTTTTAGAATTTTAAGATAAAAATTATTGTGGCTTTTATTTTCACCCCTTGAGGAGATGCCTATCTCTCCTAATACAAGTTTCATAATGGAAACATCTCACTTGATGTGGGTAAACAATTGGTGAGATGAATCTCTAGAAGGGCTAGTTCCCTTGATGCTCTCTTTGAAGTAATTTATTACCTATAAAATTTGCATGAAAAGGGTTAATAATAAAAAATAATAACACTAAAAATGTGATGCACCAATATTTAATTTACTTCTATTGACTAAAATTATACTACTTAGAGAAAAACAAAACTTTCTACACACAAAACTCACAACTCAAGATAGATTGTTACATCAATGTTTCATATGCTAGGCTCAAGAGGTATTTTGATACTTAAGATGGTAATGAATGATTTCTTGGGAGAATATAGTCATTAACCACTTCTAAAATACTTACATACTTAAAATATAACACTAACAAAGACCTGTAACAATTATTCTTCTGCACACTTGGTGAACAATCAAGGATAATATGCTAGAAAAGATCATCTTATACTAGACAAGACCAACATGATTGAAATAAAACTCAATTGTACAACATCTAAGTAGAAAAATTCACTTATTTTATTTTTTAAAGAGACATTCAAGTATAAAATTGGCTAAGGTTTTACCATCAACCAATGAAGGCTACTCAAAAGAGCCAAAAAGGTCAATATTTATAGCATTTGGAAGAGGGGTGAGACAAGAGAAGTATAAAGGTCACATGGATACCTATAAAATTGAGAAGTGTCCATATAAGTCATAAAACTTATGAAAAGTGGCATGAAACTCCTCATTCTAGCTCAAAAAACTACCCTTATGATTTGGACCAACTTGAAAATCCCAAAAATAACTAGGGATAAGTATGATTATTGGGATCATAGGGAAGGATTTCATCCATGACTCTCCATGAATTGGTTGTAGTCCTACTCATCTAGCATCTCCTGGAAGGAAGTCATCACTAAAAGTAATCCTAAAAACTCCTCTTTTAATCACCCCTAATACTTGGCTTCATAATTGGCTTTATTTTTCCATGAAAATGCATGGTATTGAGTGAATTAAATTTTTAAATACTCTCCATGTCCTTAAACTAATCAGGTACACCTTAAAATGGCTCACACTTGAAGTTTACACCCTTTTTACCATTATGTTCACTATGCTAGTTTTGATTGGCTAGGATGAGAGATATTATTTGAAAAATTAAAATTATATTCAAATAATTAAATTAAAAAAATAATTTATATTAATTCTACATATTTCCCCCAAACTTGATTTCATCTTTAGACCACTTCTAGAACCTATAAGACACATAAAATGGTCAAAAGTACCTTATTTTGCACCTTGTTCATACAATTATGTACATCTCAAAAGTATGGGAGGGATAATTAGTGAGTCTTTTAAAATTTACAATCACTTTCATTGTCAAAATATGTCATCTGGATATCTCTCTAATCTTGTTTTAACCATTGGGTCTTGACTGAGGGTTTAATGAGGTTTTAGGTAGTTTTTAGTCTCAATATTTGTTCATAAAGATTTGACATTGTAATTTCCAAAAAAATTAAAAAAAATGATTTTAAGGGACCCTAATAACCCCTCAAAAATCCTTTTGTATCCATTCATAGTTTTAGAGGAGATATAAGCACTTGAAAACACCCTATCAAGCTTGTTTCTACCTTTCCTGCATGCTTGGACTCTCTCCGAGCTAGAAGTAGATTTTTGGTAAGTTTAATTTCATATAAAAATATTATAAATGCATATTATGACCATAAAAACATTCTCCAATAAATTAGATATCTTACCAAGAGTTAGAAGTGAAGTTGCACCCCCAATTGGCTCTAGGTCCTTTCAAGGCCTAATGGGCTTAGTATGCGCCTTTCTAGTTTGGGATATTTGGACTGATATTTCATGTTTAATATGATGTATTATGAATTTTCACATATAATTAAATCTTAAAATGTCATTACATAACTTTCCAATCACTCCTTTTCACCTTTTCCTTTCATTCACCAACTAGGCCTAAAGGAAGCTTGTCTAGTTGCACTATGTACAAGGGTGTTTTGGTCATTTTGATAGATTTGAGCCTAAAATAGTTTATAATATCACCTATTTTAATTTCATAAACATAAAAAATATGTTTATTTATGTTTAAAAAACCTTCTATCAAGTTCCTTTTCCCATTTTGACCTCATTAGCTTGTTTTACTAAAACTTAATTTTCCTTGACTGGCTATCCTATGAGAATGAAAAGTGAGGTATATCCCTATTATCCAAGGAAAATTTATTTTTTAAAAAGTCTTATAAGGTAATAATTAGAATTTTTACCAAAGGGTTTATCTGTATTCACTCATTTAGGCACCTAATCAACTCAAAATCCCCCAAAAAGGCCTCTAAAAATCCTGTTTTCTTGCATTTTTTACCTCCACCTAAAAATGACTCCTTAATACTAAATCCAAGAATATTAGGATTTAAAAAAAATTTAATAATATAAAATTAATGATAATTAATATTTAAATTAACATAAACAAACTCTTTTCATATAGATTCTTCATTTCTACCCATTGAGCAACATGGGTTTCCTAGCTCAGCTATATGGACTACAACTTTTGGGCAATAATAAGAGTGGGTGATCATATTTAAGGGGTAATAAATAATATTTAAACACCTTATTTATAAATAATTAAAATTTTTAGTTTAATATAAACCTTTATTTCTCCTCTTAAACACATTCATCTCTTTATCCTCAATTCATGTTCAAGACTACAAAATGACAGTTGTAGGTGCATACATTGGTGTAACAGGTTTGATTAGTATTATACCAAATTTAATGAAGCTTATTAGGTTAATAATTATCTAAATATAGGTGATAAAATTATTGTATTATAATTATAATCTCTCTTTAACCCTTCATATGCACTTTAAGCTCCTCAACTGAGTCATTCCTTGTTTTAATTGAGACACCCTCCCTATTTGACCCATGTAGGTGTGCATTAGATCATTTGAACTTGGTAATGATATGGAGAGACTATCAATGAATAATTATAACCATTTATTAACTTAAAATACATTTTATTCACCTTATATGCTCTTTGGATTCATAAACTAAGTTTTTTCTTGCCATGACTGTGAAACCCCTGTCTCTTGAGTCCTATAGGTATTTATGCCTCTTTAAACTTTATTCATGATGTATTAAGACATTATATGAATATTTGTAGTCATATATCACCTAAATTCACCTTGGATGGGCCAAAACACCATCAAAACACATTGCCTACGTCACTGTCTGTTTATCCTCCTCTAATTACCTATTTTCCATTAAAAGGACACTTGTAGGTGTCCATGAGCTTAGAAGACTATACATAAATAGCCTTTTGATGACATTCATGAAATTTAGTAAACCATTAAATCAATGGAATCATATTATTCATGAGTTAATGCCTTTTTTTCCTGGGATATCAACAATCACTCAAACCCCCAAACCTATAGATAAGAATGCAAGCTTTTAGGGTTTTTAAGGGCATCTTCGAGGCCTACAATTCCCGCCTTCCATCACTCCTTTTGAGTCCATTTTTTGTAAATGTATTTTACATACAATATTTTAAAATATTCACTTATTTATATGATTTCAAACCCTTGGGAAAAATATTGTAAGAGGTCCAAAAAAAAGCACTTGGACCTCTGTTTCTTCATTTTAGGGATTTGATCCCATAATTTAGTCTTTGTCTCATACAAGCTATTATATACCTTATTTTATAATTATGATATCTATTATACATTTAAAATTACTCTTCCAAATTTTAATATTTTAAAATTATCCTAACATGTTCTAAATATCCCATTTCAAGATCTCCATAATTCTAAGGTACCACCTGTAGGTGGTCATCAACATACACATGCAACAAGTTTGGAATTATGGGTAGTATGTATGAATGAATATGTTCATAAAAATTATATACCTTAAATAAGCATTAAAATACACCTTTATCAATATTAATATATTTAAACCCATATCAAGCTTTTCACCTCTCAACATGACATCATCCAAAGTTCCTATAGGTGTGCATTAGGTTGTTATATAGGTAGGGCAAGGAATGGAGCAACAAAATGTTTTTTAGTGGATTAAAAATAACTAAAACCCATTAAAAACCTTAAATTAAATTATTTACACCAACAAAATCTTTAAAAAGTTCTAATACATCTCTTTCAATGTGAAAACCACTTGCATACATATGGAATAGAGCAAGCAGGGGTATCTCATGATTGTTTAGTGTGATGAGTGAACTTGTAACTAGTATTACACCTCTAAAATCATAAAAATTAAATAACCTCAGATATTATTGAATTTAAATAATAGATACACCATGATTATAGCTCCATGAATAATATCGACAAGCTCATACATGTGACTATAAGTAAAATTGAGCAAAAAGTTGATTGTGAGGAATGGTAAGGCTAAAAGTTTCTCAAAAGTGTGATATAGTGAAACCAAACATGGAATTAGGTTAAATATATTGAATTTATACTTTTGAGACACCATAGTCAGACTACATGATACCTCTACAATAAACCAAATTTCTACAAACAAGAAGAACTTTGACTGAGACAGTACATGGTGGCACCTTCCTTTCAACATGGACTAACTTTCTCATAAAAACACTATGAAACATGAAAATAATTATGGATATTATATTATAAGGTATAAAACATACTTTAGAGTCAACATCACCAACTAATTCATACAAACTTGACCAAAATGGAGAAAAACCTATAGGGTGAATGAAACAACAAGCAGAAAAACATAATCAACTTGTAAAGGATGATTCATAAAGCACATTAGATAAATATTTTAAATATTTATATGGAAATTAGTCTCTCTAAGTTTACTATGAATTCCCAAAATAATTTACCTTGAAGCCTCTTGAGCTACTTGTACTAAGTAAAAACTTGCTAGTCACTTCTAATGTCTAGAAAGGCAAAGAAGAAGTAGAATGGTTTATGATTAAAAATGGAACTTATCGAGAATCTAAAATGTTGATGAGTTTTAGGAAAATTAATATATGTTATATCACCTTCTACCATATGTCACCTATAAGATTATGATGTAACTAACATCCTTGATAGGGAATTTGAATTCCTTTATGTTTTAAAGGAAAAAAGGACACATGGGAACTTTGGGAATTATTCCACTTGCATTTATGACCCCAAAAAATCCCATTAAATGGCTCAAAATGAAAAATAAACTTATTAAACCATGAATAAGGATAATAATACATTAGATACCATCAATTTAACCTTCTTAGAAGCTTCTTGGCATGGATTTATTGTCAAATTATCTTTATTTGATCTTGGTGAGCTCTCATAATTCGCATAGCTTGATCTCTTGTTTCCTTAATCTCCATCAAATCACACAACTTGACCTCCATGCTTCATTTTCCATCAACTCTAGCTGGTAAGTGAAATCTAACACTGGTATCTCAAGTGAAATAGGTAGTCTAGCTTATCTACCATAAACAAGTGTATATGGTGAGTTTTTAATGGTTGTTTTGGAGGTGATTCTATCAGCCTAAAGAGTTGTCTTCAACTTGGAATGCTAAGTTATTTGGTTTTACTCCATTGTCCTATTTATGAATCTGATTACATTCTTAGAAGTGGACTTAGCTAGTCCATTCCCTTATGGATAATAGTTGGAAAAATTCCTAAGGTAAATTCCATGTTTCAAATCCCACGCACTTGTCCTCATTCTAAGGAAAGCTAATGCATTGTCTAAAATTATTGTTGAAGGAGCCCCAAACCTTGTAACTATACCTTCACATAAGTCTAGAACTAAAATTTCATTTTATTATTTTAGATCAATAGCATCAACCCATATTATAAAGTAATATGTATTAGTCAACACCCATTTGTGGCTAACACTAGAGGGTGGGTTGATTAAGCCTATGAAATCTAGACCCTATTACATAAAAGGTTTGTCTACTTATATTAGATGAAGAGGCAAGGGTGTAAGATTTTGTTTACCATCAAAGAGATAACATCTTTTACATTTCCTTACCCAATCATGGGTGTCTTTGAACAAGCTAGGCCAAAAATATCCATCTCTCATAATCTTAGTAGTTGTGGTTCTTAGAGCAAAGTGACCACTAGCTGGTCCATCATAAAACTCAAGTAATATTTTCTCAACTTGATATGATTCAAAACATATCAATATCACACTTGAGAGGTCCTTCCTAAACAACACTCCATCATACATTTGTAATATGAAGTACCTTATTTTAGCTCTATTTAGACCTTGTGGACACTCACTAGTTTGAAGAAAATGGATCATTTATTATGTTCAACTCCTCATTGATGAAGATGCAACTATCATAGGGTCATCATGAAGTTCTAATAAAACATCTTATTTTTCCTTCAAATCTGAATCAAGGTGCTCACATAATCCCTTCCATTTTACTAGCTTGGTTGTCTTAATTTCTACATCATACTTCAATTTTGTGATCCCACCAGCTTTTTTTCATTCAAATCTTTGCTCAAAAGGAAGTCTTTGACACTAGGATGAGGTACCAATATGTGAATCTTGTTTTTATATAACATATACATAAACTTCTTTAGAGTTATAATAATTGAAAGTACTTCCTTCTCTATATAGGTGTATCTAACCTCATAACCTTCCAAATCTTGACTAAAGAAGGTAAAGACTACTCCAAGTTTTCCTCATTTGATTGAGTGAGCATGGTAGAGATTAATTACTCATTTTGAAAGGTATACAAGTTTTTTGAGAAATTAGGACTTGAAAGAGTTGGGGCTTGAGCAATATCTTGCTTGATCTCTTTAAAACTCTCCTTCCTTCTCCTTATCCAAGTAAATACTTCATATTTCCTTAGCATGGAGGTTAGAGGATTGACTAAATTATTAAAATTAGGAATAAACCTCATAAAATTTATTTTTCTAAAGAAACTTTTCAAACCTTTCTTGTGTTTAGGCAAAGTCAATGACAAGATTGCACTTACCCTTTTAGGATCTATAGATAGGCCTTTCTTTGAGACTATGTGTCTGAAAAGTTTACTTTCATGGATAGTAGAAACACACTTGTTTAGATTGAGAGAGATTAAAAACTCTCTACATTTGTCAAAAATCTGCCTAAGGTGATTCAAGTGATCATTTTCATCTTTGGAGAAGACCATGATATCATAAAGATACACCAACACTATATTATTTATTAGACCTTGAAAAGCCATATCCATTGCATGTTGAAATGTTGCACCACCATTAGACAAACCAAAATGAGTTTTCATATAATCATATATACCCCATTTAGTATTAAATGATATCTTATATTGATCACTTTCCTTTACCAAAATTTTATTATACCCTAAATATGCATCAAGAACTGAGAACCTTTCACTACCTACCACAACTTGTAAAATCTGCTCCATGTAAGGAAGAGGATAATGGTACTTAAAATAAACTCTATTAAAATCTCTAAAGTCAATACATAACCTAATTTTCCCATTATTATTCCTTACTGGGACTAAGTTTTCCAACCAAGATGAATGCTTAATAGGAAAAATGATCTTAGACTCAATCAAATTTGTAAGCTCCTTTCTCATGAGAGGCTCAATCTTAGGATTGATTGGCCTTTGTTTTTTATTGATAGGCTTAGCATTATCATCTATCCCTATGGTATTTTGAGATAAGTTTGGATAAAATCCATTTAAATCACTATATTTCCATGAAAAGACATTAGAAAATTCCTTACATAACTCAATGAAAGCATGTTTCTCTTCACTAATACATACTATCCCAAGAGCAAGCATATTATCTTTGAATATTTGTACTCTCTCATATTTTTATCTCTTATTAGACATGATTACCTTCTCTTTATTCAACTAATCATCATCATCATTGAAGATACTCTCAAGTATGACTAAGCCTTTAGGGAGCTTTTTTGTTTTCAATTGTATAATCTACCCTCCATATTGCTACTATAGTTTGGACTGATTATTTAAATAAAACTTAGCCTCCTCTTGTATAAAAAGATCTATTTTTTAAAACTATCAAACACTTGAAAATTAGTGACATCATCATGTATAAAGGGCCTTACAATCACTTTGAGATATGGCTGATTCTTATCTTCTCTTATCCCCTTTGTAACATCAAACTAAGCTCCAATTGCTGCCAACCTATCATCATGTATGTTGTCTTTTCTTGGGATAAATTGGATGTTAAAGGATTGAAATTATTACAAAATATCCCACACTATGCTTATGGGACTTAAGAAAAGAGTTATCAGTCATATTTTGGCCTCCTACTTAGCTCACAACTAACTCACTATCACCATATACTTGCAACTCTTTCACACCTCTTTTCTTGTCCCACTCAAAGCCATGAATTAGGGTCTTATATTCTACCACATTATAAGTACAAGTGAAGTGAAATTTGAAAGTAGAGTATTACCTTTCCTTAGATTGAGAAACTAACATTGCTCCACCACCTAATCCAACCTTCTATATCCATCAAATAATAGATACCATAAACTATCCATGTTTTCACTTGGCTTCATCAAGTTTGGCATGAAAGAGTCTTCATGAATGTAATATACCCCAAGATCAGCTTCCTATATTAATTTTTAAAGATCATGTTCATAATTCTCAGCTCCCCATTCATCTGGGTACAAATCAAAAACTCATTCAAGAGAAAAAGATGGAGATTTGTCCATGTGAATATCTTCCTCATCAAGAATTACATAATTAACATATGAAAGTTTACACATGTAGGGAGCTAAATGAAATTTATGAATAGGATCTGATTTAATCTTCACCTTAATACCATACTTTGTCCTAAAAACCATATAGGACTAATTGGCTACCAAGTATCCACCTATATTGGCTATAAACTCTCTTGACAAATAAAAATAAAAGTATGGAGGTAAATCTACCACAACCACATCATGAGGAATAGAAAAAAGTAAGACAATCATGTAAAATCAAATTTAAATCCTTGACTACTCCCAAGGTCTTTGTTGGTGATCCATCCAATTGTATAACTCATTTAGCCATTAGTTCATATTTGAGGCCTAGTTTATCCACTATTGACTTGGGCATAATTAAAGTACTAGCCCCACTATCTATGATAAAATTATGAACTAAGAAATAACTAATGATCAAGGATAGATAAAAATTAAGAGTCTTATTATTTTTCTTCACTTGTACATCAATGGGCTGATTTCCATTCACCAAGACAACATTTTCATTGCTAGTTGATACAACTTCCTTACCTAGTCCTTATAATTCCTTTTGAAGCATATACTTTTATCTTGGTATTGTCAATGAATCCCATAAATAAACATTTATATGTAACTTCTTCATCTGATACACAACATTAATAGAAGGATTTATCACTTTGAAAGTCTCTTTTGGAGTACTAGTACTTGATGGTGTAGCTTGTGGAGTTGGATGTGTAGGAGCTAGTTTTGAACTTTGAAATTTATGATCCTCCTACACCTCAGGAGCTGAGTTAGACCCACCTACTATTGGAAGTGATGTAGGATTCAAAAACAAGTTCTTGAGTTTCCGCTTGTGTCTTTTCAACAACCATCTTTTTAGATCTAGTGTTAGAGGACAACTAACATTCACAATACTTAAATTTCCCAAATGATTAATGGCACAAAACTATCCATCCAAATGATTTATAAGCATAGAATCAGATTGTGTTTTTCCATTTTCCATTTTTATCTCAAAAGTGGATACTTGAGATGCTTGATCACTTTGCATTATCATTACTTGATTATGCATTTCAATGACAAATGCAACTTGGTCTTGATTTTGGTAATTGGAAGGATAACATGGTTATTCTTGAAAAAAATTGTTTTGATTGGGAATAATATCTTTAGAAGATGATGGGGTATTAGGATTGTAACTTTGGTAAGGTCTATCTTGATTGATTTGACCTTATCCTTGAGCATTACCTTGAAAATGATGCCTATTTTCTTGTCCAAACTAATTATAAGATTGGTAAGGAATGTAACTTTGAGCTTATTACCTTTTAAGAGTAACCAATTCATTAGTAACACTTTGAAGCAAAATATTGAATTCATAAATCTCATTGGTATGGGAATGGCATACTTTTCTTGACTATTAGTTAAAGGAGACAAGGTAGGTAATACAACTTTAATATGAGGCTATAAATGAGGGAACAATGGCATTAGTGGTCTAAGAAAAATCTTCCCCACTTGAACAAGACAATTATTAGCATTAATGGATATATCATAGGCAATAGGTAGTGTATTCCCACCCATGGATTGGATCATCATGGCTATATCATTATTCAATGCTTTTAGGTAATACAAGAAGGCATAATTTAGAGTAGGTCTCACAAGGGTTAGGATCCTATCCCATGTCTTTTGAAAGCTAGAGTTAAAATATTTCATAAACTCTTGAAGATCCCTCTTGATAGTGGTCAAATAATTAGCTAGTTATAGATAATCACTCTTCTCTTTAGACCTCATAGACAATAAATCTCCCAGTTCATCCCATGAAGCAATGGAATTTTTAGGTAGAGTCCCTAAAGATTTCCCTTTGAAAGACAATTATAATGAATTTATAGCTACATTCTATTAAGTGATGTTATGGATATTAGAAAAAATTTCTATGCTTCTAATGTACTCAATGAGAGTAGTAGGACCCTCTCCACTAAAATATGGAACATTCTTAAGGGCTACTCCAAGAATTTGTTCATTTGGGCAAGATTAAAAGGAGATGATTTGATTAAGGATAAAAAAGGTTGTCCCATAGCCATATTGGAATGTAGACTATGGGTATTAGGGGTTGAAATCAATAGGAACTTAGACTTATTAAACACCAACTCCCTTGAATAAGGATGAGTGTTCAAAAATATTAATCTTTTGATAGAATACAAAGGAAATTGCACAAACTCAAAGGGTATACCTTCAACATCAGACCTAGTGGTCACCTTTGGAATGGAAATTAAGGATTGATCAACAACTAAAGAGTTGAAAACTTAGTGGAATCATCAAGTACTGAATGTATATGTTCTTGTAGCTACAACTATGCCAAGACCAACACCAATCTTGGACAATATTCTAGGACTTAGGTTCCCATCAGGCATGCCAAAACCTATTGTCACTTGGATTTGTACCCCTTGAGGAGATGACTAGTTATCATAATCCAAGTGGCACAATGGAAACATCTCACTTGTTATGGGTAAACAATTGGTGAGATGAATCTTTAGAAGGGATAGTTCCCTTGATGCTCTCTTTGAAGTGATTTATTACCTATCAAATTTTCAAGAAAAGGGTTGAGAAGAAAAAATAATAACACTAAAAATGTGATGTACCAATATTTAATTTCCTCTTATTGATTTAAATTATACTACTTAGAGCAAAACAAAGATTCTTTCACACAAAACTCATAACCCAAGATAGATTATTACATGAATGTTTCATATGCTAGGTTCAAGAGGTATTTTGATACTTAAGAGGGTAATGAATGGTTCCTTTGGAGAATATAGTCATGAACCACTTATAAAACACTTACACACTTAAAAGAGAACACTACCAAAGACCTATAATAATTACTCTTCTACACACTTGGTAAACAATCAAAGATAACATGCTATAAAAGATCATCTTCTACTAGACAAGACCAATATGATTGCAAAGACACTCAATTTTACAACATTTAAGTAGGAATTTTTTTTTTTAAATTTCTTTAAGATACATTCAATTAAAAAATTGGATAGGGTTTTACCATTAACTAATGAAGGCTACTCAAAAGATCCAAAAAGGTCAATATTTATAGCATTTGGAAGAGGGGTGAGACAAAAGAAGTAAATATGTCACTTAGACACCTATAAAAATAATAAAATAGGTTACCTTTTCATTATAAATATATGTTAAATTAACTATGAAATGTTAGGAAGGCCAAGTGTCCATACAAGTCATGATACTTATGAAAAGTGGTATGAAACTCATTCTAGCTCAAAAAATTACCCTCATGATTTGGACCTACTTGAACATCACAAAACTAACTAGGGATAGGTATGATTATTAGGATGAGAGGTAAGGATTTTATACATGCCTCTCCATTTATTGGTTGTAGTCCTACTCATCTGAAATCTCCTAGAAGGAAGACATCACTGCATGTAGTCCTAAAAACTTCTCTTTCAATCACCCCTCACACTTGGATTCATAATTTTATTTATTTTCCCATGAAAATAAATTGGATTTAATGAATTAAACTTTTAAGGACTCTCCATGGCCTTACACTACTCAGGTACACCTTAAAAAGGCTCACACTTGAAGTTTTCACCCTTCTCACCATTATGTTCACTATGCCAGTTTTGACTGGCTGAGATGAGAGCTATGGTTTGAATACTTAGATATTTTTAAAAATAATTATATGACCATAAGGATTTATATTAAGTCCATATATTTTTACCAAACTTGATTTCATATTTATACCTCTTTTAGAACCTAAAAAACACATAAAATGGTCAAAAGTACCCTTTTTTGCACCCTATCCATACAATTCCATAAAACACAAAATTATGGGAGGGATTTTGAGTGAGTATTTTAAAATTTAAAATCACTTTCATGGTAAAACTATGTCATCTAGATAGCTCTTTAATCTTGTTTTATCCATTGGGTCTTGACTAAGGGTTTAGTAGGGTTTTAGGTAGTTTTTAGTCTTAAGATTTGTTCATAAACCTGTAAATTTGGAATTTACAAAAAATGAAACAAATATTATTTTAATAGACTCTAATAACCCCTAAAAAATCCATTGGTATCCATGCAAAGCTTCAGAAGAGATATGAGCACTTGAAAACACCCTATCGAGCTTGTTTCCACCCTTCCTACACGTTTAGACTCTCTTTGATCTATAAGTAGATTTATTTTAAGTTTATTTTAATATAAAAAGTTCATTAATATATATATTATTACCCTAAAAACATTCTAAAATAAATTAGATATCTCATCAAAAGGTAGAAGTGAAGTTGGATCCCCAATTGGCTCTAGGTCCTTTTAAGGCCTAATGGGCTTAGCATGCACCTTGATAATTTGGGATATTTGGATTGATATTTCATGGTTGGGATGATTTATTATCAATTTTAAAATATCATAAATCTTAAAAATTAATTACATAACCTCCCAAGCACTCCTTTTCACATTTTCCTTTCATTCACCAACGAGGCCTAAAGGAAGCTTGTCTAGTTGGACTATGTACAAGGGTGTTTTGGTCATTTTGAGAGGTTAGAGCCTGAAATAGTGTTTAATATCACTTATTTTAATTTAATACACCTAAAAATATTTCTATTAATGTTTTTAAAACCTTCCATCAAGTTCCTTTTCCCATTTTGACCTCATCAGCTTGTTTTGTTAAACCCTAATTTTCTTTGACTGGTTGACCTCTGAGACAAAATAGTGAGGTATATCACTCTTCCCAAAGGTATATAATTTTTTTTTTGAGTTTTATAATTTCATGATGATCCTTTTAATAATTTTTTTATTTGTATTCACTCATTTAGGCACCTCATCAACTTAAAATACCCAAAAAGGGCCTCCAAAAAACTTATTTTCTTGCATTTTTTTACCTCCACCTAAGAATGACTCCTCAATACTAAATTTAATAATATTAGGATGTAAAAACATGTAATAATATATAATTAATTATAATTATTATTTAAATTCACCTAAAACAACTCTTTTCCCATAGATTCTTCATGTCTACCCATTGAGCAACATGGGTTTCCTAGCTCAGCTGTATGGACTGCAAATTTTGGGCAATAGGAAGAGTGGTTGATCATATTTAAGGGGTAATTTATATTTTTTAAACAAATTATTTATAAATCATTAACAATTTTGAGTTAACTAGAAAACTTTATTTCTCCTCCTAAACACATTCATCTCTTTATCCTCAATTCATGTTCAAAATTGCAAAATGATAACTATAGGTGCAACAAGGGTCTAAGAGGTTTAAGTAGGATTTTTCAAAATTTATTAGAGATTATGAGATTAATAATTATATACATATATGTTATCACATTATTTGATTATCATTTCAATCTCACTTTAACACTTCATATGCACTTTTAGTTCCTCATCTGAGTCCTTCCCTATTTTGACTAAGAAACCCTACCTATTTAACCCTTGTAGGTGTATATTAGCTCATTTAAACTTATTCATGATATGGATATACTCTCCATGAATCATTAGAAAAATATGGTAACTAATCATACATTGTATTCACCTTATATTCTCTTTGGATTCATAAACTGAGTTTTTTCTTATCATGATTGTAAAACCCCTGTTTATTGATTCTTGTACTTATTTATGCCTCCTTGAAATTTGTTCATGATGTATAAAGACATTATATGAATCCTGGTAGTCACCTATCACCTTCATTCACCTTGGATTCACCTTTAATGGGCCAAAACACCATCAAAACATATTTCTTGGGTCATCATTTTTTTATCCTGCTGTAGGTGCCTAATTTCCATTAAAATGACACTTCTAGGTATCCATAAGCTTATAAGACTATACATCAACAAAATTTTGATGAAATTCATGACATTTATTAAACCATTCCATCAATGGAATCATCTTAGTCATGAATTAATGCATTGTTATTCTTGGGATATCAACTATCACTCAAAGCCCCAAACCTCTAGATAAGAATGTAGGCTTTCAATATTTTTAAGGGAATCTTTGAGGCCTACAATTCCCACCTTCCATCACTCCTTTTAAATTCATTTTTTGTATATTTACTGTCCATACCATAGGTTACAAGCTTCACCTATTTATATTCTTTGAAATACTTTGGAAATATGTTGTAATAGATCTAAAAAAAGCCCTTGGACCTTTATTTCTTTATTTTAGGGATTTGATCCTAGAATTTAGTTTTTGTCTCCTCCAAGCTATTCAACACCTTATTTTATCCTTTTGATACCTCCTATAATTCTATCGTGACTCGTATACATTTTAGCATTTGAAAATGACCCTAATATGTTCTAAATCTCCCATTTCAAGATCTCCATAATTTTGAGGTACCACCTATAGCTAGTCATTAGCATACACAAGAAACAAGTGTGGAATTATGGGTAGTATGTATGTATGAATAGGTTTATAACAATTATATGAATTTAATAAGCATGCCAATACACCTTTATCAATCTTAAAATATTGAAACCCATATCAGGCTTTCCACCTCTCAAAATGATGTCATCTAAAGTTCCTGTAGGTGTGCATTGGGTTGTTATACAGGTAGGGCATAGAATGGAACATGTTTGTTAATGGACTAAAAATAAATCAAAACAATTTTCAACATTTAAATACATGATTTACACCAAGAAAATATTGAAAAAAGTTCCAATACATCTATTTCAACTTGAAAACCACTTGCATACATATGGAATAGAGAAGGCATGGGTATCTCATGATTGTTTGGTGTGATGAGTGAACTTATAACTAGTATTTCACCTATAAAAAAATAAAAATGAAATATTATGAGCTATTAATTACTTGAGCCAATTGATACACCATTATTATAACTCCATGAACAAGATAGACACGCTCATACGTGTGACTGTAAGTGAAATTGAGAAAAAAGTTGATTGTGAGAAATGGTAAGGCTAAAAGTTGATCCAAAGTGTGATATGGTAAAAAAACATGAAAGGAGGTGAAATATATGTTCATGAGACTTTTGAGACACCATATTCTAACTATATGAGACATCTACAGGAAACTAATGTTCTACAAATAAGAAAAAACTGAGACTGCACATGGTGGCACCTTCTTTTCAACATGGATGAACTTTCTAATCAAAACACCATGAAACATGAAACTAAGTATGTATATCATATAATAAGGTATCAAACATAATTTGGAGTCAACATCACCAACTAACTCATATAGAATTACCTAAAAGGGAGAAAAGCATATAGGGTACATGAAATAATAAGCATAAAAACATAATTAGCTTGTAAAATATTATTCATAAATCATAGTTTATCAATTATTTCAATCTTTATATATAAATTAAGGTCTTTTAGTTTAATATCAACTCCCAAAATCATTTTCCCTAAAACCTCTTGAGTTATTTGTACTAAGCACAAATCTGCTGGTCATTTCTGATGTCTAGAAAGGCAAAGAAGAAGAAGAATGGTTTTGGATTAAAAATGGAACTTATATAGGATTTAAAAAAATTATATGAGTGTTGTTAGGAAGATGAAGATATGTTTCACCACCTTATACCATATGTCACCTTCCCGCATGGGCTATACAAGTGCTAAATGCTCCCTTTCCAATTAGTTTCTTGAGTTTCAGTTAAATAACCTGTAATATTCTAATTTAATTGACATCCATAATAGGGAATCTAACTCACTTGATGTTTGAATGGAAAAAAGGACACTTGGGTACCTTGGGAACCATGCCACTTGTATTTATGACCCCTTAAAGCCCACTAAATGAATCAA
>JARHVA010001984.1:2702500-2807500 GCA_037957365.1 Torreya grandis
TCTTGTCTATAAGTGTAAATGGTGAATTCACCCTATAGAATGAAAATATTACAAACAACATGGAAAAATCATGATCAAAATGGTGAAATTACATAAAAATAGTGAAATTATTATAGTAATCAGTGAATTCACATTTTAATACTTTCTATTCTATTCTTGTGTAGGTTTTGAATTAGTGAAATTACTTAGAATTGGTGAAATTGATCCAAATGGTGGGATCACCATACTAAACAATGAAATCATTCTATGAAAATTGAGGCTTAAATATACAAGATTTAAAGGTCCCTTTTTTACTCAAAACCACTTTTATCAAACTTATAATATTTTGTGTTGCATGACCTAAGCTAAAGAGTGGTATTTTGAGTCCAAACACACCAATTCTACTTCACATTTTGATTTAGACATTAAAATTAATTCAATTTTCAATTTAGGTTATTAAAAATCTTTTTTATTTTTAAATTTATTTACTTTATTTAAAGTTTTGATTGTTTTTTTAATTGTTTTATGGGGTAATTTTTGTGCATATGCTCTCCCCTTTTTAGGTGACTAAAAAACAAATAAGTTCCTATTTTTCTTTACCTTATTCTTCATTTGACTAAGTGGGGTGGATTTCATCATCTTCACATAAGTCTTTAGGGTTGTGTGACCTAGGAAGTGATATCCTAACATCGTATCAAACCTCATTTATCTAGTTAGGTATATAAATTGAGGAACATTTCCATCATGAAGATGTAGCTTTTTGATTTCACAAAGTCATGTGAGGAAAATAACCTTAGGGAGTTAGTTCTAATATCTTAGTTCAATGTGTGGTACCCTCAAAAGGAGAAATATTTTAAATAATATTGAACTTATTCATTGACATATTTGTGCCAATGTATCATGAGGTATATAGTGACCATCTAGACATCCCAAGTAAAATTGTAAGCAAACCCCAAATCTAGTATCACTTTACTGAAACCCTTATGGTTGAAGTGGTTATGAATGGATTGATATTGGATTACTTTTTATATGCCTCTTTTACCATAGATCAATAATTGACATGAGGGTGCAAAGGTAACATCCCCTAAAGATTACATTAATCATATGAACCTTGAGAGAGAAGGGGGAATTAAAAACACTACTAATAATTACAATAATTTATTTAATTAACACTTAAAATTGATAATACTCTCTCAAGGAAAGTGTTTCAAAGGTTCAATGTATTTGATGCAAACTACATCAGTTATTAAATTTCCTTGTAATGATTGTGTGTTGTTGCTTGATTGTTGTATCAAAACCTTGATCATATTTAAGACCAAATCAAACCAACCAAGTCCAAGAGAAAATGATTTTAATACCCACAAAGTGAGGCATTAATCTAAAACAATTCCAAGTCAAACCAAATTGACATGTTAAAACTTGGTCCATACCCATCTTGCTTGTCCAAAATATGTCGTTAGGCTATTGAATGTAAACCAAAAATCTTTTCCTATTCCAAATTACCATTTCAAACTAAGGCCAAATTCTAAACTTCTTATTTATGTTGTGTCATTATGTCATTCATTTGATTTAAAATCAAGGTCCAATATTATACCACATTTTTTTCAAGATCAAACCAAGTCTAAATTCCAAATCTAGTTCTAAGTCTAATTTTAAATTCTAGGATCTAATTCTAGTCTAATTATGCTAAGACCAATTCCTTTTAGGAGTACATATTTAAATCTTAGCTCAAATCTTGATTTTCATATTTTCAACCAAGACCATTATTTTACCAACCTTGAAATTAAAAAGTTTATAAATTGTTTCAAATAGGCCATGTTTCCATTATTTCTTCACAAAAACAAGTTTACAAGATCAAAATCTTTCAAAACAAGACCAAGTGTAAAACATTTCCTTAGTCTAAACATTGGACACTTATGCTTGAAACCATTGTGCCCAAAACTTTTTATTTTTCCATTTAAGAAAACACATTTGACATAGTTACATTGATATACATTTGATTGGGGTAATCTTTCAAAACAAGACCAGGTGTAAAACATTTCCTAAGTCTAAACATTGGACACTTATGATTGAAACCATTGTACCCAAAACTTGTGAGTTTTTCCTTTAAGAAAACACATTTGACATAGTTACATTGATATAAATTTTATTGGTGTATTTAAAATCTACCCCAACATATGCGAAATGAGTCACCTCAAACCAATTACCAAGTGACATTCCAAGGGAAATCATGTACTGAATTAAGACATAGTTCAAAAAATTCAATACCTTTTCGAGATGAAGATTATAAACTTAGACATGCCTAAGTACACATGTATTGGGGAAATTTATAACCCCTCATTTTATGATGTGGTAGTTTACAATCCATATGGCTATGATAAATATGTAGAGGATGAAGAAAATCAACAATACCTTACTCACACACCATCTAATGTTTAAATTGAGAAACATAATCCATACTTTCCAATTATCTTACGTAATGTTGAAAAAAGCCAATACCAACCATACCTTTCACATGTGCCTTTTGATATTGATAATCAACCAAATTTGACATACCTTATCAATCCACCACTTAGTGATGAATATAGACAAGACTAATTTAATCGACAATTATTTGACAATAAAGTTAAACATCTTGTTAGATTGTTGGAGATGGGTGCAAATTTTCTACATAGTTTTCCCATAGAGGATTTGTGATATTTGGTTAAAAAACCTCTTACATTGTTAGAAAACTAAGTTACATATAGCCAAGACTAAAATTTTAATCAAGCCTTAGTTATGTCAAACAAAGGAAAGGGTCAACTAGTTAACCCTTTCACACAAAGCAAAATTATTGCTTCACAAATAGAATGAGCTAATTTGGTTATAACTACTTTATTTAAATCCTTGGTTGAATTTAAATTTCAAAACATCACAAACACTATATTTGTATACCTATCATATTTATAATTTGAGTCCATTTTCCACTAAAACATTAGTTACATATATATTTATCAAACCCATAATTGAAACTAATCTTGTGACTAATCTAGATTAGGATCCTTTTGTATTTTATACACAACACATGGTGGATATATCTCATTTAGAATATTTTAACCCACATAAAGTACCATAAAACATGAAAAAAATATTACTCTATCTTCTCCATGACCTCCTCCTTCCAACATTCCAAATACCTTACAACAACAAATTACAAATCCATCTGAGCCATAATAACACATTACAAATTCCCCACTTCAACAAGTGGAAACTAATCCAACACCTCAATAAGTGGTGACCGAAATTCCATTATAATAAGTTATGATCAATCCCAACCAAATTTTTATAACCAATATTGTGATTTAATAAGTCAACCAGTTATCATTTATATTCAACAAAGAGCTTCTTCAAGCCAAAAACATGTGCCATTTAACCAACATCGAGTTTCCCCTATGCATCAGATTCTTAGGAATCAATAATAGGTTACTCTCTAATCCCCAAATATTCCATTAGATTCTAAATGTAACATTCATCCATTTAATCCTTAGTTCCATCCAAATCAAATCCACACTCAATAGCAATTGCCTTACCAACAAGAAGTTCCTTATCAACAATACAACTTTGCTAAAAGAGTGAATATTCCTATTAGAACCAATCACATTCAAATTCTTCAATATTATATATTACCTCTTTATGTAAGTCAAGGCATTATACTTTATAATACCTCCAAAAATGTTCCACTTTTTCTCATATCAGCCCTATCTATCAAGACTTGTAAGAGGTCAAAGATGCATTTTCTACTATTCAGGTAATAAAATAGAGTAAAAATTTTAAATTGGATGACATATGTTCCTATACTTTTGATATGAATTATATTTAGATACCTTTTTTGCATCAATCTAAGATTCAAAGATTTAAAAAAGAAAAAGGAAAAGGTGATCGTAAGGAACATATAAAATAATTCATTGTTGCATGTCAATATGTTGTGTATATCCTGGTATACCTATTTCACTTGTTTCTCTATAGTTTGATGGGACATGCTTTAGAATGGTTTCTTGGTCTACCAAATAATTCTTTGATGACTTGTAAGAAATATTTTCACAACATTTCTTTTTTAATTTAGAACAATATCTTACTATGGGTAACCTATGTTAGACTAAAAAAAGAGAAGAAATCTTTTCTAATTACTTACAATGGTGGTGCTCTTTAGCTAACCGAATTCCACAATCTCATTGATAAATAATTGGTTGCAATGTTCACTAATAATCTATAGTTTAATGTTCATTTATAACCTCAATATTTTTTGTGCCAATACATTTTAAGAAGTTAGTGCCAAGGGAATACAAATTGAGTAAGCCCTCATTGAGAAAGGGATAATCAATATTTATTCTTAGAACCAAACTCAAGCACAAGCTCCTATGCAAGCATAAGAAAGCACACCATTAAAGCATAAATCATTCAATAAAAATATAAATGTTGTAAGAGATGGGGTGAATTAATCAAAATGGAGAAACCACCACCTATTCAAGAAAATCCACCTATTCAACCTCGTGCATTACAAAGGCTACCTCCAAGAAGAGGTCATTTCCATAATATATTTTTTTATCAATCTCGATGAGCCTGTTGAGATGGTTTTATAAAATTTAGTTACTAATATGATCATTTGGATAGTACCAAAACCATTTCCTAAAAACTACCCTAAAGTGGATTAGTATAATGAGAATTACCTATGATTATCATTAGGTTAAAGGTCATTCTATTCATAGATGTGTGCATCTTCACCATCTTATCCAATATTTTGTTTTAAATGGAGAGATAGAAATGGATAATGTCTCCATAACATGTAATCAAGATTTTGGTATCCACCAAAACCCTTTTGTGTAGAAAAATACCAATAATCATAATTATAATAGACTTCCTCATTAGACACAAAAATAAAAATATCAAAAATATAATCAAGGTGAAGAAATCCATTCTAATAAATTCAATTACAAAAGTGTCCTTTATGACTACAATGTTTAAGGTTACATTACTAATGGACACATTGCTACCATTAAGATCAATCCTAAGCCAATTTATAACAATACTTGAAGACCTTCACCATCCATTCTAGGACTTCCACTTCCATTATCTGGTAATCCTCTTTTGGTTTGTAATGGCCCAAATGTCAATCAACAACCAAGAGTTACCATTTCACGCATTTTTACCCCTTCTTCTAATTATAGTAACCCTCTACTGACTCAAGATTATACAATAAAAAATTAGTGCTCAAAGGTTACTATTTAAGGTCCTACACCTTATTCCTCCAAAAATCCCATTCAAGGTCCTACACCACAAAATACCAAGCTAATTTCTCATATTAAGGAGTTGCTTATGATATTTTGTGGAATAATTACAAAAGACATTGATGCAAATTTATATTTTTGATCTTTTACATACATCAAATGTCCAAAAAATGATATTGAATGATATTTTAAGCTAGTATAAAGTTCCAAGTGACATTGAACCTGATAGATAAATTTTAAACACTTTTGAGTCATTTGGATCAATGCCTACAACTCACTTTTGATCAAACAAATATTTCATCCCTTAGACCTTTTCATAACAACCCACTTTACATGGAAGCAATAATTTCTTGGTATAAGGTCTAACAAGTCCTCATATATAATGATTTGAAGCTAAATATTGTAATGTTGAAGTTGGTCAAACACTTAGGCTACACGTCGGTAGATCTTCATCTTGATACCATTACCATTAAGGCTAATGATAATAAAGAATGATAATATAAGGGTATTATCTATTTCCTATTATAATTGGGCCTCTAACCCATGATACTTTGTGCCATGTTCTTGATTTATAACTATATTATAATTTTCTCATTGGGTGATCATGAATTCATGAAGTGCATGTTGTACCTTCGAACATTCATTAGTGTATCAAGCTTCCATATTCTGGGTTAGAATTTACCATTCATAGTGACTGACAACCATATAAATTCTATAAACATTTGGAAGTAGAGTATGAAAGATACAACTATCACTTTAGTATAGATCCTATTCTTGAAAAGGATAAGGATATAGTTGATCAACCACTTGAATCTAATTATGTAGATACAGGTACCCTTGCCTCCACTTCAGCTACACCACTTCTATCAACAAAAAATCATTTCATTGTTTAATACAAAGGCCTTAAGGAATACCAAATCGGTAATGTATTTCATATATCCAAATTTCCTAAGATTCCTAAAGCATATGGTAGGCCTAAAGTGCAAACTCCTAAAATAGAATGGTACAAGGACAATTCTCATAAAAAAGGACCTATGGTTTTCATCAAAACCACTTGACAATGGAAAGAAAAAATCAAGGTTGAGGATGATTCATGGATATAAAATGATGATTTTTCCACTTTTTACCAAAATACAAAGTATATTATTCCAAACTAGATAATAAATAATCGAGCATACAAGGGCAAAGACCTAGGGGAAAAAATGACTTATTGAGCCAGTGTCAATTTCCAAACACAAAGGACCTTAAGGTATTGGATATAAACCACTTGAGGGTGACTATTAGTGGGTGAATGAGAGAACCTAATGACTTCATCAAGTATAGTTTCCACATAAAAAATCATTATGATTTCTTATTATTGCATAATTGTTCTATGTTGTTTCATGATTAATCTATCTTTGTATTGCTAGCATTATAAGAAAACTGAATATGGGTTGGAACATATATCTGTGTATACACCCTAAATTGGTCAAGAAACCACACATATCATGTTTTTTCATATTCCTTTCATAGGAGAGTCTGAATAGAGAATATGAGTCTTATTCACATCTAGCCATGCCTTTTTATCTGATTTGCCTTGGTCTTATTTCATACCCTAGACACCTTTTTAACCATTCTAAGTCATTCCTAACCTTTTAAAATTAGCCCTTACTAACCCAAGTTACTCTTTACATGATTATTACATCCCCCTAAGTCCCAAACCCTTTGGATAATATCACCCAAATATGACTATAGTGTTAAAACCTAGGGTGTTTAGTTTTTGACACTATTGTCCAAGTGCAAATTTGGTTTAAATGGTCAGTTTCTCCCACTTTATGAGTCCTAAAACTTTTTTTAGATTCATCCTTAAGTATTATAATGTTATCCAAATGTGAATAAAATATCCCAAATTTAAAACAAAGAGTCTCATATATAAAGGACTTCACAAGGCATTTTATATCTAGCACTTACTACTTTGGCACATTAGACATAATAAAAACTAGTCAATAGTATAGCTCAACATTCTAAATCACACATAGACTTGCATGATTGATCAAGAATGGGACTAATTATAATTCATTCTTGAATCCATTTTACATGTTGATTATGCACATTCCCTAAGGGATAACTACATCAGATCAGAGACCCTAGCTTGAGGGTTATTGTAGGCAACAATCAAAACAACATGGGTTCTTGATTGTGTGATCATTCTTCCCCTAATCTAGTTTTTCCCCTTTTTTATTTTTATGTATTCATTATTTTCATGTGTGTAGATAGATATAGGTATTGAATACTAAAATGGAGCTACAACAAGCTCCACAACTTTCAGGCCTTGTTATTTCATATATAGGGTCATACAGACTTGGTGAACAAAACCCAAAAAGCTTAGATCTTCAAGACAATAGCACTAGGGTACGACTACAATGCCAGACACTAGGGTGCCTTATTTATAGTGATCCTATCATTTCATAGAGTAAGAGATAGATTCAAGTTCCAAATAGTGCCCTAGTCCTATGTACAAACTTTTAAACTTTTAATCATTCAAATCATCTTATTTTTCTAGATAAGTAATTTTCTCCTTACATGCAAACTAATTTGATCAAATTGATGTAAAAATATATTTTACTACATTTTATTATAATTTTACCCATACTATAGACCTATTTATTGTTTATGAACTAGACCCTAGCTCCCCAAAAATAATAAAACATTAACTGAACCTGACTTACTTCAAATAAATTTAAAACCCTAGGTACCCTTAGGGTTTTTTATTCATATTTTGTGCAAAAATTAATTTATAAATTTTTTATTTTTGTATTAGTTTTTGTGAAATTGTTCCATTCAAATTTTTTTTTATAATTTAGATTATATCCATAATTTTCAAAAATTCTAAGTGAATTACAACACCTAATACATCTCCTTACCTTGGGAAACAAAGCTTACAAGTCTTGGATGGATGCCAATGATCTACATGGTAACCATATTACAAAGACATTCATTAAAGCTTCATTTCCTAATAATTTATAGATACCATCATTACCTCACTTTAATGGAATTGGAGATCCATTTTTACACCTTTAGGCCTTTCAAAATGCTTTGCCATCTCATGCGAGCCCATTGATTCTATTCAGGTGATTCCAGTAGACATTAGTGGGGAAAGTATAGAATTGGTTCTTTCATCTACTCTTAATTGGTTCATTACACACATATGATGACTTAGAGGAGGCATTTCTTAGATATTACATTATAAAAATGAGCCTTCATGTTACATATGAGAAACTTGCCACACTACATCAAAATTCTTTAGAGCTAATTAGCGAGTATATCTCCCCTATAAGAAGCTAGAATGTATAAGTGTCTACATCCACCTCTCACATAAGGTGGTGATAAAATACTTGTCCCATTGCACAGTACATAGTTCACATACATGACCCAGTCCTAATCCATCTATCATGGATCTCTCATCAACTGATAAGGGCAACATCCTTAACATCTCCATTACCTAGCCTCTATGAAACTCTCTCATCTACACCTCACTTTGAAAACATTAAAAAACTTCACTTTGAAAACATTAAAAAACTAGCATATATATTAGTTAATAATGATAGGAAAAACAAATAAGCCACACAACAACATAAAACAACTAAAAAACTAAAAAAAACTATTCCTAGTGGACAATAGTGCTATAGAAGGACACTAACATTAGATAACAACACCAGAACTTGGACATTAGTGCTGCATCCTAGATAGGAGCACTGCCTCCAGGATAAGAGCACTAAAACCAACTAAACATTTCCTAAACTATTTAAAACAACCTTTTAAATAGGCAAAAACTAGGTACTTTCATTACTCACTAGGGTAATATCTTTGCTGACCTAAATCTGGGCTACTAGCTACTCAAAATGGGTTATGGAAGGTGCTTATCTCCTAGGAATTTTCTCACTCCAGAGCTCTAATATATCAAACTAGTGAATTCACAAATGAACCCAAAGTCAATTAAATTCCTATATCAACCAAATTTTTATTCAAAATCAAAACACCATTTTATCCATAACTAGAACCCCATAGCTCCATTTTACAAACCATTTTGTTTAATAAGATCATGACATTGATAACTTAGACATCACACATGCCTTACCCTATCACTACATAATATACCTACTATGACATACACACATCTCTATACCTCTTTTGTATCTCGACATATAAATTGGTACCTACTAATCAAAAACTCATTTAAAATAACCCAACCAAATCAATAAACTTTTCAATCCATTCAATCTACTACCACCTTGTTTGCCTACCACGACATGAATGTTTCTCATCTCTACTATACCCACACACAATATTTGGTCCTAACCAATCAATAACACATTTAAATCCTCATAATTTAAGTCTCACCAATCAAACAAAAGGCTTTCAATCTATTCTCTACATGCCATCTAGTTACTATTCATATGCCACTAGTCATCACTTTTGGTTCAACCTCCTTTATCATAGATCTCATCCCTCTCCCCAAAAGGGGGGAATCATTCCTAATATCTCTATAAACTACCTAGTATCCCTATCTGCTCCTATAGGTAAATACAACATGGCTTTTACACCTCTAGAATCTAGATTATCAACATTACTCAGTACATATTGTTCGAGATTATACAATGATTTAGACTACAATGGGTCACTAAGCATGGTTTTAACACCTCAAAAATATATATTATAAACATTAATTAGTATAAATTGGTCAATATTATATAGTTTTTTTGACTCTATGGGTCACCTAGCATCACTTAATTCATATTGGTTAAGATTATATAGTGATTCAGTTTATGTGGGTCACTCAATATCACTCAAACATCCAAAGGGATATACCATCAATTTACAGATACATAAACTATTCAAATATAGTGGTTTAGATTATATGGACTCATAGTGACTTCAATGTAGACTAAAACATAGATACCAGATTTAGGGGCATGTACATTACTACATATCTCATACATACAATTTCATATAGTATGACATAGTTACATGAACGAATAATAGATTATAGGCATAATGTAGAGCACATTGTTTTGATCTTGAGTTTTGAACATGGGACATGGAATGATAGATCATGACATGTGGTTATATATATTTCTAGATTATCTAGATGCATCACTCACATACTAGATTTGGGGGCATGACACAGATGATCATGTTCTTTAGCATCCAAGATTATATAGATTAGAATGTAAAGACATGCTATTTTATTTTTAAACATTTATCAATTTTTTTAGATTACACCTAGGCATACCCAAGTTATCACCAGGTTGGACCATATGATCATCTATAGCAGTTGGTCTATAACATTACTTAGACCCAAAAGTTTGTATGGGATAGAGGGCAGATATTGGTTCTATACCTCTAAGCACTTATTATTTATAGTTCATATTATTCAAAGTGGGGGCATGATAGATCTTGATATTCATAGAATATATATTATATACACACATTTTAGATTACATGAGTTTATGTGGGATAGAGGGCAAACATTGGTTTTGGGCCTCTAAGCATTTCTCATTTAGATTCAGTACAGGGGCCATCAATTTCAAGGATTCCTTCTTTCTCTAGGCACTATTTATTTTTATTATAGGGGGTACCTATTTTAAGGATTCATTATTTCTCCAAAAACTATTCAATTCCCTATCCACTTCCCTAACTAGGAAGTTGGATCCATTTTCAGCACACTTATCTCCATATAGGTAAGTTCAGGTACGCATCTTATTTCTTTCTTTTACTCTAGTACTTCATTTCATTACATCACTAGATTAAAATGGGGAAAATGTATACACCCTAAATTGGTCAAGAAACAAAACATATCATGTATTTTCATAGTCCTTTCATAAGAGATTTTGATTGGAGAATATGAGTCTTATTCACATCTAGCCACGTCTTTTTTTTCTGATTTGCCTTGGTCTTATTTCATACCCTAGACACACTTTTTACCATTCCTAGTCATTTTTAGCCTTCCAAACTTAACCCTTACTGACCCACATTACTCTTTCCATGCTTATTCCATCCCCCTAGGTCCTGGACCCTCTAGATAATAGCACCTAAATAGGACTACAACACTAAAACCCAAGGTGTCTAGTTTTTGACGCTATTAGACAACTATAAATTTGGTTCCAATGGTCATTTTCTCCCACTTCATAATTCCCAACCCTTTTCTTAGCTTCATCCTTAAGTCTTATAATGTTGGCCAAATGTGAGTAAAATCTTCCAAATTCAAAACAAAGAGTCTCCTATATAAAGTACTTCACAAGGAATTTTATATCTAGCACTTACTACTTTGGAAAATTAAACATAATAAAAATTAGTCAACAATATAGCTCAACATTATGCATCACACATAGACTTACATGCTTCATCAAGGAGGGGCCTAAGCATAATTCATTCTTACATCCATCATGCATGTTGATTATGCATGTTCCCTAAGGGAGAACTTCACCATATTTGAGACCCTAACTTGAGGGTTAATGTAGGTAGAAATTAGAATAGAGGGGGTTCTTGATTGTGCAATCATTCTTCTCCTAACCCAGTTTTTACCCCTTTTGATTTTGATGTATTCATTATTTGCATGTGTGTAGATGGATACAAATATTGAAGACTAAAATAGACCTAAAACAAGCTTTGCACACTTTCAAGTCTCGATATTTCATAGATAAGGTCACAAAAACTTGATGGAAAAAACCCCAAAAGCTTAGATATTTAGGATAATAGCATCGGGGTAGGACTACAGTGCCAAACACTAGGGTGTCCTATTTTTGGTGTTTCTATACTTTCATAAAATGAGAGATAGATTTATGTTCTATATAATATCCCAATACCATGTAGAAGCTTTCAAACTCTGAATCATTTGAATCATCTTGTTTTTCTAGATAAGTAATTTTCTCCTTTCATGTAAACTAATTTGATCAAATTGATGTAAACCTGTATTTTACTACATTTGATTTAAATTTTACCTATATTATAGACCTGTTTATTTTTTAGGAACTAGAACCTAGCTCCCCAAAAATAATAAAATAGTGTGTTAAATATGGATTTATAAGGTTATGCTTGATAACATCTTGTAGGCTATATATCAAAACATATGAATTTTATCTAAAATGCACAATACACTCAATAAGAGAGATTATGGAAGTAAATCAGAAATAGTAAGAAAATTATTACCATTGCCTTACACCTCTTATCGTATCTCAAATATCTTTAAACCAATTCTTCAAGGATTATTTGTTTTTCTTAGGGATTGCTATGGATAGACTCAAAATTTTGACATAATGTTAACTATTGATCAAATTTGACTTTTAGGTCAAATTAGGGTGCCCATAGGTAAAAAATTGAGTTTTAAGTGTTTTCAAGGGGTTTAATGTTTGTTCATAAGGTATATAATAGGTTTTTTAATGATTTTAAATGTTATATTGACCTTGGTCATTAATTTTATTAGCCAACATGTCCTTTTGAGTCATTATAGAGGTCAAAATTGAGCATTTGATGGCTTGTATGGGTTTATATGTAAGTGTGAAGGTTAAAAGAGGTTTTTTAATGTTAAATATGTCCTAATAAGTCTTTATAAACTATTAATAACTACAAATTGGTAGGTCCTTCAAAAAAAGGGTAGTTTTCTTGAAAAACTTGAGCATTTAATGAGGTGTATGAAATTTTATAGCTTCCTAAAATTGGATACATTTCATGAATGTACCTTGGTCTTCCATACACTCACTTGAGTTATTATTTTGATCATAAACTCCAAAAAATGAATAAAACCACTTATCTCTCCTTCCACTAGGATTGGCAAGCAAAAGTAACCTACAAGTTTATACTTGGTATAGTTAACACAAGAGGTTTCAAGAAAAATGTTCTTGGGGGTGTATTATAAAATTATTTAGATTCCATTTAATGTTTGGTTTTAGAGTAATGGTTATATAAATTTTATGAACCATTCCTAAAAAGTTGACCTTTAAAATCTTCCTGCTAATCTATGTACCCTATAGGTTTTACCTTGGTTTGAGTAATTACATATAATGTAGCTAGTATTATTGATTATTGAGGATGGTAAAATACTTAAAAAATTATCTCCATAATTTTTTTTTCATGTTTTAAGTTGTCATGATGAGCTAATCACCTCAATTTTATAGGCTGGTCCCATTCTATGTTGTTGGCAATTTTTCACCATGTTCTATATTTTCATGCTTGAAAATGACTCCAAGAAGTTGTGGTAATTAAAATATCATGTTTCCAAAGTGATATTTACTTACCTTAGCCTTTAAATCTCATTTTCTAGGTAAATTCCCTATAAGTTACAATTGTAAGTCACCATACAATCAACTTGCTATATGATTGTCATATCAGCCAACTAGGTGACTTAAAATGGTGTTAAATATTGATACTAAAGTGTAAAACTTATATTGATATTGGAAACATATTGATGTTTAATTCAAAAACCATTAAATTTATATCATTCCATCATGCAAGTAATTTCCTAGAATAGATGACTCCAACTTGCTCATTGCTTGTAAGTTTTTAGAATGCACCTGTAGACATCCTCATCAAAGCTAATCATGTAGAAAAAAGGTTCTTGAGCTAACCAGGGTTTTGATCAAGAGGAAATTTTTAATGGAAATTTTAGAGAAGGCATAAAAACCATTTAAACCTATAATTCATGTTAATTGTACACACTTGTATACTATCTGCCTGCATACCTTTTAAGGTACACCTACATGATTTGTTGGTAGAGGTAGAGGTACTTGTATATAAGTGTCAAAATCAATGATTAAATATTTATTTAATATATAAAATACCAAAAGGATCATAACATACATACAAGAGGACTAAAGTGCTAAAAAACTTGAAAACCATTTCAAGAGTGATCATTACAAGTTTAAGGATCAAATCCCTAAATGGGTAAAATAGAGTCCCTTGGGGTTTTGTTAGTATCTTGTAGTATGTTTTCAAAGGTTTACAATACTTATAAATGACCTAAAATTACATTATCATCATGGTAAAAAGGAATTGAATATTTTTTAGAGTCATTAAGCAATGGAACATAGTTATTAGAGGGTCTAAAGTTGCCTACAAATCCACAAAACCAATCAGTAGTGTTTACATCCTTTGGAGGCACAAGTGACTTAGCACTAAAAGAAAAAAAATAATGTTTCATGATTTATATGGATATTTGAGTTAAAGGAAACACATAAATGCTAAAGGAGAGGTCTGTTAGGCATAGTTTCAAGTCTAAGATAGACTTACACTAGGGTCAGTTCATACACATCCTGAACAAGCACCTACAACTAGTCCCCAAAATTTATACTTAGTTTTAAGTGATAAAAAGAGAAGTGGAAGTTTTTAATACATGTTTGAACATTATTTTAATAAAATTAATATAAAAAAAGTAAATATGCCATCAATATGGGAATTTATTCTATGTTTTATGTTCTATACTCACCTATAGGATAGTATTTGACCTATAAATTGAATGTGTTTATTTTTGACAAGCATGATAGGGTGCCTAAGTGATGATATAAGGTTTCCCAAGGTAAAAAGATGGATATAAGACATAGATTAATAATAATGAAGGATATAAGAAATATTATGCACTTGTTTCAAGCCTAATAGAGCAAACACACCTACATGCCCTCTCACAATCAACTATAGTTGACAATGAATGGTAGGAGTAGGAGTAGGAGGATCATGATATTTGATGTAGGTTTGACCTAGATTTGAAATAAATGAACCTAAATTGTTGATATATTAAAATGGAATAATTTAAAGGGACTTATGAAATGTATTTAAAGCTTAAAATTATATGAGGACCTATAAAAACCACATTTAAAGGAGAAAATAACAACATACAGTTATAAGTGACTGAAGCATAACAGATGTTGGTTAAGGTTTATCCTAAGTATATAAATTTTAAGGTGTATAAAATGAGTGATTAAAGGATCCTTGGTATTCCTTTTAAGGTTTTATTAGGACACAATACCAAATTAATTAGTTCTAAGAAAAACATAAACACCTATTGCAAGGTTACCTTATCAGTCAGGCTTGGTTGAAGCAAGGAGAGGTATGAAGGTTTCCAAATGCATAGGAAGATTCCAAGTGTTAAAAATAACTTAAAATTAACCTTGGGGAGGTATATTATATTTTGGAATAGGTTTTGAAGTCAAAACATGCATAATAACCTAGAAGAATCCCAAGCAAGCAAAACATAGTCAGTTAAGTGACACTTAGTCCTGATTGGATAAATACATAAGTAAAGTGGAGGGTTGAAGTAAGGAATAGATTGTGGGAAAAATACATAAGGACTCTGAGAAAATTTATAATCCCTAATCATAGGGAAAAAAGTAGAAGAGATGTTCTTATGATGCATTACTCAGTCCAACATACCAACTGTGTGCATATAGTATGTTTTTAAAGGAGTCTGTTTATTTTTTTACATGTTTGAAGGGTCATATGGATACACCATATGATAAATTTTGTGTATAGGATAATTGTATCCTATATAAGCCTATATAATCTAAATATTTTCTAAGAAAACAAAGAAATTACCCTCTATTTTATCTTAGATAGGGGTACTTTCCCTTAGGCTTAAATTATTAGTTTTGAGGGATGAATGATAACATATGAGAAAAAAAATTGGGAAGATCTTGAAAGGATTTATGTGTAGTTGAAAAATATCTATTAAATCATGATAAATCATGCACATGAGTATGAAACCATATAGGGTGATCTGGAATGCCAAAGCTGTAGACAGGCCTAAAGGCAAGATTTTTGTCCAAGGACCAAATAAGAGAACAATGACACTTCTATCCCTAGGAGTGATTTACACCCTATTGTATCATTTTTATTATATGTGTTTGAGCTGATTTTATGTATATTAAATCATAGGAAGTCTATTTTGGGTCTTGAACCAGCTTAAGCCTACTAGGCAAAGATTAGATCTAATGCACAAAGAGGGGGTCATTCACACTTTTAGCCTTAAAAATACATTAAAACCTATTTTAAAATGTTAATAAGGTTATTATAGGTATTATAAAACCTAAAATTGTAGGGAAAGCCATTAAAATCAATTTTTGGCTAAAAAACCAACCCATACTTATACAAAATGAGAAAAAAGGTTTGATAGGATAGATTTGAATGCTCATATCTCTCTTAACAGTTTACATGGGAGAAATATGAGTTTGGGTAAGTTATAATAGGTCTTTAAAAACTAATTTGTGTAAATTTTATACAAATCCAATGTTAGGTTTTTATAAAACAATGTTAAGAGGTCTAATTGCTTAGAAACCCTCTAAAACCCTTGTAAAGACCAGTCTAGAGAAATGAAGCTAGACATAAATTATAATGGAATATTTTGACAATGAAACATTTTGGAACTTATATATGACTCACTCAAGATCCCTCACATGATTTTTGGCTATAAAAAACTATATGAACATGAGAAAAAATTAGGTATTTTTGACATGTTTTGTGTTGTGCAGGTTCTAGGAGGAATCTAAAGATGAAACAAACTTTGGGATAAATATTAAGACTTGTTGTAACTCTCCATATTTTTTTAATTCCTTATAAAAAATCCTATATGTAAAAACAAGGTGCTTCATCTCAGCTAGTCGAAATTGGCATATTGGACAAGCTAGTGAAAGGTGTGAAAAGTTCAAGAATATGTATTTTTAAGGTGTCCCTAATTATCACAAGGATATGGAGGGTATTTAAATATTTAATACACTCCATCCCATCTATTTTAACGAGAAAATAATCTATTTTTGGAATCCAAGTGTGCAAGGTGAATGAAGGAAGAGTTTTGTAGTCTGCGAATGATGATAACTCCCTCTTAGGTGATTTTAGAAAATCAAGCCTACAACCAATGCATAGAGAGGAATTTATTAAATAATCCCATTTAATTACAATAATTGGACCTGATAATAATTAGTTATAATGCATTCAAATAGGGATAATCATGAAGGTAGTTGTTATGAGCCAAGACAAGGAGTTTTATGCCACTTTTCATGAGGTTTATGCCTTAAATTGACACTTGTGCTTCCTTACCTTGCATGGTTCATCCCATATCCTATTCTCATGTAAAATTAAATTATTTTATTAGATTTAAAATTGTCCTAGTGACCCTTGAACTCTCTCTCTCTCTCTCTCTCTCTCTCTCTCTCTCTCTCTCTCTCTCTCTCTCTCTCTCTCAAAATATATAAGAGCTACCATTTTGGCCTTTGTAATCTAACACCACACCAAGTATAGCAAAGCTCTACAAGTTTTAACATTTTAATTAGATTATAAAATAAAATAAATTTATTTTTGAGTTCATATATCATCTTGATAAAGTGTGTGAAGAGATGATAGTGAATGGTTAAGAGTTATTCATTTATCTTTTCTTTCTCTCAATCCTTTCATGTTTGATGTAAATGATTCCATGCCTAGTAAGTCATATGAAGTGTTGTGAAGTGCATGGACATGTTATTATGTGTAAAAATAAGTCTTAGCATCTTAAAAATGATTTATGTTTCCACTTACCTTAGATAATCTTTATATATGTCACCTTCATATTGAAATACTGATGTTAGTGCATTCTAGGACTCTTAAATTAGAGTTGTATGCTTTGTTTCAAAGTGATGGAGTGCAATAGTCTTATTGTAAACATCTTGATGCATCACCACTTATAATAGGTTTCATTTCATTCCACCTTTATCCCTTGTCTCCATAAACAAGTTAGTAAAGGTGAAACCATTTCAAGGCACGTCTAGGGAGCTAACCCTTCATTCTAGAGAATCATCTCACCAAATTGACTACCCAAAACAAGTGAGATGTTTCCATTGTGCCACTTGGATGAGGATAGCTGATTCATCCCATCAAAGGGTGAAAATATAAGTGACAATAGTTTTTGGCATGATAAGTGTGACTTCTGGTCCAAGAGGTTGAGAGATTTATGGTATTGTCTCTAAACAATCAACCTTTGGAGGCATTTATCAAAGCATCAATGGTGACTTTGAAGATACGTCATCAGGTCAAGAAACCCAATTTATTATTTCAATATTTTTATCAATGTATTTAGTTGAGTTATTTATTTAAGTGAAGTTTCATGGCTGACATTGATGTTGAGTTTTATTCTCTACATGCTAGGGATACATTTTAAGCTTGTGTTTTTCCCAATCAATATGAACAAGTCCTTGGTTAACCTTATCATGATCCTTAACAACCTCAATATGATCCTCATCATCTCCAATATTATCCTTGTCATCCAATTCATGAAGTGTATCAATCCTATCAAAATGGATATAAATCCTATGAGCCATGGCAACCCTATAACCCCTCATTTCTCTCCCCATATGGACACCATGTTGTTGGACAACCCTATGTGGATGGGTAAAAAGAAACCTATCAAGAAGAACCTATATATCAACCCCAATAGGATCCCTATCCTTCATATTATTATTCCTATTATCCTTAAGAGTACTCCTATGAGTCTTGTCATATGAAACCAAATGTTTCCATGGATTATACAGAAGGATATCATTGGCAAAGTGAAGCTCATACACATGTAGATGATACTCCTTCTAATCAACCCAAAAATTCAATTCCATATGAGATTAATAGTGATTTTATATTTTCCAAATCCCATCATAATCCTTCTCTTCCATCCCACACTCCATCTCCAATTACTTTACCTTCCACTACATCTCATATTCTATCTCTTTCACCTCAAATCCATGAGCCTATCCATCAACTTTCCACCTTACCCCTTATTGAGAGAGAGAGCCTATATTGAAAGAAGCAAGTGAATAAGAGAAAACTCAATTTATGGTTTATCAATAAGACCTCATGAGTGACTATGAGGAAGAGATTACCATAAGGTCTCCCTTTGGTGAATAAAAGGATAATCCACAAGTTTTTGCCTCCATATTTGAAAGAATGTGTGTCCATGGAGAAGATTACAATGCCTTCATATTTGAATGGATGTCATGTCATGAAGTAAGATATCATTATTTCATTTTTTAGGGAATTATTATCCATGAAGAATGTGGCCAAAACTTGAAGAGAGAGGTGTTTGAATAAAATTACATGTATAATCATGAAGTTGTGGATGACCATCACAAGCCTTTAGTGGAGTGTCCTATCAAGGATAGAGAACACTTTCAAGTCATCACTAAAGAAGTGGTATTCCTAGGAGAGTTTCATGAGACTAAGATGGAAGAAATAGCTCTTGAAGATGATCATGAGGAAGGAGATTTATGGCATACGTTTAATTCCATATGTAACAAATTTTATGAGTTAGTTAAAGTTTCTTCTTCTCCAAAATATTGCATGACTAATGTTAATATTGTTGATGAGTCTAAACATTATATTGAGTTTTCAAACAAACATAAAGATGAAACTCTTCTACTAGTCAAGAAACTAGTATCATAAAGCCATTTGGTGATGTTAGTATACAAGAAGTTGTTGACAAGGATGAGTGACAACTATAAATTAAGTTATTTCAAGAGTATGAAGAGCTTTTCCAAGCTGAGGGTCAAATACATGACAAGGTGAAGGATTATTATTCCATGGTGGAAAATGATCAAGATTTGATAGAGTATGCAAATATCCTTGATGAGCTAGAAGAGCATGCAACTGAGAAGAGACCCAATATTATTGAGAGTTATATAGGAATCAATAATGAGGTTGAAATTGAGGATCCAAATGAGGAATTTGAGGCTCTTTGGATTCAAGAGTATTTAATTTCTTTGGTCAACTTGTATGGAGCTTCTTGGTCCTCTCTAAACCTTATGCCAATGAAGTTAACAAACACCATGAAGAGGATGGAGCTATCAATGCTAAAGGACAAAATGGTACATGTCTCACTAAAGATTTCATGACATGAAGTAAGGAAATTTTAAAAATTTCCCTTTGATCTAGGAGGGAGGTATTCTTAAATGCTAGTTGTACATAATAGGTTATTTTTTAATTCCCCTAAATGCCTTAAGCACACACATGTGTGTGTCTTGTTAGTTTGTTCTCTTTTTTATGTATATCTTTTACTTTGTGTGGTTGAGGTGGTCAAAGGTCTCCTTATTTTTCTTATACTTAAATTGAATCCTAGTCCCAATGGACTAATAACGCTACTAGTCTAGTTAGTATAGCAGACATACTACCCCTACGAGCCACCAATTTGTTGACCAAATTTGAATTTTAGGTCAAATTAGGGCACCCCTAGGTAAAAACTTGAGTTTTAAGTGTTTTAAGGGGTTTAATTTTTGGTCATAAGGTATATAAAATGTCATTTAATGTTATATTGACCTTGGTCATTAATTTTATTAGCCAACATGTCCTTTTGAGTCATTTTAAGGGTCAAAATTGAGCATTTAATGGATTATATAGGTTTTTATGGAAGCGTGAATTTTAAAATAGGTTTTGTCACGTTTTATGTGTCCTAGGAAGTCTTTTTCAACTATTAATAACTGGAAATTGGTAGGTCCTTCAAAAAGAGGGTAGTTTTCTTTGAAAATTTGAGAATTTAATGAGGTGTATGGAATTATACAGCCTCTTATAGTTTGGAAAATTTAAATAATGTACCTTGGTATTCCATACACTCAATTGAATGATTAGTTTTATTATAAACTCTATAAAATTAAGAAACCCACTTATCTCTCCTTCCACTAGGCCTTGCAAGTAAAAGTGAATTGCAGGTTTGTACTTGGTGCGATCAACACAAGAGGTTTCAAGAAAAATGATGTTTGGGGTGTATTATATAGGTTTTAAGGGAAGAATTAATTTTAAAATATGTTTTGTCACGTTATATGTGTCCTAATAAGTCTTTGTCAACTATTAATAACTAAAAATTGGTAGGTCCTTCAAAAAGAGGGTAGTTTTCTTTGAAAATTTGAGAATTTAATGAGGTGTATGGAATTATACAGTCTCTTATAGTTTTGAAAATTTAAATAATGTACCTTGGTATTACATACACTCAATTAAATTATTATTTTTATTATAAACTCTAAAAAATGAAGAAACCCACTTATCTCTCCTTCCACTAGGCTTGGCAAGTAAAAGTGAACTGTAGGGTTGTACTTGGTACGATCAACACAAGAGGTTTCAAAAAAAATGATGTTGGGGGTGTATTATAAAATTATTAATATTAAATTTTAAATTTTATTATATAGGAATGGCGGTCTGAGATCTATGAACCATTCTTAAGAAGTTGACCTTTTACATCTACCTGTTAATTTATGTACCCTATAGGTTTTGGCTTGGTTTGAGAATTTATATATAATCTAGCTACTGGTATTGATTATTAAAGATGTTAAAGTCCTTACATAATTAACCCAATAATTTTTTTCATTTTTTAATGTGTTGTGATGAGCCAATAACCTCAAGTTTACAAACTAGTCCCATTTTGTGTTATTGGTAGTTTTCACCATGTTTTATATTTTCATGCTTGAAAATGGCTCCAAGAAGTTGTGATAATTCCATTATCATGTTTCCAAATTTATATTTACTTACCTTAATCTTCTAATCTCATTTTCCAAGAAAATGTCCTATAAGTTGTAGTTGTAAGTCACCATACAGTTAGCTTGCTATATGACTATCATATTAGTCAACTAGGTGCCTTCAAAGGGAGTTCAATATTGATATTGAAGTGTGAAAATTGTATTTATATTTTAAAAATATTTATGTTTAATTAAAAAACCATTAAATGGATATTATTCCACCATGAAAGTAATTTCCTTGAACACATGACTCCAATCTGTTCATTGCCTACAAGTTTTTAGAATGCACTTATAGACATCTTCATCGAAGCTAATCATGTTGAAAAAAGGTTCTTGAGATAACCAGTGTTTTGATCATGGGGAAATTTTTATTGGATATTTTGGAGAAGGCATAAACACCATTGGAACCTATAATTCATGCTCATTTTACATACTTGCATATAGTCTGCCTAAACCTGTCAGGTATACCAATAAGATTTGTTGGCAGAGGCAGAGACACTTATATATAGGTGTCAAAATCAATGATGAAATAATTATTGAAGATATAACATAAAAAAAGGATCATATAATAAATATCAGGAGGAATAAAGTTATAAATAACTTGAAAAACATTTCAAGAGTGATCACTACAAGTTTAAGGATCAAATCTGTAAATGGGCAAAATAGAGTCCCTTGGGGTTTTGATAATATCTGCTAGTATGTTTTAAAATATTTCCAATTATTATAAATGACCTAAAATTTAATTATAATCATGGTATAAATTCCTTGAAGAGTTTTTATAGTGGTTAAGTAATGGAATTAAGTTGTTATAGGGTCTAAAGTTGCCTATAAAGCCACTAAAACCAAATAGTAGTGTGTATAGCCTTTAGAGGCACAAGTGACTTAGCACTAAAAGAGAAAAAAAAGCATGTTTCATGATTTAAATGGACATTTGAGTGAAAGGAAACAAATTAAGTATAAATTAAATGTATTTTAGTCATATTTTAAAGTCTAAGATAGACTTACACTAGGGTCAGTCCATACACATCCTGAACAAGCACCTAAAGCTAGTCCCCAAATGTTATACTTAGTTTTAGGTGCCAAAAGGAGAAGTGGAAGTTCTTAAGACATGTTTGAACATTATTTGAATAAAATTAATATCAAAAAGTAAATAGGCCATAAATATGTGAATTTATGCTATGTTTTAGTCTCTATACTCACCTACAAGATCATATTTGACCTACAAATTGACTATGTCTATCTCTAACAAACAGTGAGTAGGATAGGGTGCCTAAGGGATGATATAAGGTTACCGAAGGTAAAAAAAATTAGTATAAGACATGGATTAATAATAATGTAGGATATAAGATATATTATACACTTTTTTCAAGCCTAAAAGAGCAAGCACACCTAGAAGCCCTCTCACAGTCAACTATAGTTGACTATGAAGGGCAGAGAGTAGGAGGATTAGGATCCTCAGTGTAGGTTTGACCTAGATTTGAAATGAATAACCCTAAATTTTTTCTAGATGAACATGGAATAATTTAAGGGTACTTGTGAAATATATTTGAATCCTTAACTTTTAGGATCACCTATAGGAACCACATTTAAAGGAGAAAATAACATGCAGTCATCTATAAGTGACTAAAGCATATCAAACCTTGGTCAAGGTCTATCCTAAGTATATAAATTATAATTTATATATCATAAGTGATTAAATTATCCTTGGTATGCATTTTAAGGTTTCAATAGGACACAATACCAATTTAAGTAGTTCCAAGAAAATCATAAACATGTACTACAAGGTTACCTTATCAATCAGGCTCAATTGAAGTAAGGAAAGGTATGAAGGTTACCAAATGCATAGGAAGATTATAGGTGTTCCAAAAAACTTAAAATTAACCATTTAGAGTAATATTATATTATGTAATTTGATTTGAATTCAAAACATTCATAATAACCTATAGTAATCCTAAGCAAGCAAAGCATAATCAATCAAGTGACACTCAGTCCTGACTAGATAGTTGCATGGCAAAGTAAAGTGGAGGGTTAAATTAAGGAATAAATGGTGGAAAAACTCCATAAGGACCATGAAAAACTTTATATTCCTTTATCATAGGGAAACAAGTAGAAGATATTTTCCTATGATGCATTACTTAGTCCAACATACCAATTGTGTGCATATAGTATGCTTTTAAAGGAGTCTATTTGTTTTTTTTTTCAAGTTTGAAGGGTCAAATGGATAGAAAAGATGATAAATTTTGTGTATAGGATAATTTTCACCTATTTAATCCTCTATCATCTTCATATTATTTGATAAAACAAGGAAATTACCCCATATTTTATCTCAGACAGGGGTTACTTTCCCTAAGGATTAAATTAATAGTTTTGAGGGATGAATGACAAAAGATGAGACCAAAATTTAGGTATATATCTAAAGGAGTTATTTGGAATTGAAAAATATATATTAATTCATGATAAAACATGTAAAGGAGTATGAAAACATACATGGTGATCTAGAATGCCAAAGTTGCAGATAGGCCTAAGGGCAAGATTTTGGCCCAAGGACCAAATAGGAGAACAATGAAACTTATAGCTCTAGGAGTGATTTTAACCTTGTTGGATCATGTTTATTATATGTTTTTGAGATAATTTTATGTAGATTAAATCATGGGAAGTCCATTTTGGCTCTTGAACTAGCTTAGGCCTATTAGGTAAAGATTAGGTCTAATTCACAAAGAGGAGGCCATTCACAATTTTGGCCTTAGAAATTCATGAAACCTATTATAAAATGTTAATAAGGTCACTATACATATTATAAAACCAAAAAATTTAAAGGGAAGCCATTAAAATCTATTTTTGGCTTAGAAACCAAGCCAGACTTGTGCAAAATGAGGAAAAGGGTTCGATAGGATAGATTTGAACACTCATATCTCTTTTGATGATTCTAATGGGAGTCATAGGAGTTTTGGGAAGTTTTAATAGGTCTTTATAAACCAATTTGTGGAATTTATCTTCAACTCCAATGTTAGGTTTATATGAAACAACATTAAGAGGTCAAACTACTCAGAAACCCTCCAAAACCCTTGTAAAGACCAGTCTAGAGAAATGAAGCTAGAGATGCATTATAATGGAATATTTTGACCATGAAACCTATTTAAATTTATATATTACTAACTCATTATACCTTACATGATTTTTGGTAGTACATAATTGTATGGATAGTGTGTAAAATAGGGTATTTTGACCATTTTTTATATTGTGCAAGTTATAAGAGGATTCTAAAGATGAAACAAACTTTGGGAGAAATATTAAGACTTGTGATAACTCAAAATATTTATTTAATTACTCATAATAACTCCTAAGTGTCCAAACATGGTGATTCATCTGAGTCAATCAAAATTGACACATAAGACAAGCCTATGAAAGGTGTGAAAACTTCAAAAATATGTCTTTTTAAGGTGTCATTGATGCTTCCAAGGACATGAAGGGTATTTAAAGGTGTCATACACTCCCTCCCATGGATTTTAATTAGAAACTAATCTCTTTTTTGAATCCAAGTGTATAAGGTACATGAAGGAAGAGTTTTCTGGACTGTAGATGATGATAGATCCTTTATAGGTGATTCCAAAGGACTAGGCCTACAAACAATTTATAGAGAGGCATGTATGAAATAATCCCCTTTCATTCCAATCATTGGACCTAATACTAATTAGTGATGAGGTGTTCAAATAGGTATAATCATGAAGGCAATTTTTTTAAGCCAAGATAAGGACGTTTATGCCACTTTTCATGAGGTTTATGCCTTGAATTGACACTTGTGCTTCCTAACCTTGCATGGTTTATCCCATATCATATTATCATACACAAGTAACTACTTCTCTTAGCTTGAAAAGTGTCCTAGTGACCCTTGAAATTCTATCTCTCTTTCTCTCTCTCAAACTCTATAAGAGCTACCATTTTGGCCTTTACAATCTAATATAACATTAGGTATGGTGAATACCTACTAGTTTTGACATTGTACTTACCTTATACAATAAATTAAATTCATTTTGAGTTCATATATCATCTTGTTAAAGTGTGTGAAGAGATGACAGTGAATGGTTAAGAGATATTCATTTATCCTTGCTTTCTCTCAATCCTTCCATGTTTGATGTAAATAATTCCATGCCTAGTAGGTCATATGAAGTGTTTTGAAGTGTATGAACATGTTATTAAGTGTACAAGGAAGTCTTATAATATAAAAAATAATCTATGTATCTACTTACCTTAGACAGTCTTCATATATGGTACCTTCATATTGAAATACTAATGTTAGTGCATTCTATGACTCTTAAATTAGAGTTGTATGCTTTGTTTCAAATTAATGGAGTACAATATTCTTATGGTAAAAATATTCATGCATAACCACTTATAATAAGTTTCATTTCATGCCAAATATATCCATTTTCTACATAAATAATGAGTTAGTATAGGTGAAATCATTTTTGGGCACATCTAAGGAGCTAGCCCTTCATTCTAGAGATTAATCTCACCAAATTGACTACCCATAGCAAGTGAGATGTTTCAATTATGCCAATTAGATGAGGAAATATGAGTCATCTCCTCAAACGTTGTAAATCCAAGTGATAATAGCTTTTGGCCTACACGATGGGACTCTTGGTCTAAGAGGTTAAGAGATTTTTGGTGTTGTCTCTCAACAATCAATCTTTGGAGGCATCTATCAAATCATCAATGGTGAATCCAATGATACATCAGATGGTTAAGCAACCCATGTTATCCTTTAAAGATTGTTATAAATGTATTTATTTTTGTTCTTTCTTTAAATTAATTTTCATGGCTGACCTTTATATTGAGTTTTGTTCTCTACAGGTTGGGGAGACATTTCAAGCTTGTGTCATTCCCTATCAATATGAAAAAGTTCTTGGTCAACCTTTTCATGATCCTTACCAACCTCAAGATGACCCTCATTAGCTCCAATATGGTCCTTGTCAGCCCATTCAAGAAGTGTATCAATCCTATCAAAATGGATATCAAATCCTATGAGCCATGGCAGCCCTATAACCCCTCATTTCCCTCCCCATATGGACACCATGTTGTTGGACAACCCTATGTGGATGGGTAAAAAGAAACCTATCTATAAGAACCTTTTTATCAGTCCTAATATGAGCCCTTCCTTTATATTATGATGCCTATTAGCCTCAAGAGTACTCCTATGAGTCTTGTCATACAAAAATAAATGTATTTATGGATTATATACAAGAATATCATTGGCAAAGTGAATCTCATACTCATGTAGATGCTACTCCTTATAATCAACCCAAAAATTCACTTCTATATGAGATTAATAGTGATTTTATCTTTTCCAAACCCACTCATAAGCCTTATCTTCCATCACACACTCCATCTCTAATTCCTTCACCTTCCACTACATCTCATATTCCAGCTCTTTCACCTCAAATCCATGATCCTATCCATCAAATTTCCACCTCACCCCTTCTTGACATAGAGCATATCTTGAAATAAGCAAGTAAAGAAGAGAAAAATCAATTCATTTCTGATCAATAAGACCTCATGAGTGACTATGAGGTAGATATTACCATAGGGACTCCCCTTGGAAAATAGGACAATCCACAAGTTTTTTCCTCCATAGTTGAAATAATGTGTGTCCATGGAGAAGATTACAATGCCTTCATATTTGAAGGCATGTCATATCATGAAGTAATCTCCAATTATTTCATTTTTGAGGGAATGATTGCCCATGAATAATGTGGCCAAAACTTAAAGAGAGAGGTGTTTGAAGAAAATACCATGTATAATCATGAAGTTATGGATGACCATCACAATCATGTAGTGGAGTGTGTTATCAAGGATGGAGAATAATTTTAAGTCATCCCTCAATAAGTGGTAGTACTATGAGAGTTTCATGAGACTAAGATGGAGGAAATAGCTCTTGAAGATGATCATGAGGAAAGAGATTTATGGAATAAGTTTAATGCCATATGCAAAGAATTTGATGAGTTGGTTAAATTTTCTTCTTTTAAAAAATAGTGCATGACTAATTATAAACTTGTTGATGAGTATAAATATGATATTAAGTGTTCAATCAAACATAAAGATGAAGCTCTTCCTATTGGTAAAAAACTTACTATCATGAAGCCATTTGGTAATGTTAATATACAAGAAGTTGTTGACAAGGATGATTAGCAGCTATAAATTAAGTTATTTCAAGAGCTTGAAGAGTTTTCCCAAGTTGATGTGAAATACATGACAAGGTGAAGGAAGTGTCTTCCATGGTGGATAATGATCAAGATTGGATAGAGTATGTAAATCTCTTTGTTAGGATAGAAGAGCTTGAAATTGAGAAGAGACCCAATCTTATTAAGAGGCTTATGGGAATCAATGATGAGGTTGAAATTGTGGATCCACATGAGGAATTTGAGATTGTTTGGATTAAAGAAGATTTAATTTCATTGGTTAACTTGTATGGAGCTTCTTAGTCCTCTTTGAACCTCAAGCTAATAAAGTTGGAAAGCACCATGAAGAGGATGGAGACATCAATGTTAAAAGACAAAAGGGTACATGTCTAACTAAATATTTCATGTTATGAAGCAAGGAAGGTTTCAAATTTTACCTTCAATTTAGGAGGGGGGTATGCTTAAATGTTATTTGTACATAATAGGTTATTTTTTGTTTCCCTTAAGTGCCTTGAGCACGTGTGTGTGTGTGTGTGTGTGTGTGTGTGTGTGTGTGTGTGTGTGTGTGTGTGTGTGTGTGTGTGTGTGTGTTTTGTTAGTTTTTTCTCTTTATTACATGTGTCTTTTGATTTTTGTGGTTGAGCTGGTGAAAGGTATCCTTTTTTTGTCTCAGATGTTAGTTGAATCCTAATACTAATGTACTAATAAGGCTACTAGTCTAGTTAGTATAGCAGACATACTACCCCTATGAGTCACCAATTTGTTGACCAAGTTAGACTTTTAGGTCAAATTAGGTGAACCCTATGTAAAATATTGAGTTTTAAGTGATTTACGGGGTTTAATGTTTGCTAATAAGGTATATCATAGGTCATTTAATGCTTTTAAATGTTATATTAACATTGGTCATTAATTTTATTAGACAACATATCGTTTTGAGTCATTTTAGGGGTCAAATTGAGCATTTAATGACTCTTACAAGTTTATAGGAAATTTTGGATGTTATAGGAGGTATTTTAACCTAAACTATGTCCTAATAAGTCTTTGGTAACTGTTAATAACTAAAAATTAGAAGCTCTTTCAAAAAAAGGGTAGTTTTCTTGCAAAATTTGAGCATTTAATGAGGTGTATGGAATTGTATGACCTCATAAATTTTTTTATGTTGAAATAATGTCCCTTTTTATTTTATACAATCACTTCAGTGATTATTTTTATTAAAAAACTCCAAAAAATGAAGAAAATTTCTTATCTCTCCTTCCACTAGGCTTGGCAAGCAAAAGTGACCTACAAGTTTGTACTTGGTACGATCAACACAAAAGGTTTCAATAAAAATATTATTGGGGGTGTATTATAAAATAAATTATCTTACATTTTATTTTATTTTGTAGAGAAATGGTGGTTTTATCTTTATGAAGCATTCCTAAGAAGTTGACCTTCCAAATCTACTTGCTAATTTGTGTACCCTATAGGTTTTGCCTTGGTTTGAGAAATTACATAAAATATAGATATTAATATTGATTAATAATTATTTTAACCTAATTTAATAATATACCCCATACTTGGTTTCAATTTTTAAGGTATTGTGATAAACCAATCATCTCAAGTTTAGAAACTAGTTCGATTTTATGTTGTTGGCAGTTTTTCACCATGTTCTATATTTTCATGCTTGAAAATGGGTCCAAGAAGTTGTGATAATTCCATTATCATGTTTAAAAAGTTATATTTAATTCCATTAAGTTTCAAATATAATTTTACAATCAAATTTCCTATAAGTTGTAGTTGTAAGTCACCATACATTTAGCTTGCTTTATGACTATCATATCAGTCAACTAGGTGCCTTCAAAGGGTGTTTAATGTTGATATTGAAGTGTGAAATTTTTATTAATATTTGATAAATCTTGATGTTTCATCCAAACACCATTAAATGGAGATCATTCCACCATGAAATTAATTTCCTTGAACACATAACTCCAATCTACTCATTGTCTGCAAGTTTTTAGAATGCACCTGTAGACATCCTCATCAAAGATAATCATGTTGAAAAAAATATTATTGAGTTAACTAGGGTTTTGATCATGGGAAATTTTTCCTAGAATTTTTTGAGAAGGCATAAACATAATTTTAACCTATAATTCATGCTCATTATACACACTTGTATACAGTCTGCCTGCATACTTTTAAGGTACACCTACATGATTTGTTGGTAGAGGTAGAGGTACTTGTATATAGGTGTCAAAACCAATGATGAAATACTTATTGAAGCTATAGCATACAAAAAGGATCATATCATACATATTGTGAGGAATAAAGTGTTTAACATATTGAAAACCCTTTCAAGATTGATCACTACAAGTTTAAGGATAAAATCCCTAAATGGGCAAAACAAAGTCCCTTGGGGTTTTGCCAATATCTCGTAGTATTTTTTTAAAGATTTCCAATGCTTATAAATGACCTAACCTTGTAGTATCATCATGGTAAAAAGGAATTTTATACTTTTGAGAGTAGTTAATAAATGAAAGGTTGTTGTTATAGGGTTTAAAGTTGCCTACAAAACCACTAAAACCAAACAATAAGGCCTATAGCCTTTGGAGGCACAAGTAACTTAGCACTAAAAGAGAAAACAAATAATGTTTCATGATTTAAATGGAAATTTGAGTGAAATTAAATAAATGAATGCTAAAGGAGAGGTATTTTAGGAATATTTTCAAGTCTAAGATAGACTTACACTAGGGTTAGTCCATACACTTCCTGAGCAAGCACCTACAGCCAGTCCCCAAAAGTTATACTTAGTTTTAATTGCCAAAAGGAAAAGTGGTAGTTTTTAATACATGTTTTAACCTTATTTAAATAAAAGGAGTATCAAAAATTAAATAATCCATCAAGATGGGAAGTTATGCTATGTTTTAGGCTTTTTACTCACCTACAAGATCATATTTGACCTACAAATTGAATATGTCTATCTCTAAAAAATAGTGAGCAAGATAGGGTGCCGAAGTGATGATATAAGGTTACACAAGGTAAAAAAATGGATATAAGACATGTATTAATAAGCATAGTGGATCTAAGAGATCTTATGTAGTTGTTTCAAGCCTAACAAAGGAAGAACACCTATAAGCCCTCTCACAGTCAACTATAGTTAAACATGAAGGGTAGAGAGTAGGAGGATTAGGATCCTCAGTGTATGTTTGACCTAGATTTGAAATGAATGAGCTTGAATTGTTGATATATGATCATGGAAGCATAAAAAACCTTGGTTGAGGTCTATCTTAAGTTTATGACTTTGTAGGTGTATAAAATAAATGATTTAAGGAGCCTTGGTATGCCTTTTAAGGTTTCAATAGGACATAATACCAATTTAAGTTGCTCTAAGAAAAGCATAAACACCTACTACAAGGATACCTAAATAGTTAGGCTTGGTTGAAGTAAGGAAAGGTAAGAAGGTTGATAAATGAATAAGAGGATTCCAAGTGTTCCAAAATAACTGAAATGACCCTTGGGGATGTATAGGATAATGTGGTATTGGTTTTTAAGTCAAAACATGCATAATAACCTACAAGAATCCTAAGCAAGCAAAACACAGTTAGTCAAGTGACACTCAGTCCTGATTGGATAGTTACATAAGTAAAGTGAAGGGTTAAAGTAAGTAATATATTATTGGACACCTACATAATTACCATGATAAATTTTATTCCAATTTATCATAGGGAAACAATTAGAAGAGATATTCCTATGATGCATTACTCAGTCCAACATACCAACCCTGTGCATATAATATACTTTTGAAGGAGTCTATTTGTTTTTTTGCATGTTTTAAGGGTCAAATGGATAAAAAAATATTATAAATTTTTTGTATAAGATCCTTGTAATCTATAAAATCCTCTACAATCTTCATATTATCTAAGAAAACAAGGAAAGTACCCCCTATTTTATCTCAAATAGGGGGTACTTTCCCTTAGGCTTAAATTGACAGTTTTGAGGGATGAATGACAAAAGATGAGACCAGAAGTTGGGGAGATATGGCAAGGATTTATATGGAGTTTAAAAATATCTATTAAATCATGATAAAACATGCATAGGATTATGAAACTATACAGGGTGATTTGGAATGACAAAGTTGCAGATTGGCCTAAAGGTAAGATTTTGGCCGAAGGACTAAATATGAGAAAAATGAAACTTCTATCCCTATGAGTGATTTAAAACTTGTTGGATCATGTTTATAGGATATAATTAGATGTGTTTGAGATAATTTTATGTAGAGGAAATCATGAGAACTCCATTTTGGGTCTTGAACCAGCTCATGCCTACTAAGCAAAGATTAGGTCTAATGCACAAAGAGGAGATCATTCACAATTTGGCATTATAAATGAATTGAAAAATGTTAATAAAGTCACTAAAGGTATGATAAAACCTCAAAATTTTAGGGGTATCCATTAAAATCCATTTTTAGCTTAGAAACCAACTCAGACTTATGCAAAATGAGAAAAAAGGTTTGGTAAGATAGATTTGAAAACTCATATATCTCTTTATGATTTAAATGGGAGTCAAAGGAGTTTTGGGAGGTTAGATTAGGTCTTAAAAAAAATGGAATCTTTTTGAAACTCCAATGTTAGATTTTTATGAAACAACCTTTAGAGGTCAAATTGCTCAGAAACCCTCCAAAACCCTTGTAAAGACTAGTTTGGTGAAATGAATCTAGAGATGAATTATAATGGCATAGCTTGATAATGAAACCTATTTGAACTTGTAGAGGAATCACTCAGTATCCCTCATATGATTTTTGGCTTTATGTAATTATATGAATAGGGTGAAAAATAAGGTATTTTTGACCATTTTTGTGTTCTAAAGGTTTTAGAAGTTTGAAGATGAAAAAAACTTTGGGATAAATATTAAGACTTGTGATAACTCCCCATATTCATTTAATTCCTTATAATAACTCCTAAGTGTCCAAACAAGGTGATTTATCTTAGCCAATCAAAACTGGCATCTTGGACAAGCTAGTGAAAGGTTTGAAAACTTCAAGATGTCTTTTTAAGGTGTCCCTAATGCTTCTAAGGCCATGAAGGGTCTTGACAGGTGTCATTTTCTCCCTACCATGGATTTTCATGAACAACTAATATCTTTTTAGAGGAAAATTGTGCAAGGTGCAGGAAGGAAGAGTTTTTTGGACTACAGATGATGATAACTCCTTTCTAGTCGATTTTAGAAGAACAAGCCTATAAAAAATGCATGGAGAGGCATGTATAAAATAATCCAATTTCATTTCAATCATTGGACCTGATCCTAATTAGTTATGAGGTGCTCAAATAGGGATAATCATGAAGGCATTTTTTCTAAGCCAAGGCAAGGAGTTTTATACCACTTTTCATGATTTTTCTAACTTGAATTGACATTTGTGCTTCTTGACCTTACATGGTTAATTCCATATCCTCGTATCATATAAAATTAACTACTCATATTAGCTTGACAAGTGTCCTAGTGACCCTTAAACTTCTCTCTTTCTCTCAAACTCTATAAGAGCTAAAATTTTGGCCTTTATAATCTAATACCACACTAGGTATGGTGAATCCCTACTATTTTTGACATTGTACATACATTATAAAATAAATTTAATTCATTTTTGAGTTCATATATCATCTTGTTAAAGTGTGTGAAGAGATGATAGTGAATGGTTAAGAGATATTCATTTATCATTGCATTCTCTCAATCTTTCCATGTTTGATGCAAGTGATTCCATGCCTAGCAGGTCATATGAAGTGTTTTGAAGTGTATGTACATGTTATTAATTGTACAAGGAAGTATTAACATCTAAAAAATGATCTATGTTTCCACTTACCTTAGAGAGTCTTCATATATGGCACCTTCATATTGAAATATTAATGTTAGTGCATTTTAGGACTCTTAAATTAGAGTTGTATGCTTTGTTTCAAAGTGATGGAGTAAAATAGTCTTATGGTAAACATATTGGTGAATTAAAACTTATAATATGTTTCATTTAGTGCTAAATCTATCCCTTTTCTCCATAAATAATGAGTTAGTATAGGTGAAAGTATTTCAAGGCACATCTAGGGAGCTAGTCCTTCATTTTAGAGATTCATATCACCAAATTGACTACTCATAGCAAGTGAGATGTTTCTATTGTGACAATTGGATGATGAGAGTTGATTCATCTCCTCGAAAGGTGTAAATCTAAGTGAAAAAAATAACTTGATCAATGACTTTGATTATAACATGGATTTCTGGGACACTCATTGGTTTGTTGGAATGGAGGGATATGGTGTGTCTAAATAAGGAGGGAGGATCAATGGCTATTATTGAAATTTATGTGAAGGAAATAAATGGTAGAGGATTATCTAATGAATTAAAATTTCCTTGGATGATTCTAGATGAGGGAAGGTTCTAGAGGAAGAAAACTCTAGAATCTCTTTGGAAGTCTAATCATGATTAGTGGTGGATTAGTCATGTGATTAGGAGGTTCTAGAGAATTTAAATGGGTAGGCTTATAGGAAAGCCTAGGAGTGGGTGGGTATGTGGGTCATGGAAATTTTAAATTCCCAAATAATGGATAAGTGGGATTAGTTAGTAAATAATAGGGATTAAGTGGATTAATTGATTTTTGGGGTAGGAATAAGGTTAATATATGAAGAATAATAAAGGGGGATGTTAGATAAATAACTATGAGGATTAATAAAGATGTTTTAAATACAATTAGATGGGATTAGGGGTTATTATATGAAATTAGTGTTGCTAGTGTTGACTAATAATAATATTAGTGATAATAAATGAAGCTAATGAATATAGGTGTATACATTTTCCCCCTTTTTGAAAGCATATTACAAGTGGATGAAGGGGAAGGAGTAATGGTCTTTCAAATAAAAACCACTTAATGGATGAAGTTATTAAATGATGTTAGTGGATATTATGCCCCCTTGAAGGGACATGCAGGGAAGAATGAGATGGATGGCCACTTAAAAGAGGAAATGGGGGTGGGATATGATGGATAGACAAGGGGGTGAAGTGTAAGATGTGAGATAGATGATGAATAAAATGAACTTGAACTAAGTAATGAGCTATAAATTGATGATTGCCCTGGAAAAGACATATGCATAGGGAGTGAAAATGATTGTGTCATAGTTATTGATGTATCCAAAGGAGGAATAAACCATAACATCATGATGATAAGATTAAAAGGATACAAGCTTTTGATGTATCTCAAGAAATGATGCATGCAAGGGAGAGTTGTAGGCTAGGATAAATAATTATTTAAGAATTTTAATGATGAGTATAACACAAAGTTAAATTAAAGTGATATGATGAAGGGGATGAGAGAGAATAAATGGTATGATCGAGTGGGCAAAAGATGGAGGGGAATAATTAGAATACATTACATCAAATCAATGATCCATAATATGATTAATAGTGATGATGCCCCTAACAAGGGCACATGCAAGGGAATGATAAATGATGATAAAGTTATGGTTTTAGTCATGCCCCAATCAAGGGAGGAAAATGCAAAATTTAAATGAAGAATTGACCAATCAATGATAATGGTTGACTGATGGAAGAAAATATGGATGTTGTGATTTATTAGGCCCAATCAACAAGTACATGTGATTAATAAAAATGATAGGGAGATGATTTTAGGGATGGTGATTGATCAATAGAGAGATTAATTAATGATTGATATTATAGCTCAATGATTTTGATGGATGAAATAATTGAGGATGAAAGACGTGTGATGATGAATGATGGAAAAAAAGGAGAGAGTGGCTGAACTAACCTCAGGCACACCATGTGATTGAGCACTACCTACATATTCTAAAAAAACCTTAGGCCAATGTAGTTCAGGCCACTATGGTTACTAATTAAACATTATAATTTTGGAAAAATGAGTAAAAACTATCAAAATGTATGAATTTTACACAAATTACATAATACACTAAATCAAAGAGATTATGGAATCAAATTAGAAATAATAAGGAAATTTTTACCATTGCCTTGCTCCTCTTATCCTCTTTGCAAGATCTTCAAACTAGTTCTTCAAGGATTATTGATTTTTCTTGGGGATTGCTATGGATAGACTCATAATTTTGATATAATGATAGCTTGATTAATGACTTTGTTTATAAAATGGATTTCTTGCACACTCATTGGTTAGTTAAAATGGAGGGAGATGGTGTGTTCAAATAAGAAGGAGGGATGATCAATGGCTATTATTCAAATTTGGGTGAAGAAGATCAATGGTGGATGATTACCTAAGGAATTAAAAATTCCTTGGATGATTCTAGAGGAGGGAAGGTTCTAGAGGAAGAAAACTCTAGAATCTCTTTGGAAGTCTAATCATGATTAGTGGTGGAATTTTCAAGTGATTAGGGGGTTCTAGAGAATATAGAGGGGTAGGCTTGTAGGAAATCCTAGGATGAGGTGGGTAGGTGGGACATGGAATTTTTTAATTCCCAAATAATGGATAAATGGGATTTGTTAGTAGATAATAGGGATTAAGTGGATTGATTGATTTTTGGGTACGAATAAGGTTAATAAATGAAGAAGAATAAAGGGGGATGTTAGATAAATGACTATGAGGATTAATAAATATGTTTTGGATAAAATTAGATGGGATTAGTGCTCATTATATGAAATTAAGGATGCTAGTGTTGATTAATAATAATATTAGTGATAATAAATGAAGTAAGCAAATTTAGGTGTATACAAAGAGTGTATATTATATTTAATTCATTATATTGTTCACTCCAAACTCTTCTATTCATTAAATGTCCATGAGATTTGGAATTCCCTAAAAGGGGAAGGTGTGGATAATTACATACTTTTATACTTCATTTTCAGACTGATTTGGGATCAACCCAAGGCACAACTATATGTATTTGACTTTGTAAATGGAGTCTACATGAATAGTTTTCAAGAGATGCACTATTACCATTGAAATTTCAATTTAAATTTCATATAAATAGGTCAAAGATTATGATGATAATTTGACTATTATGATTTCTATTTCTAAACATAAAGGAAAAGGTTAGTTCAATTTCAAAGAATAAACATAAAAGATGGAAAAATAAGGTAGAAAAGGGGGCCTCTAGGTTTGGAATGAACTCAATTCATTGATCATTAAACCAAGTGACCTTTCCATAACTATACCACTATATAATGAGTTTCACTAAAGTTCTACCTCTAAGAACATATAGTGGGAAGAGTCTAAGGGAGCTGGGGGTATGCCTCAATATAATCCTCATTAAATATGAGAGCTATGGGTTGATAGTAAAGCACACATAAACACCATATGGTAATTTGTATATTAACACACGAATTAATAATACTACACAAGGGAAACAAGAAAACCCACACAGTGATTATAATAGCTAAGCACATCATAACCATAACACACATAAATAGAAAAATTATTAATCTAATTAACCTAGCATTGATAATCATTCAAAAATGAATATGAAAGAGAATTGAGACACAAAATAAACCCTTTATAGAAAAGGAATTATATTCATTAAAATAAGTGTTGTTACAATAATTGATCTAGGCCAACTTTAGAGTCTAGAGAGATGAAGGAAAAAGAAGGTAAAATCTTGGATATAATCTAACAACACTTTCAAACAAATTTTAGCCAACCCTATATTAAAATATGGATTTTCATTATATAGATAATGATGGGGATCACCTTCAAATAGCATGAATATCCCATCATGGACCATGATGGTCACTAAATATAGTTACAATCATAATTCAAAATTTAAAATAAATAAATCCTTAAAAACATGCAAAAAATTTGTGAGGAAAACCTCATTGATGCATGTAAATGACTATGAAGATTCATCTCTTAATTGATTTAATCTAGCATCTATAGACTCCAACATGATGTTATAAGGTCAAACTCTTTATCTATCTTGACAAGATTAATTAGGGGCTCCTTAAAGATTACCTTAGCTTGAGTCACCAGTCTATGGTAGACTGGAAAGGGTGCTTTCATTATCACTAAGAACCCATAGACTTGGTTGATGTTCATCATGGACTACGTTGATAAATCCAATACCATGTGGATTTATTCTTAGGTTTATTTAGTGACATTCTCCCTCATGACCTAGCTAAATTGACCCATGTGGACTCTAAATCTCACTTGGTCAAGCATGGTGTCATCTATGTCAAATAACATAGAGATATAAACCTATTTTAAGTATGTTAGTATATTATTCTTTCCCTCTTCTAAGGATCTAGTTGTAGTGTAAGCCACAACCAACCATTCTTCCATATCATACCTATGTTCTTGATATACATTTGATACAACCCCAAGTCTGAGTTCAACATTAATTTCAGCTCCAAGAATATCCCTTTATTAATCACCATTTCCAAATTCTTACAACTTTTTTTATCTCTACAATCTTCTCCATGTAGGCCTAGGTCCACTAGATAAGTATGTTGGTCTTAGCCAAAGTCTCCACTAATTTACTAGAGACTAAAAAGAGTAATAAGAGGGAATCCTTGACTTAACCAATCAAACCAATGGGAAAAGTGTTATTCACATGGGATTATAAGGTTCAATCCTAAATCTATATGTCTTTAAAGAAATTTTATACATATCATGAGTTGCCTAGAGATTAGAGAGAGGTTCCTCAGCCATCCTTTCATCTCCAGTGAAAGTCTTCACCTTGGTGAGGGAGTATAAATCTTAATGGGTTTGCCAAAACACTGGGTTACCCTCTTGGACAAATGTTTACATCAATGTCCTCTTTATTCTTCTCAAAGCTCAGTTAAAGCTCTATTATACATCTAGGTCACCCTAGGTAGTCATCTTAGGAACTTGTTACATTGAAACCATTTCCTAGGTTGTAGGAGGTGTAGGAGGGGTGGATGAAATGGTGGTGAATGGTAGAGGATGAGGTGGAGGGGAGATGGAGGAAGTGGAGGGAGTGAATGAGAAAATTAGTGGAGGTAGAGGAGGAGTGGGAGTGAAAGGAGGAAGGATGAAGGGGGAGTCCCATGGGAACATTTTTGTCTACCATTATTCTTAGGTTTAATTCACCTAATGGGATTTAACATTGATAAGGGGTCATTGAACATAAGGGAAGAGATGGGTTAGTTGAAATCCAATCTCATAGCACTTAGGTAATGTAAACAAGGGACTGGGTAATAAGGTGTTGAGGTGTTGTGACTAGGGCTAAAAGAACTATTAAGGCCTATGGAAGAGGTTAGGATAGATTATAAGGCCTTTAAGTCAAAGATAGAGTGTGAGTTACATTTTACTTATTATTTGGCATCTTAATAGGGTTGGGTTTAGATGTGACAGTGGAAGGATTGATAGGAATAATAAGAACCATGCAATCTAATGGTAAAGGACATAGATATTCTAAGGGAGGCACTGGGATGATTAGAGTGGGCATAAAGAGGGTCCTTGTCACTAGTGATATGCTCTTGATAGTCATAGGTGCAATTGATGATAAAAGCACACCTAAAGAAGGAACTAGGAGGACTCTAAGTTATAAAATATATGGTGCAAAGGGGAGTGAATAAGCAAGGATTATAGGGAGGACTGAGGCTAAAGGTACTTGGTAAAATTATAGAGGGGGTGAAATGTAGTAAAGATGAGGCACAACTTGGGGGATAGCAAATTAGAATTAGTGGGTACTAAGATAGGGAGTTTGAAAGTGGTAGGAGTGAGGGATGGAAGGGAAATAAAAGAAATGATAGGTATGAGAGGGGGAACCTAAATGGGTTCCTATTGGGATCCTCTCTCCTAGATCTCACCTAAATTGATGGCCACATCAAACCTCAGGGTTTGTGATCCAAGTGGATCCATGTACCGTTCTATTTTTAAAAGTCTTCAAATTTTGTTAAAATAATTTTCACACTGTAGTACTTGTCAAGATATTTCTAGCACTTTTTTTGGTTTGAAAAATGGAGTCTCGATGCTCAAGATATGGCTAGTTGAAGAAATATTGCGACAGAGGGTGCCAAAAGTGATGTGGCACTATTGAAAACATGCCAAGTGGACCAATAGCCACTTGACATGTGGCAAAATAATTTGGTGCAAAACAAATTTTGGTTAGTTGTTTTTATTCACATGTTATTTGAGATTTTCAAACATTGAAACAAGGCGCCAAAGAAACTGCCACATTACCCATCCCACCAACCAAGCATGGACCAAGTAAAATCAACAGCCTAAGTGGGTGCCTTTGTCTTAATAATTTGAAGAGGGGTCAAAATTTTCTATTTAAATCCTTGAAAATTGAATTCCCAACAAATTTGGGACAAAACCAAGTCCATAGGCACCAAAAAAGGAGGGAAATCATTTCAAATTTCATGCTAACTGTGCCCTAGGAATAAGGCCGACCTCTTCCTCATGCCAAGGCACCTAGAAAGGTGGGAAGAGGTTTTGAACTCCTGAACTATCATCTAAAATATTAATGCCTTGACCAATTCATCCATGGGGGTCAAAGTTTTATAAAAGGGACTAATTTCTACTTGAACAAACATGAAAAACAGACTGTGTAAAGAGATTAAGAAGGTTAGAGACTTTATATTTCTTTGTACAGCCTTAGGCCATTATTTTTAGGTCTGAGAGATATTTTTATAGGCAAACAAAGATTATAGAAGGTGAATTGAAGACTTGTATTTATTTTGGAAGCCATTTGTTGCAAAAAATTAATGAGAATGGTCCTCACTTTGAACGGACCCAAAGACGTAGGCTATTGAAGCCAAAATCCATTATCAATTTGCTGGTGAATTCTTTGAAATTTCTCTAATAATTATTTATTTCTAATATTCATTTTATATTTGGTTTTAATTTCTTTATACAAAATTAAGAAAAAAATGAGAAATTGAAGGATCTATTAAATGTGAACAAGTGATTTTTGAATATACTACACTTGTATTTTTAGTTTATAGATCAAATTTTTGGTATCAGAGTGGTTGTTATTTAACAATGATTGCTAGTGTATGTTGACAAGGTCTAAATCCCAAAAGGGTGAAGGAAAACTCATTGATTATAATCCAATTATTGGTTCAAGGTGTGCTTCAAGGATGGTCGAAGAAGAGATGGAATCCAAACAAGCTTTCCGCCAAGCCTTCATGGACATGAGAAGCATGGTTGAGGAACTATACCATGACAAATAAAGGAAATCTGAGAATGAAAAAGAAGGTGATTCATGAGAATCAAAAGGTAAAGAAACTGAAAAAACCTTCTTCATCAGATGATGGTAAAAAACTTGTGGAATCTCTCCCTTCACTAAAATTGGATATTAATTTTGAATTACCAATGTTTAATGGCAAAGTTAATGCCAAAAAGCTGGATAATTGGGTCAAGTAGATTGAAGTTTATTGTAGGGTCCAAAATATTACAGGGGATGAGTCAAAAACTCATTTGGCTACTCTTCGTATGGGAGGCACAACTCTCATCTGGTGGGAGAGTAAGTTGAAGGAAATCAAGCTTTAAAAAGGTAACTTGATTTCTACTTGGAATGAATTTATTGAAGAACTCAGAAAGCAATTCTATCCTTTAGGCTATATGCAACAAGCCATGATGGATTGGCAAAGTTTCAAACAAGGAAAAGGCTAAAGTGTTCAAGACTATACACAAGATTTTAGGAAAAAAGCTTTACTTTTAAATGCTCCTCTATACATACAAGAAACACTGCTAAAATATAAAGGTGGGTTGCATAGTTACTTAAGACATATGATTCTTATGTTCAATCCCACTAATTTAGATGCATTATGTGTTCAAGCCACTCATTTAGAGGCTAGAGGAAAACAATCAAAAGAATCTTTTCCTAAAGTAAAAGGTAAGCAATCTAATGTTAAGAAATCCAAAGGGGAAAGTTCATTAGGAAAGGGTAAGCAGAAATCCACTTATACTATTAAAAAAGAAGAAGAAAAACCATTTTGTAATCATTGCAAGAAAAATCATGATGATTCTAAGTGTTGGAAACTACATCCTGAGTTAAGGCCTATGAGGTATCAAAAGAAAGAAAAGAAGGCTAATGCTATGGTTTAGGACTTAGGTTTAGATTCAGGTGATGAAACTAAGATTACAACTATGGGATTACATAATGATTTTTCTCTTTCAGTTTCTAGCACTAATGCTGCATCTTCTTCTAAACATAATTCTGTGCATGTTGATAAGAAAATAAATGAATTATTCCACATTAGAGTTGTTTCAAAGCATACTAAGATTGACACTCTATTTGATAGTGGTTCACAAGCAAATCTAATTTTTGAAGAGGTTGTTAAGAAGCTAGGATTACAAAATAATCCCCATATGAAGCCTTATCCACTAGGTTGGGTGTGTGATAATGAGAAGCTACAAGTCTCACAAATTTGCAGGCTAAGGTTTGCCATGACATCCAAGTTTGTAGATGAGGTTGAGTTGGATGTTGTTCCATTGGATATATGTGGGATTGTTTTGGGAAGCCCATGTCTTTTAGATAGAAAAGAAATCTTCTATAGAGAGGAGAATAAGTACTTGTTTGTTAAGGATGGCATTGAATATATAGTTAGAGCACATCACATTATAAAAAGTCTTTCCTTGGTTACAATAGGGCAAATGAAAAGACTAGTTAATTCAAGTAAGAATTTTTGTCTCATGTTGATTAAGTCTAAGGAAAAAGAATATTCTCAAGATTTGGAAAAGTGTGATCCTAGACACAAGAATGAATTGGTTGAAATAATTTCTACTTATGATGATGTATTTTAGGATCCTAAGGGATTACCCCCTAAAAGGGGAGTTCAACATGAAATTAAGCTATTACAAGATTCTCCTCTCCCTAACATTGGCATGTACAGGTTATCAGTGGTGGAAAATGAGGAAATAAAAAAATAGGTAATGGATCTATTAGATAGAGGTGTTATTCATCCAAGTTCATCTCTTATTGGTTCACCAATTATTTTGGTGCCAAAGAAAGATGGCACTTGGAAAATGTGTATTGATTTGCATGCTTTAAACAAAATTACTATTAAGAATCATTACCCTCTTACTTGTATTGATGATTTATTGGATCAATTAAAACATGCTATTTATTTCAATAAGTTAGATTTAATAAGTGTATATCATCAAGTAATAATTAATGAAGGTGATCTTTGGAAAACCACCTTCAAAACAAAATAGGGATTGTTTGAATGGCTTGTTATGCCTTTTGGGTTGTGTAATGCCCTGGCTACATTCATGAGATTGATGAATGATGTTTTTAGACAATTCCTTGATGATTTTGTTATAGTTTACTTAGATTATATATTTATTTTCATTAAGTCATGGGAAGAACATGTGATCCACATTAAGAAAGTCATGGATGCATTACGAAGGGAAAAACTTTTTCTAAAATTGTCGAAATGTGAATTTGGCAAGACCTCTTTGATATACTTGGGTTACATTGTAGGACATGGTGAATTGAAAATTGATCCTGCAAAAGTGGTAGTCATTGTTAACTAGCCTACACCCACTAACACAACTAAGGTTAGAATTTTTCTTGGTGGAGTATAGTTTTGGAGAAAGTTTATTGCTCAATTTTCATATATTGCATCACCTTTACATTATTTGACAAGTGTGAAATAGGTCTTTTAGTGGGGAGGCAAACATCAAAAATCCTTCAAAACTTTGAAAGAAAAGATAAGTACTATTCAAGTCTTGGCACTTCCTGATATACAACAACCATTTGAAATCGAGACAGATGCAAGTATGTTATGGGAGCTATTTTAATTCAAGGTAAGAAACTAGTTTGTTATCATTTTGAAACCTTTACAAGTGTAGTAAGAAAATATCCAACTTATGATAAAGAATTATATGCATTGGTTCAAAGTGTTAAAAATGGAAACATTAATTCATGGGCAAAGAAATAATAATACATATAGATCATCATCCCTTACAATATCTTCAATCACAAACCAAACTATAACAGTCTAGACATTTTTGTTGGATGGGTTTCTTACAACAATTTCATCTTGTGATCAAGTATAAAAAAGTTATTCAGAATAAGGTTGCAAATATGCTATCTAGGCCTCCTATGGTTGTTGCATCTATTCTTTTACAACATGGTTCTTTGTCTCATGAAAGTTATAAAGAATAATATGTGAATGATCTTGATTTTTAGGATGTTTATAAAGACTTGATGAGTATTAGACAAGTAGAAGAATTGGACTATCATGTACACAATGATCTTTTGTATCATTTGGGTAAATTATGTATTCCTCAAAATGAGAAGGTGCATATGATTAGAGAAGCACATACTTCTCTTATTTTTGGTCATTTTGGAGTTGCTAAAATGGTTGCACATTTGAAGATGTATTGTTATTAGCCTTGTATGAAGGAAAATGTTGCTAAATATATTAAGGGATGTATTCTTTGTGCCACAAGCAAACCTAGTAATAGGAAACTAGGAATTTACACCCCTCTACCTATTCCTACTCACCCATGGGAAAGTATCTCCATGGATTTTGTGGGGGGTTTGCCTATGACACAAAGAAAACATGACTATTTATATGTGGTTGTGGATAGATTTAACAAGATGTGTGTTTTGATTCCCTGCACAAAGCAAATTACTGGGGAAGGTACTACACACTTTTTCTTTGAACATGTATGGGTTCATTATGGTTTGCCTACTTCAATTATTTTTGATCGAGATTCTCTATTTATTAGGGAGTTTTAGTCAACTTTGTGGGGACTGATGGACATGAAATTAAAAAAGAGCACTGCATTTCATCCATAAACTGACAGACAAATAGAGGTTGTGAACTGTACTGTGGTACATTTGCTTAGGGGTTATAATAATAAACATCCAAAGTTATGGGATGAATAATTATGTTACATAAAACATGCATATAAGTGGGCACTTCATTCTTCTACTATGAAATCTCCATTTGAAGTTTGTTATGGATACTTGCCTAAATCTCCTCTAGATGTTTGCTATGGATAGGATATAGCTGTTGGTGAACCAAAAGAAGCCATTCAAGCTAAGAAATTCATTGAACAAATATATCTCATTCATCAGACTATTCATACTCAATTGGAGAAAAGTCAAGCCAAGTACAAAGCCAGGCATGACAAACATCGTATTGATCACCAATTTGTTGTAGGTGATATGGTATGGCTTCACATTAATAAGGAAAGACTGACAGCTGAAGGTAAAAATTTGAAACCAATCCGATATGGTCCTTTTTAGATAAAAAAATTGGCACAAATGCTTTTTGATTAGATTTACCATCTTACATGCATATTTATTTAGTTGTAAATGTGGAAAATTTGAAATTGTATAGGCCTCCAATGATAATTGATCATGATGAAAGTGTATCCATTCCTTCTGTTGATGATTTTTCTCTTGAATATCTAACAAAATTGCAGGAAGATACTATACTTGATAGGAATATGCAGACTCCATGAAGAGGTAATGTTGAATATCTTCATGTTGGTCTCAAAGGGATGCACCCAAGCAAGGCCAGATGGATGGAAGTTAGGAAGGTGAGGGAAAAATAGCCTCACCTCATTACCAATTAATTTCAACTTTTGAAGGTCCAAAAGTTCCCAGCAGGGAGGAATGATCCAAGTAGATCCATGTACCATTCTATTTTTAAAAGTCTTTAAATTTTATTCAAATCATTTTCACATTATAGTACTCATCGAGAGATTTCTATGTCTTTTTATGGTTCGAAAAATGGAGTCCCGATGCTCAAGATATGGCTAGTTGAAGAAATCTTGTGACAGGGGGTGTCAAAAGTGATGTGGCACTGAAAACATGCCAAATGGACCAATAGCCACTTGACATGTGGAAAAATAATTTAGTGCAAAAAAAATGTTGGTTTGTTATTTTTACTCAAATGTTATTTTAAATTTTCAAACTCTGAAACAAGGTGCCAAAAAAACTACCACATCACCCATCCCACCAACCAAGCATGAACCAAGTCAAATTAGTAGTCTAAGTGGGTGCCTTTATCTTAGGCATTTGAAGAGGTGTCAAACTTGTCTATTTAAATCCTTTAAAACTGAATTCCCAACAAATGTGGGACAAAACCAAGTCCATAGGCACCAAAAAAGGAGGGAAATCATTTCAAATTTCATGCTAAGCGCACCCTAGGAAGAAAGCCAACCTTTTCCTCATGCCTAGGCACCTAGAAAGGTGGGAGGAGGTTTTGAACTCCTAACCTATCATCTAAAAGATTAATGCCTTGACTACTTCAGCCATGGGGGTTGAAGTGTTAGAAAAAGGACTAATTTCTACTTGAATATACATGAAAATCAGATTATGTAAAGAGATTTAAGAAGGATAGAGACATGTTATTGCTTTATACGACCTTGGGCCATTGTTTTTCGTTCTGAGAGATATTTTTACAAGCAAACAAAGATTAGAGAAGGTGAATTGAAGACTTTTATTTATTTTGGAAGCCATTTTTTGCATAAAATTAATGAGAATGGTCCTAACTTCAAACGGACCCAAAGACATAGGCTATTGAAGCCAAACTCTGTTATCAATTTGCTAGTGAATTATTTGAATTTTCTCTGATTATTATTTAGTTGTGATTTTCATTTTATATCTGGTTTTAATTTTGTTAAACAAAATTAAGCAAAAAATCAAGAAATTGAAGAATCTCTTAAATGTGAACAAGTGATTTTTGAATATACTACACTTGTATTTTCAGTTTACAGATCAGTTTGTGTGGCTTAGGGATAAAGTGTTGATTATTAATATGGATGCACCTAGGTTGCTTAGTATCAAATAGTTTATGTTTGAATCTATCATATGTGGGATACTAGAGCTACTCAAGGAGGTAAAGGTGGAGGCAGGGAGTGAGGAGTGATTAGAAGAGGTAGAGGAAGAACTAGGGCACAAAGAACAAGAGTTATTAGAGGAGACAGAGTTAGACTTGAAGCACGAGGAGGAGAAGGTGGGGGGATGCCCTAAAATATCCTTTGGGAGATAGCAAGAGGATTTAGATTTGGGTCCTCTATAGATTGAATAGGATTTATAAGAGGCATGAATGGGCTTTTACCTTTATTATTATTCTTTGTTATGATTGTAGATAACACCTTTTGGCCATCAACAACATCCAAGTAGAGCTCATCATCATAATTTGCCTAATGAATAGAGTTGATATCGAGGTGGGTTGCATATCATTCCAAGTGAGATATAATTATCCCTTTAGGGTCATAGTGCCATAGCTTTTCTCTTTCTAGGGTGAAGGAATCTTGCCTAGCTATAATCTTATAGATTAGAGGGAAGGCATTATATTTGCAATGCCTGATTATGAGCGAGAGTGGTGGGCACACCTTATGTTGACATTGTATATAGAATCTAAAGATGCCCTCCACCAATTAGTAGGTGAGATCCTATTCTACTAGATAGTTAGATATAAAATATGGTAGGTGGAGGGGATATTTGAGGAAACCTACAATATATATCATGATGTCCTCTCTATAAATCTCATAATCCCTATTAGTGGTGATGGAATCCTAGATTTCTTGTGATAGCTAGGGAATTGGGACATCATTTATCACCTGCTAGACCACCAAGTATAAATACTCACATATGTCATATATTTGGTTTTGGAACCAGTGTCCATATATCTTATAAAAGACCACATGGACCAATGAGCCCCTAATAACCCATTCAAGTAAAGTTAATGGCTAGAAATAGAGCATCTTGCATACTACATCCACTAGGTATCTCATCATGTAAAAAATAATCTAGCTCTGGCATATAAAATAGCATTAACCAACTTGAATTTGATCAATCCTCTCATGTCTAAGACTAATAAGCATGTGGGGATCATATATAGTATAGGAACCCATAGCTCATTGACATGTAAGTAGTCTTAGGCCCCAAATAATCAATTAAATAGGATCATGCCTACCTAGACATCCTCTTTAAAGGTGCATAATATGTACGCATTAATATCTTCCTTTTTAACTCATTATGAACCTAGTTTCTCAACCCAATCATGGAGGACATCATATATTTGGTATGTCCCCATCTAAGCCATCACCACTACTACATCATAAGAAAATGTGTAGTCTAGGAGGGAGTATTATGCTTTGTAATCATTCCTAGAGATATCAACAATATAGTGCTAGGACTTAGGTGAATACACCCAATCATGGACCCCATCCTACACATAGATGGTGATGTGAAAGAGGTTGACAAACAAGTCAATGCATGGGAATGCCACTAATTTGGTATCAGCTTTGTGAAGTCCACACTTCATGTAGGATTGAAGGTCATCCTCAAACTCTACTTATTGGTCATCATCAAAATATGAATCCATGGGTACTTACTCAAATAATTTTAATAATTCATTGTAGTGCTTTAATTTTTTCATGCTAGTTGAGAATGTGGTATCCTAATACTCAAGTTTGACCTTTGGGTTTGAAGAGGATGCAACTATTATAGTAGAATAAAGGGGAAATAGGGAAGTTATAAGTTTAGGAGGCACATAATATAGGGGTGATCTATGAGAATTAGAGAGCCAAGATTTATAGTGTTCTCAAAGGTATAAATAGTAACTTTTAATGAGATTCCCTTAGGCTATTATAAACACATGCATATATCCCCCTATATTAATTGCATTTGACAACTCACTTATTATGAAAAAAGGTGTAGTTTAGGAGGGAGTATTTTGAATTGTAAGCATTTTTAGAGATATTATAAATATGGTGCTGGGAGTTAGGTGAATCCACCTAATCATGGATCCCATCCCACACATGGATGGTGTTATGAAGGAGGTTGCCAAAAAAGTCAATGCATGGGAATGTCTCTATCTTGGAATAAAATTTATGAAGTCCACACTTCTTGTAGGACTAAAGAGCATCCTCAAACTCTACATGTTCATAATCATCAGAGCATGAATCCCTAGGGACTTACTCAACCACTTAAAAAATTCATTGTAGTGCTTGGATTTGTTCAATCCAACTAATAATGTGGTATCTTAGTACTAGGTTTGGCCTTTAGGTTTTAATATGATGCATCTATTATATTAGGATGAAGAGTTAATAAGGAAGCTCTAAGCGTAAGAGACAAATAATATAGGGGTGCTATATGAGAATTAGAGAGACAAGAGTTAGAGTGTTCTCAAAGGTAGTAGTGGTAACTTTTAATGAGATTCCCTTAAGATTTTATAAACACATGCATATATCCAACTGTATTAATAGCATTTGACAACTCACTTTCTATAAATTAAAATTTGAGTTGGTCATTGGATTTAATCTCTTTAATTATGAATCTAGAGTTGAATTTAGAATCTATGATCCTCCACCACTAGTCAAATATATCAATGGTGATGGGATGTTTTAAAACTATCTAATCAGGCCTAGATTTCTATTTCATTAATGCCCAATGCATGGTAGGCACATAGTCACATCTCTTAGATGATTCTTAGTTAATTTCCACCTTTCAACCTATGTCATCTACTCATTGGTCCTCTTATTAATAGTTGGAACCTAGGCATAACTTTGTACTCTATATCATTCTATTAAGAAGGGTGATGTGTCACCTAAGGACATGTGGTACATATTGATTAGTTATATGTAATCATCTATACCTTATTCTAACATTATTGGGGCTTGAGGTGGCCCTCAATTTATCCACCTTACTAGGAGACATGGTGCTTCTTAATTTGGCCAGGCTCTCCCACACTCTTACATCTTTGATAGTTCTAAGGACTGGATTCTATAACACTTGGATGATGTGATGACTTCTCATTCATCTAGTCTCCATGGATTGACCAATCTAACACTTGAGTGATGTGACACCTTCTCATTTGGTTGGGCTCTCTGAGGATCTAACATCTCTGATAGGTATGGTAACTAGTTAGTATAACACTTGGGAGACATGGTAGCTTCTCATTTAGTTGGTATCTAACATTTTTGATAGGTCTGAGGACTGATCAATCTAACACTTGGGTGATATGGTACCTTCTCATTTGGTCAAGCTCTCCTAGGCTCTAACATCTTTGATAGATCTATTAATTGACTACTTTTAAAGTTGAGCAATATGATGCCTTCTCATTCAATCAGGTTCTCCCAAGCTTTGCCATCTATGACAAGTTCATAGAGAGGCCATTTTAACATTTGGGAGATTTGGTGCCTTTTCATTCAACCAGGCTCTCCTAGGGTTTTACATCTCTAATAAGTCTAGGGACTAGCCACTCTAATAGTTGGGTGACATGGTGTCTTCTCGTTTACCTAGGTTCTCTTGGGATTTGGATTCTTTGATAGGTTTAATGAATAACTAATATAATAATTAGGTGATGTGGCACCTTATCATTGGGCCAGGATCTCATAGGCTATGACATATTTTATAGGTCTAAACACTAACTACTCTGACACTTGAGCAACATGGCACCTTCTCATTATTTAAGCTCTCATAGGCTTTGGCATTTTTGATAGGTCTAGGAATTGGCCACTTTGACACTTGAGAAACATGGCACCTTATCATTTGGTTGAGATCTAACATATCTTACAGGTCTGCGGACTAGCCACTCTAATGATTGGGTGATGTGGTGCCTTCTTATTTAGTCTCACTCTTTCCTCTACAAAATACACAAAAAAAACTAAGACATGAAAAGATATGTAATTCATTTAATACTTACTCATCACTTATTAATACTTTGATTTTCCATGAAGGGCGATGGGTCTATTGCTCTAGGAAAGGAATGAGACTCCAAGAATTTTTGTCAAAAGTAGAATTGCAATGTTAACATTTTGATTCACAAAAGAACTAGTCTACCTTAGTTATAAAAAATAAATAAGGCATGTTGCTACTCAATAAAATTAGGGTGACATATATTCCAAGGATTTAAGTAGGTACTACCAAAAAGAATAGAAAAATGGATTGTGAAGCTCTAGTTCATGATTTTTTTAGATGAATTCCCTATTTTGAAGAAAAGGGGGCATGTTGGCCACAACACATTCCTTTGAAGCTTTGTTAGTATATGACTATTTCTATTAGATAAAAAGTGTATCCTTAAGAGTTAGATACCTATGATTTCAATCTAGACATGAAAACCATTCCTGTAAGTTTTTCTTTATATCATAAGGTTATCCCTCTAATTATCATTTTTTGGTGAAACCCATGAAATATTGATAAAAATAGTGAGGTGATCATGGAACTCATCAACCAAGGAGATTCTATGATGTCTACCTAGTCAAAGAGGGGTAGAAAGCTAGTTAGAACAAAAGATTCATAAGTTCACAAATGAATAAGCACAAAAGATAGGGTGTACTATGAAATAAATCATACAATAACATATATATGGTGAGATCTATGAGATATTTTGGTGAGAATTTCTTGAGCTATTAGTTGTGTGGCTATCTAGATTAGAATTTCATTGTTTTCAATTTAGATCTATTGATGGTATTGTATGGACTGAAGAGAAAATAAATTAGTTACAAAATATAGATAATAGTTGGATGTGTGTTATTAATCATTAGGTAACTTCTACCATCAATGGATACTCCATAGATTTTATAGTATAGAGGTATATAACTTTTGAAAGGATAAAATATATGTTTGTTAGGAGGATCAAAGATAATTTTTATAGTGACTTCCTTTGTTGATAAAAATGGTAGTTATAGAGAAAGAAATGGTTGTTATTCCTTTTAGTAGGGAGTAGTCACTCAGGATCATGTGGATGGGTGTGACTAAAAGGTGAATGGATAATACATGAGAAGGTAGAGATTGAACCTAAAATTAGAATGGATAACCCAGAGGAAAATAATTGAAAGAAGACTTTGGAATTATAAAGAGAGATGTGACAAAAAAAATGGAATAAATAGAGGGAGATCCAAGAAGATACAATTAGGAGGAGGAGTAGTAACATATAAGAGTAGAGTGAAATTAGGGGAAAAAGAGGAGAGATAGGTGATGAAAGGAGTAAGGATATTGGGAGAGTGAATAAAGATAAAGATAAAAATGATTAATAATGAAGGAGAGAATATGAGGGGAAAAACATGGTAGAGGTAGACTAGGTAGTTAGAAGCTCATAGGATCATAGAGGAATATTCCCTAAAAGAGAAAAAGGATTGATGAATAATAAAAAACATAACATAAGTTCAAGTTTCAATAAATTCATCTTTAAAAAAACTAATCATTCACCATATAAGCATATATCCCTTGAGCCTAATTTTTTTCAAAACTATAGAAGTTCCTATATTACCTTGGAAGAAAAATATTGGAAAGGTCTTATTGTAGAAGAATTCATATGAGAACTAGAAAAATATAGGAGGAAGTACATTGAGAAGTTGCTCATAGTTTTTATAAAAATTAGAAGAACATAAATGTATTTTTATTAATAGAGACAAATCCATTGATTGTTACACAAGCTAAAATGTTCATAAACAAAATTGAGATATGAGAAGAAGAGGATGATAGTGAAGACACATCTGACACTAATTCATCATAAACATAAGTAGTATAAACATAGTAGGTGATATCACCATGGAAATCATCATCAAGTCCATAAAATTTATAGATGCCACTTACATAACAACTGACTATGATATAGGTAGGAAATATCAATATGGAAGCATAGTTGGGCCCTTTGATTCATTTATCTTGGTATGATGGGCCTATAGATCCATACCAATACTTGTTCACCTATGCCATGAAGTGGTAGGATAAAGGGACTATTGATGAAGTAGTAATGAAGTGTGATTTGATTATATATTTGAGCATTTGTGTAATATAATCCATATTCCATAAAAATACTAATAAAAAAAATATGCAAGAGATAAATAACATGATAATTGCAGAGTTTAAGATTGAGAATTTTTCAAGCCAAACTATTTAGGATTTGAAAGAAATCTAATAGGAAGCAAAAGAGTCTGTCAATGACTATGATCATATATTTTTTGACATTATGAACAAAATAAAGTTTCTCTTAGAATATAAGAATAAATTAACATGTTTTGTATAAGGACTAAGGAAAAGAATATGGTTTGCCATTATGCAGACCCAATTTGAATATAAGGTAGATACATGAGTAGCTACAATAAGGGTCAAACAAATCAAATACTATGGTGATGCTACCAATTCAAATTCCTTATTAAAGAGTACTACTTAAACACTCTTAAAAAGATGGATAAATTTAAATTAGAATGAGAAAACCCTAAATGTGGCTTATTATGTATAGAGTGTGTCCAGGGAGGACATCATAGGAATGAGTGTCTTAGAATCGAAGAAAAATTCTATGAAGTCTGTTGAGTGGTAGGACATACAAACTCTCATTATCATCTCCACCAATAGTATGTGAAACATACACCATATTTGTATTATAATTTCCATATATCTCATAATCAAGATGACAAAAATTGTAGGTATCTTTAGGGGCTCGTTGAAGATATTACAAAGAATCTTTTTTGTAATTACCACATAGAAATCAACTATTATGACCCAAACAATTCCTAGTCTAGAAGCTAGTAGGATAGGATTAGCATAGCCAAGTTTGGATTTGGTAGTGAAGCCTCCACCATATCAACTGCAAGGTACAATAAACTGGGTATCACCTTATCAAATATATACACCTCTAGTTGCACAGTATCAACCTTCCACCTATTGTAATCTTATGATTCCTTAGCCATAATAGAGAAGTTTGGCACCATCGCTTACACAATACTAATATGGTGGGTATGATGGCATCCAATAAAAATAAGGGTGGAATGCTTCACATGATCCTAGAAAATTTGGTCCTTAATAATCAAGTGGTTGGGGATACTAAAACACAATGGGTGGGTTTAGATTAGATTGAGGAGGATATCAAGGTGGTGCACAAGGAATAAGGGGAGTTAATCCTCATAAGTGTCCAATACAATGTTATTTATGTGAAGAATTTAACCATATAAAAAGGAATTGTCCTATGGACCCATAATTTCAATCCTATTATGCTTATTGTATGACTTTAGAACAACATAGAGAATTGTCTAGTTTTAGAGAGATAAGTCATAGAGAAGGCAATGCATAATGTGAAATGGTTAACACTCAACCCTGAGAAGATGTTATCTTGTAAGTTATTACACACCAAAAATATTTAGATCAAGGATTACCACCATTAGATATGCCAAAGGATCAGGGGATAAGGAAATCTCATCTTGATAAATACATGGAACCCATTAATAAGAAATGATTAATGAATGAAGCTGCATAGATTTTAAAAATAATTCAATAGTAAGAGACTATAGAATATGGTGTTATAACTATTAATGCATAGATATATGGACATATAATACACATCCTAAGAAAATATGGTGTTGTCATTGCTTTAACAGACCTCATGAAGTTACTAAGTACCTTACAAAATGAAGAGATTTCATAGAACATCACCAACCTACTAAATAATCTATTAGAATGTGCACAAAAAGGTCAAAAACAAATTGATATTGATTCTATAATGGATGTTGAGGTTATAAGGTATAATATACCTAATGCAATATTTGATTTTTGTAACACCATCAAAATGGGTCCCAAATCTACATGGGTTACTATTGGGTGATTGTATTGATTTATAGCCCTATCACACTAATCCTTGAAAAATATGGATGAGTTAAACCTATTGGTCACCTAGAATATTTGGAAATCAAGGTTACATACCTAAGCTTATGTGGTTATTTTGAAGTCATTGATATGAATATAGATGAAACTCATTATCATGTGTTGATAGGTAAAAAGTGGGCAGAGCACTTCCCAGGGCCAATTTTTTTTCCCATTGTGATTAGAGAGATACTTTTAAATCATTTTTAGTCTTTCAATAGATATAGTATTCATTGCATCAAAATCAACACAAAAATATTGTAGATGTTTGTTGTTAGTCTAGTGTATTAAAGTTTTTCTTATGGAATCTCATATTATCTCTCAACTATATTATTGTCTATAGTATTTTGATACATATAAAATTTAGGGTTAAATTTCTATGTGGATTTGAAAGTTGTGTGTAAATTCCAATCAAATTCATAGTGTGTTTGCCCTTGTGGATTATGCATCATTTACCTCAATGAGCTTCTAGTTTTCAATCATTACTTCCCAAACTACCTCATTGAGATCCATCTACCTTGGGTTGGATTTTTTACATTGACAATATAAGATCTCTACATAGACCATTTAACTCTTCATTTGCATTACCTCTAATGTATATTGTTCTCTATAACATCTAGTCATCTACTTGTTTTACCTTCCCATAACTCCTCCATCATATTAATCTAGTATGTATCACCATTTCTATTACATTCATTTTGATCTATTGTCATTATTTAATTTATTCCACCTTGGATTGAGATCCATAGCACTTGTTTCAAGCTTCCCACACTCTCTCAGCTCCCTCTATGATTCTAGATCTATATTGGCTTGACTTCTTCCACCATTTATGTTGACAATTTGGGTTGTTTCCATAATCAAATAAGATGCTATATGGTACCATAAATTGGCTCTACTTGGCCTCAAATCTCAACTCACTGACAAAACATGATAACTTAGATCCAATTTGATCTCTTTGGTGCACTCAATCGGATTTCCCTCATAGCCCATCAATATCATTTTCTTGTTAGTCTTAGATTTGAATGACTTTGAATGAATCTGTTTTACATGGTATTGGTTCAACACCTCTAAAAACACTTTCTCTACACTTGGTGACACCATACCAATCACGGTTTTATCCTATCATTGGTGGTATTTTCTTCAACAACATCTCACGAACCCTTGTCCATGATGAGATCTCACTTCAAAATCCTCCCTTGAGCTCTCCACCTTACAAAATTGATAATGTTCAACATTCCTCTTCCTCTCTTTGATCCTAAAAACTTCTCTATGATATCCTTAGTACTTAGGTAAGCTTGAAACCACTTCTCCTAGAAACTATGGGTTTTTTCAACCTAAAAGAAGTAATTTTCATTTTATGGTTTGTGTGTTATTTCTTAGGTCTCATGTTTAGTGTGATTAATCATTTGATATTGATCCTTAGTGGTTGGTAATTTTAGCTTAGTGGTATTTTGTCTTTTACTATTTAGTGTCAATATTACGTAAGTAGTTCCTTAATTCAATTTCACTTATACACTTTCTCATGTGTTTAGTCTTAAGTTTATAATCCCAAGTCAAAATATAATTTACTTAAATCAATATTTCATAATATGTGTAAGTATTGGTGTTAAGTCATATTTTGGCTAGTATGTCTTTTAGTATGTTCTTGTCATGTGTAAATATTTATGATGTTTTTAATACATATTACTTGGTCCATAAAATTTGTGTGAATTTTATAAGTCTTATGAAGGTGATACATTATGACATATAACTAGGGATAAGTATATAGTGGTGTCTTTAGGATATAGTTTCATCTTTAATTTTTAATGTCTTTTAGTATCAGTGGTGTGTAGTTTTAGTAACCTTTATGTTATGTGTTAGTTTACTAGTATAAAAAATTGAAATATTAGAAATATTGTAATGGATGCATTTTCAGTTAAAATTGACATCCACTCTTTGGTTCTCATTAAACTTCCCATTTTCTCTAGCGATAATCTCAATGGTGCATCAATTCAACTCTAACAAATAGGTATTGTTAGGGATATCATACTGAGTTTAAAACATTAACACAAAAAATATCTACTACATCATTTGTTCATTGCTTCATTAGTGGACTTCAATATGAGATTAAAGTAGAGTTTCAAATGTGGCAACCTCAAACAATGAGGAAAGTAGTAGGATTGGCTAAGCTCTCTAAAGACAACATAAATTGGCAATGTATACACACAATACCCCATCTCCAGACTATAAAGGCATTAGTTTATGCACCTTTAACACCTAATCTAGAAATAGAAGTGCCCAAACATGCCCTAGTTTAGCCTACATTAACATCTCAAGCATTGGATAAAGCACCATAAGATTTTAATAAGGCACTTTCAAACCTCAAGAAAACACTCAAAGTGCCTGAGTAAGTCATCGAGAACCCATTTAGGAAATCACCATGTATGAGCAAGCCCCTGATGAGCCCAAGCCAACGATCATATATCCCAAATAGGGAACTATTATCCTTTTTTGGCCCACATACCAAGTTCTCCCCACCCTATAAGCAATCTTGATGCCAAGTTCCTAATCAAGCAATTGATTTAAATAGTTTGGATTAGCTTTGGATGGTTTGGACAGAGATAAGGGATCATAGAGCTCACAAAATTTCTAAAATACAAAAGTAACTATATGAAAAACTAGAGAGTACATGAAACTCATCTTATTTATTTTTTCCATCCATATTTTTTCTAAACATTTGCCCCCAGTAGTAGGAGAAGATAAATGGTCGTTTCAATGTTACCAAGTTTTTGGCATGTATATGAGTCAAGGAGGACCAATCATATGTTTATTCTTTTTCCAAGATAATTTAATCTATAATCCTTATAAGATAGTGGATCAAATGGGTTTGGTCCTTTTAGCATTAAGGACATCTCTTAAAAGTTTGGTACCTTCACAAGTTCTGTGCCTCAAGTTATAGGTTTACAAAGTTGGCCAAAATATGAATGATGTTTGTATAAGTGTCAAATTTATGCCAAGGAAAAATCTACCTGAGATTAAAATTGATGGTATATGGGATGTAAAAAAACATTCTCATAGACATTGAATGATGTTCATATGAACATAAAATTTAAACTCTATAAACTATCTATTAGGGTTCAAAAATCCTTGGTAGAGATCTAAGGGAAAACACGTGGTTGACAAATGTCAAGACCATAGGAGCTTCGGTCAAGTCAAAAGGATAGTAGATATTCATGAATAATAATAATTAGAGCTCAATGTGATGGGTCCCAAATATCCATGGTCTATGATTAACCAAGTCTCAAGGTTTGATAGTGAGTGATGGTCAAGATGCCAAAAAAACCAAGCTAGATCACCGACATCTAATAAAGGAATGAGCTAGGATATTTGTATAAGGGATGATCAAGTTGGATGGGCCTATCTCAATAAGATAATGAACCTAAAATTGAATCTTGACTTGAGTTGGTATAAGGATAAAGATCAATACAAACTCAAATGGGACTAATTTTTGGATAGAGTGTTATATAATCTACAAGAAAACTAATATCCTTAGATTGATTTTCCTCTATAATTAATTTAGTTCAATACCCAAGGCACATATTAGATGTGAAAAGATCATTTTAATCCATTAATTAATAAGCTACCATTTAGAATAGATAGGACATGTCTCTGGAAGCTCAAAAACCTAAAGACCTCACTCCCATAATAAGATCTAGTGGAAGATCAAAAGCAGGACTTGGAAATTTGGAAAGCAATTAGAACACTCATTCCTAGTAAGACTATAATTTGACACTTGTGGGAAACTATTTATTCTAGTGTAGTTGGCCCCAAAATAGAATGATCTAGAGGCTATCTAGGTAAATCATGAGAATCTCATTCATGATGATCTATTTTGATTAGACCAAAAGCATGATAAAACATATCAAAAGTTGAAAACTCATGGGTCATCAAGAACAACAAGATTTCTAACTTCTCCCCTCTCTCTCTTTTTGATATAAATAGAGGATCTCAAGACCAAGATATCTATCTTAGATTAATCATCTGACCAGTCTGATCTCTCTCTATATTTCTCTCAGTTCTCTCTCTTGGTGAGACCAAACTCTATCAAGAAGGAATTTGTAACCTCTTAAAGTAATATAAGGTTGTGCTTTGATTTCACTATTCTAGTATAGTGTGTACTTATCCCACCTAGTTACTAGTTCATCTACTCATATATGTTGTGTTTAGTGTTCTTCATCTCTTGATCAAATCTTATATATAGATATAATGACTAGTTAGTGTCTTAATTTGAGACTTCTCCTTTTGTTTCCCTCAATCTAAATCATTTGGTGAACATCCACATGGATGTATAGAAGATAGTTATTTTTTGAACCCAACCTCTATTATTTCACTAGTGATCTTTAGGTTGAGTAGAGAGAATCAACCTATAATTTTGGTGCATCACTAGTTAGCTTTCTTAGGAGCCCTCATCCCTTTTTAACCCTTTTCTTGCAAAACACTAGGCTTAGTTTTAGTTTTAGGTGAATATCAAAAAGGAACTAACCTACTATATAGGTTTAAACCCAGCATAAGTGACCCATATCCTAGCGTTGTTCCCATTCTTTGGCCAGGGTTTGAGCAAGGAGGTCTAAACAACCTTCCTGCTTAGCGCAAGGTGAAATTGCAGTTGTAAAAAAATTTTGGGATGCTTGATGGGACTAAAGTATAAAGTAGTAGAAGGAAATTTAGTGTTGTTATTTAGCATGTTAGCCTTTAGAGGCATTTTAACATACATCAATGGTGACTCCAAACATCTATTAGCTAGTCTAAGTAGCCTAGGTGCCTAATCATAAGTTGGTATGTACAATCATCACCCATTTGTTAAAAATGCATTCATTACTTTTCCTTCATATCAAGTTAGCAATATTCATGGATTATCCCTAAGTGGCCTTTGAGAATTGAATGTATTAACCTCATTAGAATTTTCCCCCATCTTACCTACCAAAGAAAGGCCTTAAGGAGGTATGGCTTGATCTTGAAAAGAATTTAAGAGAGGTTGGTAGGGAGGAGGATTACTATAGGTAATAGTAAAATCTTGAGCACTAAGCTTATATTCAAGAGCAAGATTTGAGGTTTCAAGAAGAATTCTTGGTTGATCAATACCAGTTCAAAAAAAAATGACTATCAATTGCTCTTAATAAAAACAACCAACCTTAGACCCCAGTTTCCCTCTCTTGCTCCTCTTTGTGCTCAAACTCAACCAACTAGTCAACCTTGCCAAATCTCACCCTTATCAACTAAAAAACATATAACCATCCCATATTAGATCCTATCTTATGCCAATGACCCCAACTATGTCATAACCTCCCTAAAAAAATTACCCTTCCCTATGCCTATTCAAGAAAAGGAGAATATGGTCAAGCCTTATGCTTTCCCTTCATGGAAATTAATCAAGGAGGGCATGAAGTAAGGAAAAGAAGTACCAGTCAAGGTAGTTTAGGAGCTAGTAAAAGAATAAATGTATATCAAAGAGGATCTAAATGAAGTATGGAAAAAGCTATACCATGACTTCATGGACTAGGTAGAGGTTCTAAATCAACTTTTACCTCTTATAGAGCATGAAAATGAACTTACCAATTAGACTAAAGAGGCTGACTAATCTAAAGATGAAATTGTCCTTTGAAGGTAGTATTGATGTCTTAAAAAATAAGGGAGAATGGTTTGATTTAGAGCCATAATGAAATGACATTTTGAGCCATAAATGGATTAATGAGTTTCTATATGGATTCTTTCAAAGCAAACAAAGTAAGGATGGTGTTAAAGTTTGCATTATCTTGGATGACCAAGGGGAAACTACCTTTTGGGATGACTTAGAGAATTTTTTCCTAATCTTAGGTAGTTAACCAAACACCAATTCAAAGGAGACATAACATGTTGTGCTTAATTTAGATCACAAAATTGAGCCATCAAAAGAGGAGTTTGTAAAGTCCCTTGCAGTCCAAGTTGGAGAAAGCCATGAAGAAATGAAGTAATACATTTACATTGGAGACATATTTGCCTCTTTTCATTTGTTTGAGAGTAGGCCAAAGGAAGTAACAACCAAGCCTTTCAACCCACATATCGTATGTTTCAAAAAATGAGGTGTTTCCCAACCTAGTTCACCACAAGTAAGTACTGCCAATTTTTTTCAATTTGATCTAGATGGAAGCATTTGTAAATTATAAATCTTGTATATAAAATATAATAGGTTTTTTTTTCTCTCTAAGTGATTTTATGCACATTTTAGTTTTGTTGGTTAGTGGTTTTTTCTTTTTTACATTTTCATACATGCATTTGCCCCTATTTTTTTTGTCCTTATTGTTTCAAAAAGAAGATTACTGAGAGAGGCGACCTTGCATCACCTTCATGACCAGATCAATTACAGAGAGGTGACTCTATGCTCAATGGATTAGACTAGTAAATTTTTATGTTCTCAAATCATAATAGGCATGCTTCCTTATAGGTCATTAGAAATGTTGACCATTTTTGGCCCACATACCAAGTTATGCCCACTCAAATAAGTAATCTTGATGTAGAGCTCCTAATCAAGCAATCAATTTAAATATTCTAGATAAACTCTAGATGGTATAGATAGAGTGAAGGGATCATGAAGATCATAAACCTTTTGAAATATAAAAATAACCATATGATAAACTATATATCAAATGAAACTCATATGCTCCATTCACCCCATCCATATTTTGTCCAAACATTGTGTCATAGTAGCAGGAGAAGATAAATGGTTGGTTCAATGTTATTAGGTTTCATGCATGTGAATGAGCTACCAAGATCATTTACTCGGGAGGTCTTCCAAGCTAACTGATCAAATGGGTTTTTCTCCTTGTAGTATTAAGGATGTCTCCTAAAAGTCTGGTGCCTTCATGAGTTATATGCCTCAAGTTATAAGTTTGCAAAGTTAGTTAGAATATGAAAGATGTTTGTGCAAATGTCAGCTTTATACCCAATAAAAATCCACATGATCTTAAAATTTATGGTTTATGGGATGTCAAAAAAGGTTCTCTCAGATGTCAAATGATGTTTATATGAACATCAAATTTAAACTTCATGAACTAGCCATTAGGGTTCAAAAAACCATGGTAGAGATCTAAGGGAAAGGATGTGGCTAACAAGTGTCAATACCATAAGATATTAGATCAAGCCAAAAGGTCAATAGATCTTGAAGACCAATAAGAAGTAGAGGTTGAGGTGATGGGTCCCAAAGATCTATGGTCCATAATTAACTAGGTCTCAAGATCTAATAGCATGTGATGGTCAAGGTGCCAAAAGAACCAAGACAGATCACTAATAGCTAATAAAGGAATGAGCTAAGATATTTGTGAAAGGGATGACCAAGTTGGATGAGCCTGAATCAAAAAGCTAATGAACCCAAACTCAAATCTTGAATCAAGTTGGTGGAAGGAGAAATCTTGATATGGACTCAGATGGGACCAATTTTTAGATAGAGTGATATATAATCTATAGGAAAACCAATATCCTTAGATTGGTTTTCCTCTATAATTAACTCAGTTTAAGATTCAAGGCACAAATTAGATTTGAAAATATAATTTCAAGCCATGCCTTAATAAGCCATCATTTCGAATAGAAGGGACATGTCTTTAGTAACTTGAAAACCTGAAGATCTTGCTCCCATAATAAGATCTAGTGGAAGATAAAAATAATGACTTGAAAATTTGGAAATTAGTTGGAACATTCATTCCTAACAAGACTATGATTTGCCACTTTTGTCAAACTCTTATCTTCTAGAGTAGCTAGCCCAAAAATAAAATGATCTGGAGGCTATCTAAGTAAATCATGAGATCTCATTCATGATGATCTATTTTGATTAGACCAAAAGCATGATAAAACATCTAAAAAAATTTGATAGCTCATGGGTCATCAAGAATAACAAGATTTCTAACTTCTCCCCTCTCTCTCTCTCTCTTTTTATATAAATAGAGGCTCTCAGGCCCAAGATAGATATCTTATATTAATCATCTAACCAATCAGATCTCTCTATGTATTTCTCTCAATTCCCTCTCTTGGTGACACTAGAATCTACCAAGAAGGAATTTGTAACCTCTTAAATTAATAGAAGGTTGTGCTTTAATTTCACTATTTTGATATAGTGTGTACTTATCTCACCTAGTTATTAGTTCACATGCTCATATATGTTGTGTTTAGTGTTTTACATCTCTTAATTAAAGCCTGAATGTGGATACTGTGACTAGTTAGTGTCTTACTTTAAGACCTATCCTTTCATTTCCCTTAGCCTATATCATTTGGTGAACCTCCACACAGATGTATAATAGATATTTTTTTTGAACCCAACCTTTAATATTACATTAGTGTTTTTCATGTTGAATAGAGAAGATCAACCTATAGTTTTGGTGCATCCCTTCTTATCTTTCTTATGATCCCTCATCCCTTTTTAACCATTTTTTCATGAAGTTATAGGCTTAGTTTTAGTCTTAGGTGAGCATCAAAGAGGAACCAGCCTACTCCAAAGGTTCATCCCCAACATAAGTGACCCATATCCTAGGGTTATTCCCATTGTTTGGCCAGGGTTTGAGTAAAGAGGTTTGAACAACCTCCCTACTTATCTTAGGGTGTAATTTTTTCCATTAAGAATAATTGAGTCTTCAAATACCTTAGATAAAAATGCTAAGGGAGATGGAATGTATCCTCAATTCATTCATCATGATGACTATTTTGAGCACCCTTATTCTCACTTTGAGGATATGATCATCATGATTAAAATTGCACTTCAACCTTTAGTTATAATGATCACATTCACCATTTTGATGTACATTTTCATATTAGAGCATAGGTGAAATAAATGGAAGCAAAAAAGGACACATGGATGTGCCTATATCTAATTTTTAACCTATTTTTCATATGTATTATCTAGCCTTCATTTGGTCCTCCTATTTATTATCATGTTTCTAGGGAAAAAAATTTAAGGGGGATGGAATGTAATGTACATAGAGAGTGGTAGAATAGTATAATAGTTAATATAATAGTGAATAGTGCCTTAGAACCACATGCATAAGAGTAAGGAGTTGTGTAAATGAGAATTGATATAAATAAAGGGGTATAGGTTAGTGTGAGGCATTAAATAAGTTATTTGTAATTGAGCATTTCTCTTTAGGAGGTATCCCCTTTAAAGTGGTAAGTGATTTAGAGTTATTCCTTGCATAAAAATAATTATGTGTAATCAACATTTTTAGTTTAATATATGTAGTTTGGACTATTATTGTGTGAGAAATGAGCCCTAGGTTCTTAACATAATATGACCATCAACACAGTCATGAACCATTTAGAGGCCTACTATGGAGACAATATTATAGTAATTCCTTTAAACAAGGATGGGCATAAGCCTTATTGCATTCCTAAAGTGCCATGCTCACCATATGTTAGTACATATAGTAGTTGGATGAAAGTGAATGCAGAGGATAATAAGTGGGCCCTACAAGATTATGATTATAGTTATATGTATAATTGGTCTAGTCTTAAATATTTTCTCTACATATAGAATAGTCATCTTACAAACTGGTATTGCATGATATAGAGATTCCAAATCCTAAAGTGGAGGATGTGTGATCTATGACACTAAGATCCCCCACTCAATCAGATGTAGACTTCTTGTATCAATTGGGTCATATAGACATATATTATATAAAACCCAAGTCAAAATTTATTCTACCATGGGATATAAATTCATTGGAGACTCAAATATGCACATTCTCAATTGATCCAAGGGATATTATGAGGGACGTCTTCTGTGAATGTTCTATGCCATGGAACATCAAATACCTCAATAATTTTCCACTAAGGATGTTGGAAAATTTATCCTATGATTCCAACAACATTTACCAAATATTATTTAAAGGGTGAGTGTTCTCAATTATTTCTGAAGGGAATTGTTGGAAACTGGTGGTCAGTTCACCATGATGAAAAGCTAGTTTGGGATGTAGTGTGTGAAATACTGGTGGTAAGATTTTAGTTACCAAAGGTCATTAGAAAAGACTGGCATAATTTTATATAAGGGAGTGTCCAAAAATTCATATCTATAGATGTGTTGAAACTTAGAGGTTAGAAAATGTAGCTCCAAAATATTGGGTACATGTTTTTAGATATACACTGGGTGTTGTCCCAATGGATTAGTACATACACTAGGAATGTAGGTGGGAAACAAAGCATTGGTCCCAAGTTCAAAGTGATTATATTTATATATTAATATTTGAGGATGAAACCCTTTGAAACACATGGAATTTGAAAATTTTAAAACCTTTATATGTCATGGATAGGCTGTATACTCAGTTAGTAGAGATGGATCTTCTTCACAAGAAAGCACAATCTATGATCTTAATAATGCCTTATATATGTACAAAGTAGAAAAGGGGAAGGAACTATTCCTATTCAACCATTTCATATGTAAAAGATCAATATGAGTGGACATATGATAGAAATGATTATGATGAGGATGACATGGTTTTAGCCAATTTATTTGAGCTAGAACATGAAGAAGAACCAATTCCAACACTTACCACAAGTCAATCAAAGGAAGAACAACTAAAACACTAAAATATAATAAAATGAGAAGCTCAAAATATATTTTTTGACTCTATCCCTTTATAATAATTCAATCTTTATCATGAACCACTAAAAAAATATATGGGAAACATAAGAACAAATAACATTCCTAAGTTGGCACATATTTGAAACTATTGATCCTAGGAAGACATTTTATAAGTGATGATGAAGCTCTTAACAGACTATCAAGATGTGTTCCCTACATAATTATTAGAGGTTAAGGGAGTAGATCCTTCCCTAGGAGAAATGCACATTGAGTAGAAAGACTGTGTTAAGCCTATTAAGAAAAGACCCTATCAATTAAATATAAATATGAAGCTAAAAGTGAAGGTAGAGATAGATCACATGAAATAAGTTGGTATTATATTTCTAGTGGAGAAATATAATTGGGTTAGACTCATGGTATAAAAACCAAATAAGACTAGAAAAATATTAATCTATGATGACTATCAAATTTTGAATGAGGCATGTGTGAACAATCCATTTCTTATCCCATTCACTGATGAATTTTTACAATTATTCATAGGAAATGAAGTATATTCCTTTATCTTTGGCTTCTATGGACATCATAAAATCCTAATCATAGAGTAATATTGATCTAAGATTAATTTTGAAATAGAGAGGGGTTCCTTTGCATATAAGGTAATTCTATTTGGTTTGAATAATACACTTATGGTTTTCTCTAGAGAAGTAGTCACTGTATTTTTAGATTTTACCCATGACTTTTTAGAGGTCTATTTTAATTATTGGTTAGTATTTTAATTATTTAAAAATCATTTATCTAAACTATGATTGATGTTGGAAAGATGTAGATCATTGTAGACAATGCTTGATCTAAATAAATTTTTATTTTTTTACACCCTTTGGGGTTTTATTAGGTCATGTAGTTTGTATCAAGGGTATACTAGTGGATCAAACTAACATTGCAATGATTGTGGGAATACCACATCTTGTAAGTTCGATAGATGTGAGATCTTTTCTTGGTAATACAAGATATTATAGGAATTTCATCAAGGACTATGTAGTTATATCTACCCATTTAGAGAAGTTTTTGAGGAAAGGAAAATAGTTACTATGAATAAATGCATGCCAAGAAGCATCCATCAACCTAAAACAATGATTGGTGCCTATGTTGATTTTGATTTTTCTAGATTGGATTAAGCCATTCCATGTGCATGTGGAGGCATTTGGACTCATAGTAGGATCTATATTATCACATCTAAGAGAAGGTGGTTTGGATCATCCAATCCATTTTGCAATAAGAAAATTATCTACTATTGAGAATAATTATACTACAATCAAGTGAGAGGCCTTGGAAATATTATATGCATTTATAAAGTTGTGCCATTATTTATTAGCCATGCCCTTTGAGTTGTTCACCAATCATCATGATCTATGATACCTAGTCAATAAACCCTTATTAGGAGGATACATATCATAGTGGTTAATGGTCTTCTAAGAGATAAAATTTAAGATCAACATCAAACTATGATGATAGAACATTGGTCCATACCATTTAAGTTGAATCAAAAATAGGGAAGACCTAGAAGAAGTTTAGGATGAGTCTCTTGATGCAAACTTATTCTGATTGTCTATGATTCTATAAAAATTGGAGGAAATCACACAATTTATATAACAAGGGACATTTACCAAGAACTATATAGAAAAATATAATAATTAGTTACTAGGGCCCTTCCATACAATATTATTGATTGATTTATTTACCATTTAAGAAAGGATGAGATACTACATAGAGTTTCTAGAACATGAATGAGATCAGATACTAGAAGAGGCACATCAAGGGATAGTTAGAGGCTACTTTGTAGGAGATTCCACTATGAAAAATATTTTTATAGAGTGGGTTATGTTCCTTAATTATTTTAGGATTCTCATAGAGGTGTGTAATGATATGATGTGTGCTAATGGATGAATAAACCAAACCATCAATCCAAAATGCCTCTCTAGCCTATGCTCACACATCATCCTTTTAAACAATGGTTAATATATTTTGTAGGGCCTATCAATCCACCTAGTAACTGAATCCATGCAAGGTACATAATCACTATGATATACTACTTTACCAAATGGGTAGAGGCTATGGTGATGACCAATTATGGTGTGAAAGATACCACAAAGTTCCTATACGAGAACATCATTACCAAATTTTGTTTCCCAATCATATTAGTAAGTGATATAGGTACACATTTATGAAAAAAATAATAAAAAAACTCATATATGAATTCTTAATAGTGCACCATAAAATTATGGTGCATCATCCTTAGGAAAATGGTCAAGCTTAGGCTATGAATAAGATCATTGGCAAGATGATCACTAAGGTCTATGATGTTTAGTGAAATGATTGGGAGGATAGATTTCTTGTAGTGCTCTAGGATTATTTCACACATTATAAACATGCAATCTCTTTTATCCCATTCTATTTGGTCTATGGTTTATAATCAATTATGCCCATGAAATATGTTATACCTAGTATGCAAATCATATTCATTATGTGCATGGGTGATCAATAATATTTGATAATTGGAGCTCAACTACATGGATGAAGATAGTAAAAAGGCATATTGGACATAAGAGGTCAATAAATTTAGTCAAAAATCTTTGCATAATAATAATATACATACAAAGTATTTCTATGTAGATCAACCAGTTTTGTTGTATGCTAGTTAATTTAGGGCCTTCCCTAAGAAACTTCAAATTAGATGGAAAGGTCTGTTTATCATTCATGAGTTAACACAAACATGGAATGCAGTGGTAAAGAGTTTAAAAGGCACCATTATACCTATAAGGGTGAATGGAAGTAGGATAAAACACTACCACTAATAAAGTTGTATGGCAAAGCATCATCATGTGTTAAATCACACCATCATAGATTAGGATTTGATTAATTATGTTTTGTGGATTAGGATTGGTTAATTAAAGTTGGGTGAGTAGATTAGATGTGTGTATGGTCATTTTATAATTTTTAACCTAAGATCATAGTAAGAGGGAGCCATAAACAACACAAATTAGGTTGATATAATTTTGATCAAGTCAAATGGATCAAGCATGTCAAAATTTAAGTCTGGGAAAGACTTGACTGACAAGAGATTAAATAGATAATGGATAATGGATTTTTGAGGGGATTAATGACAAAAATTAGGCAAAGGGTCAACATCAAGAAAAGAGTAATCATGTATGAAGAGTGAAGGGATAGGTGGCTAGTCATATCACTCATTTAATAGATCATAAAAAGGATGTCAATTTTGTAGAAAGCACACTAACCTAAGAGCATAATATCTTGATAATTAAATAAATTTAAGACGGATATCAATGATAATAAATAATATTTAAATCATTGGGATTTTAAATGGCACGTGATGATTTATAAATTGAACATGACACTATTCACATCATCATTTTATACTTGGCAATTATTGTGCACACAAACATTGCAACTACTATTACCCTTTCATGTTTTGTAATTTTTAGAGTGCATGAGATAGTTGCCTATGACACTTATTATATGAGATAAGGACTTATTTTTTCTCAATAGGAGGATATCAAGATAAGAAATAATTTGTGTAAAATAATTTTTATGGACCCAGATGTATATCTATCCATCAAGCTAGCCTAAGAATGGATCTTTACCACTACAATCGTAATTGGAGCAAAACCATTAGTAGTTTCACTAATCCACCAAATCCATCACATGGATATTAAGAGGTTGATTTGTTTAACTAAATTTGGGAAATTAGGATATACTATTGAGTTTTTGTGCAACTATTATAAATAATGAAAGATTTATCTTTCTACATATATTACTATATACATCAATAAATTTGCTATGACATGTATAACCAGACTGTTGGCTTAAGGATGGCCTATAGGTCCTTACAAGTCCAAAATGAAACATTTATACTTAAAATACATTATACATATGTATGATTTCATTGTGGTATCTTGATTGAAGACATCAAGGATGAACCAATGCATATTCTTGTAGAATGTATCACCAACTAATTCTAGCAAATGACCAAGGCTATAAAATAAGTAAACAAAGGGGTTATTGATATGCTCATCAAATGGTCAACCTAAACAAATAATTTAATTGAATAGATATTTTGGTATTGAATGTCAATAATAATATTGAGAAAGTTTTCTTCTATAAAACAAACTTTCCAAAACCAATTCTTGATTTTATTGTTAGTTTTCATGCAGTGGAAGTCTCCCGAGGGCATCATCTACCCAAATGTTGATTATTGGCCTAAATTAACATTATAGAATATCACCTGAATAATCAAGAGAGTACTTATTTTTCACATTAGTGATTGTTTTATTCATGGTGAGATGAACTAGTAGAGCTAGTTATCAACAACTCATACATCCTTCCATAGGTAAAAAAGTATTTGGGGCAACATGCAGTGGTGACCAAACTTGTGTAGGGAATGATCAAATGATTTCATGTAAATCCATGGGTGCACCTCTACCATTTTTCATTGACATGACCACTATGAAATGAGAGGTTAAGAACCAAAATCAAATAGCCACATGCAAAATAACCCCTTTGTAAATAATACTGCTAGGAGTTCCACTTACCACTACTATGAAAATTTAAATAGTTTCACCCCAAGATCATGGGAAATGCAATGATCATATTGATTATAGGTTACCATCTTTACCTTAGTGTAATACATGTATCTATAAGACTTGGCTAGATGATCCACATATTCCATGAATTATAACACAATGCCACTGCTCTGATATCCAACTAGATGAATAGGAATTTTACATCACAATGATGGTTGACATGGCTGATGAATTATATGAAAAAGAAGAAGAGAAAGAGTTATTTAGAAATTATTTTTCACCATCTAGATTTAGAATCAGGTACCTAAATAATTATTAGTTGAGATACGACCTTGTCCTCTATTTATCATTATCGACATCATTTAAAAGGAGGCAAAATTGTAAAAAAGTACAAGAGGGATTATCCATGAAAGTATTTTTTGTATCTCCTCACAACCTCATTCATTTTATCCTCACCTTGAAATTCATTCAAGTTCCCTCACATGAAAAAATTAGATGCTATGATGTTACCTTGAACAAATAGTAGAATAAGTAGATACCACACTCCTGGTCATGTCTACACATTAGGAAGAAGTACCTATTCTAGTTTCTCCATCTTTTCCCCCAACACATGTCATACTAGTATAATGGTCTAAATGGGTCATTATTCTATCTAGTCAATAGAAAGAATAAGTGATGAGGACTAATATACAAGCATCTATTATTTATAGCTCCACTTTATAGTTTGAGGATCATATTAAAACTATGGAAGAAGTGGTTTTCAATGTGTAGACACAAAAATAACAATATGTTATGCATGAAGAAGCAGTAAGGGTAGCTTAATGATGCATTAGGTAGGAGGATAAATGCCATGCTAATGTTAAACATAAGAGAAAAGATAATGAATCCTATAAGGATTTACAATCATAGTAAGTGAAATCCTAATATGAAGTGTCCAAGATACCTACCAATCAATCATCATAAAAAGAAACTACACAAAAAAGGCCATAAGAAGATCTAATAGATCTAATTGAGGCCCAACACAACATGCATGCATCATCATATAAGACTACACAACCTTCAGTGTAGGCCATGTAAACTTGCACTGATAAGATAAAATTCACATTAAAAACACCCATCATAGCACCACTTTTAGATGCAAACATTGTGGAGGCTCCATAGCATCATGGGACAGATGTAGTTTCTCAAGTTTAAGGTACACCAATGAGACTTCAAAGTATTGAGACATTATATATCCCTGTATTATCCACCTGATGGGATATTTTTCCTTTCCCCCTTTTTCCCCTTTGACACATTTCAGCTAGTACCTTCTCAACTACGTTATCTATGGTTACTACCAATGACCAAATCATCTCTGGATGTTTCATAACTTTATCTAGCTAAGCAAATAGCAGGGGAATCTATTCTCTAGGAATCCATAACATATATTATGGCCTCTTCGAGAATAGGGTTGCATACCTAGGTGATAATAATGCTGAGCTTCTCTATCAAATCACCAATATGAATGCTCTAATTGAAGATACATGCCCTTCACTTTACAAATAGGTTGTTCATGATGGATCTCTTTTTTCTTCTAATAAACTTTCATTTCTAATTATATAACTTACTTAATATTGTCATAAAATTTAACATTTAGCCACTCTCACATCATAATGGCAAGTAATTAAAGTAGAAATAGGAGTCATGTGCAAGTTTCTTGAAGAATATTAGTTAGATATTATAGTTAGTCGACCAAGTTATGTAGTTGGTCCATTAGATGCTCAATTGGAAATAATAGTTGGATATGGTATGGATTAGTGCACAACTTAATTTTACCAGTGTGTCTACCTTGAAGGCCACTTTACAAGATCAATCTTATACTATCATAGGTTTGGACACTATATTACAAGTTTCTCTTTAGGCTTAAGACTCAGTTATTTAATGGTATCAAACATGGTAAAACCAAATGGTTTGCAACACATTTTTCAGGGTCTAAACATAATTTTATGTGAATAAACTCATGAATTGATATATGAACATCTCTAAAAATATATCTACTACTCATGCTACTTTATCTACTATAAAAGATAGTAACATTCACCAATTATTCTATCTAATATAAAAGACAGTGACATTCACCTATTATTCTACTCTCAAGATCCTTTATGGGAATTATTGCACAATTTTTAGGAGTTTTTGATCGCTTAACAATCCTATAAGACTGACTTGGATAATCGAGGTATTTCTTTAGAGCCATTGGTGGATGTTCCCCCATCAAAACCCCTAGTTATCTACAACAAAATTTGAAAAAGTAGGAGGCTATCACTGTAGGTTTGTCATAGCACCCTCTGCTAACATCATCCATGCCACCACCTTTTAACTAGTTCGACATAGGTGGGATAATTTTGAAATTTTGAAGTACAATTTTGCTTTAGGTTGGTTTATCTTACATCACACCACCAGGTTAGTTAAAAACTTATATGGGTAGCCTCTTGGTTTAGATTATCTATTGAAAACATGAAAGGGAAGTAGAATGGATTATTAATTAGTTGAAAACCCATGAGGGTAGCTAAATAGTGTACACTAAGGTGAAAATCAAGTTTCAACAACTTGTATGCTTTAAAATTTTTATGACTCCAACTTAACATTTATGCCTCCATGCTTTTGTGATGTTGTCTCAAGATAAGACAATAATTTAAGTTCATGAAAATGTTAGCAGGTGAATGTTATAACTTAACTTATTCATCAAGTGTAGTTTCCATATGGATAAAATTATGATTTATTATGATTTCATAATTGTTCTATGTTATTTAGTGATTAATATATGTTTATATTTTTAGCATTATAATAAAATGAGATATGGTTTGGCATGTGTTTATGATAAAGATGGATTTAAAATTTTATGCATGATAATGGATTATAGGCTATATATCCTTTCAATTTGTAATACAATTGGTTCAACTTCAACATAATTGATATTCTATGGCATCTTTATTTTTATCGTACTAAGAAAGATTTTAAAAGAGCTTTACACTTAGGTTATATGCATACATAATTATGATGATTATTTCCATCAATATGAATAATTATGATGTAGACTTAAATTGAATAATGAATCTATTTTCCCTATGTATTATTATATTAATTATTGAATTCTAATTATAATAGTGCATATTATGTTTGATTCATTCCTTTGAATCTTTGTTAGTATATGACTAGATCTATTAGTTACGAAAGTGTATCCTTAGGATTTAGATACCTATGATTTTAATATATACATGAAAACCTCTATTTGGTTATAAGTTAATATAGGTTTTCCTTATATCTCAAGGATATACCTGGTAATTAGCATGTTATAGTGAAACCCAAGAACCACTACTAAAAGTGACCCCCTATATCTTGAGAGTGATTCTACTTCATTGTCTAACATGAAAAATGTCAGCAGTGATGCAGAGTCATATTATAGCATTTGCAATGAGTTAGATGATACCAATTTATTTGAACCCAATACCATCTATACCATTATTATTGTGCCATATTATTTCCCTCTTTTCCTCCATCATCCCTAATTGATTGATTGGGACCAAAAAAACTCTTACATAACATTGGATGATTTTCAGAATGATGAGGAAATCTATGAATTTATAGACATTAGAGATAATTTACCACTTGGTGATCATAAATAGGTATTTACCATTAAAATGGACCCTAATACCTATTTTATAGAGAAAGTGAAATTCCTTGATCAAAAATAAAAATAAAAATAAAATCAAACATTGAGTTCCCAAAGTGAAAACCTCTTCGAGGTAATTTTAGACCATGGTAAAAGTAAATAAAAATATGATTCTCATGGTGAAAACCTATTTCAGGTGCTATTAGACAAGGAATTTCACCCTCTTTCAAATGAATCCTAGGTATCTTCTAGTTCTAGAACTTCATGCCACTCAAGATTTAGTTCAAAAGATCATAAAGATTTTGATTTGATAACTTAATATTTCCCCCATGCCTTTACCAAATGTTCATTAATAGACCTTGGGTATTTAGATTCTTCCTTCTTAGGTGAACTTGATGAGATAAATGAGCCACTAGATGAATACAAAGATTAATTTACTAGTTTGTTTACTATTTTCTCTGATGGTTCCACACTAATTATGGAGAACACCACTGAAGTCAATATTGGAACACATGTTGATAAAAAAATGGATCAAACTTGGAGCATCCCTCACTGAAGAGGAATATGAGATTCTTATTACCCTCCTTCAAGAGTTTGCTAATATTTTTTCATGGTGTTATTTAGATATGCAATCCTTGGATCCCATTTTAATTATACTTTGCCTTTTTTGTACACCTTAATTTTAAGCCAATAAATCAAAAGTTTGGAAAAATACACCCTCGCATAACTATTATTGTCAAGAAATAATTGGAAAAACTATTGGAGGTAGGGTGTGTCCATCCTTTTAATTACTCATAGTATATATCCAACATAATTCTAATCAACAATAAGTCATAAGGAATATAATTATGTACTAAATTCAAAGATATAAATAAATCATGCATAAAGGATGACTTCATTTTGTTGAACATTGATATGATTATAGTATCCTTGACAAGGTATGAGATGCTATTTCTTATAGATGTCTTTTAAAGATATAATAAGATTAAAATTACACTAGAAGACCAACATAAAATAGTGTTCACTACTCCATGGGGAAAGTTTTATTACCAAGTGATGCCATTTGGCCTCATGAATGTTAGTACCACATACCAACATGCCATGATGGCCATTTTCCATGACATGATGCATGATATTATTGAAGACTACATGGATGATATTTTGATAAAATCCAATACTAGAGTAAGACATCTAGACATATCATGAAGAATATTAGAGAGACTTTGTGAATACAAGGTCAACTTAACCCCCAAAAGTGCATCTTTAGTGTTACTTTAGGTAAATTTCTAGGTTTTATTATATCTCACTAGGGTATTGAATTTTATCCAACTAGGTTAAGTCAATTATAAAAATGCCTCCACCTTATAATCTCAAGTAGTTCTATATCCTATATGGAAAAATCCAGTCTATCAAAAGGTTTATTTCTTAGTTAACAGACATATGCCATCCCTTCACTCATATTTTCAATATGGGTTCCATTTTATCATAGAATGTTGATCATAAATAGGCATTTGAAAAATTAAAATAATATATATCAAATTCATGTATTCTAGCTATGCCTACACCTGGAAATTTGTTCCTTCTATACATCTTAACAACTAATTTTACCATGGGGGCACTCATGGCACGCCACAATGATTAGGGTAAAGAATGTACCATATACTATTTGAGCTACACATTATTTGTATACAAACATAATTATAGGTCAATTAATAAGTCTTATTTATCCATGGTGTTTAAAGCTCAAACTCTATGCCATTATATGCTAAAAAATAAGACCATTATCATTTGCACGGTGGACCCACTCAAATATCTACTTTCCAAGGTAGCCTTGACTACTTGTATGGATAAGTGGATCATGTTATTGAGAAAAATTAAGATTGAATATGTTTACCAAAAGGCCATTAAGGGGTAGGCACTTTCACATCAAAATGCTAAAGAACCCTTTTTAGATACCAAACTACTTATTTTCAATTTTCTTGATGAATCAATCATGACTTTGGATAACACTTCTTATATGCCTCAACACTGGAGCCTTTATTTTGATGGTTCCTATACTTATTATGGATTGAGAGTCAATATTCTCTTTATTACAATATAGGGGTATCTAATTCCCAATGCATTTCACATTGGTTTCACTTGTACCAACAATATTTTAGAATATGAAGCACTCATTACATGGATTTATCTAGTAGTACAATATAACATCAAGAATTTACATGTTCATAGAGACTCTCAACTGATTTTAACCAAGTTATAGAGTCATACTAGACCAAATATGACAACTATTCCTTACAAGAATATGGTGGACCATATTAAGTAGAGATTTAAATACATTCAATTTGAACATATTCCAAGAGCCAAAAATAGAAATTTTGATGTGATGGAAACAATTGGTTCCTTAATAGAAATTAAAGATCATGCTATAGTTTATCCATTCCTTATTGAACATCTATTAAGGTTGACTCATGAAAATTTTGAATCTAAAAGGTATGTGATATTGTTGGCCCTAGTTCACTTTCATACTCTGATATACATGCATACGTTCATGATAACATAATTCCTACCAACATTTCCCATACAAAACAAACAACCTTCATTCATACCACTTATTTTTATACCATTCTCACTATCAAAATCTATCATAGAGGATATCATATAACTCTACTTCACTTTTTAGATTTTATAGAGTGTATATTTTTGATTAAAAAAGTACATAGAGGGATTTATCAGTCTCATACTAGTGGCATGATCCTTACCAAGAAACTCTTACGTATAGGGTATTAGTCGACCACTATGGATGTTTATGTATGAACATATGCCAAAATGTGTGTGCAATATCAAAATCATACCAATCTCATTCATGCAGTAGCTCTTCTACTTTAGTCTATCACTACACCATGGCCATTTTCCATATGGGGACTTGAAATCATAGGTAAAATCAATCGTACTTCATGATAGGGACATAAGCATATCCTTAATACAACTGAACACTTTACTAATTAAGTTGAAGCCATTCCCCTCACTAATTTAATATGTAATAAGATATCTAATTTCAACCTCAATCATCTCATTTTATGCTTTGGCATTCCATATGATCTCATTTTTGATAATGACATATTTTTAAAAAATAAGGACATCAAAGCCCTCAGTGCCAAATACTAGATTAAATAACACATTTCCTCTATCTATTTTACCCAAATTACTAGCCAAGCCAAAGCATCTAATAAAACCATAGTCCAAATCCTAAAAAAATTTGTTAATGCTTTTATCCATGATTAGCATCAATAACTATTTCCCACCCTCTGGGCCTATTGTACCAATACTTGAACCACAACAGGAACCACAACATACTCCTTTGTTTATGTCATGAAACCTATTCTCCCTATAGATATTGTGTTACATTATTTGTGAATCTCATTGAATAATATCATTTATGAGGAAGAATATAGAATTTCTCACTATAATAATTAAAACTACTTGATGAAAACTGAGTAACTAATTTGAACAATATTTAGGCCTATCATAATAATTTGTGTTGTAGCTATAACAAACACATAAAGCATAGTCTTTAAACTTTTTGACTTATTCCTAAAGTAAAATCAGAATAATATCAACTCCACCCATTATAAGAAGGGAAAATTTGAGCCTAATTGGCTAGGTCCATTCATCATCACAAAAAATTATGAATTTGGAGCAGACATATTGGCCATGCCATATGGAGAAGAGATAGATGAGCCCATGAATATTATGCATCTCAAACATTTCTACACTTGATTTTATTTAAACCTTGATTTTATTAAAACATTATCAATAAGGGACCCTACTTGGGGACACAACCTAAAACCATTTTACTTGCATCCCATTTCCAATCAAGTTAGTTCATCTTGATCTTATTCCCTCATATTATTACCATTATTGATCTTGATTCTTTTTTATAGATATAATATATGATTCTAGCTACCATATTTTAGAGAAAGTTTTAAAGTAGAATACTTAGATTTGGTCACCAATAACACATCTAAGGTGAGTGGTATCTCAGAGTATATTACACATGATTTCACTATATGTTAGTCTTTAAAATGCATCTTTTAACTCTTGTTTAATCTTATACCATTCACTATGTTCATATGTCATTCCTATTTTCAACCCTACTATTGATTCATATCAATTTATGCTAGGGTTGAACCACATTAACTTAAGGTTCTTTTGGATAATGTAGGTAGTTCTCAATTTTTGAGGTCAACTCAGTAACCCCTATTCCATAATATCACCATTTTTCAAAAAATATAATCCATGCTTTCACCATTTTTCAAGCAACATAAGCCATGCTCTCACCATTTTTCAAGTAACATAAGCCATGATCTCACCATTTTGCCAGAAAATTAGGCCACTCTCTCATCATTTTGTGAGAAACCTAAGTCACTCTCTCACTATTTTGTCAGCAACCTAAGAAATGATCTCATCATTTTGAAATCAACCTAGGCCATGCTCTTTTCATTTCATGAGCAACCTAATCCATGCTCTCACCATTTTACAAATTAACCCATTCTACATCTTGTAATTCTCCATTAAGTTGAGATGCCAAAAACCCTAGAAAGTTTAAAATTGTTTGAAAAACCCTAAAATATTAAAAATTCTAAAACAACCTAAAAAACAAAAAGTTTTGAAAAATTACTGAACATTTACATGAGTGATATTAATCCACAAAATTTCTCCTTACTTTTTCATCCTATTTTCTAGTGTTATTTACCTCTATTCTAAATGGCATGGTTTACCATCTTATTAGATGGGAAGCCATTATCCAACCATGATCATTTCCATTTACCAATTCCATTTCCTAATCATGTTCACTCTCATTTTTGGAAAAACTACATCAGCTTAAGGTCCACACAAAGAATGTAGATAATGCTTTGATGCATGAAGCATCTCAGGTTTGCTCAACTAGTTTCATTAGCATTCTCAATTTCATTACCATTTACCTCAAAATGCTCTCTCCATTTTTTGAGTTTTCCTTTCCCTATTATTATATAATTAAATCTCATACTTATCATCAAATTTATTCTATTCCACATCCTTGGGAGAGCTACATTTGGCATGAAATCTAAAAGACAATGTATATAGTATGTACATACATGGGCATTCAAAGTTAGCTTGACCACCCCTTCCTTTTTCTTCTATTCCACCCATCCATCCATGTATCCATTTTATCCTTTTAGTTGTCCTCTAGAGATTAGGGGTAGAATACCCAAGAGTAATGCTTTAATTTCACACACACACAAATGATTTTCTAACCAATTATTTTATGGTGTGTATTTGTGTTGCTTATGATGATTATTTTTTATTGTTATTGGTGTTTTTTGAGCAATTGTATGTTGTGTTTTGCTTTTATTTCAGTTTGTGTTTGTTTGTTTCTTTGCATGTTTGTATGCTTCCCTATTTTAGTTATCACCTTGACTCAATCCATTGTGTTGGCATGCTCATCATCATGGTGCTTCCTATCACACGATTGCACTTGAGTCCATCCATTAACATATTGATAACATTATCATCATGGTTTCTATAATTGGTGCATTATTTTCAATTATCTATTGTTTTGGGGATCAGTCCTTACACACATTGTAGCCTGATCATCATGGCATTATATATAATAGTTCATAGTGTTTGGTATTATATCAAAAGTTAATATTTTGGAAGTCTAATCAATAATTTTTTTATCAAGATCTATCCTTGCATACTATCCTTAAACTAATTAATAAAATACACAATCTTAATTTCTCCCAATGAAAATCCAACCTACTAGGGAAAACCATTGAAACTAATCAACTATAAAATTCACCCTAATAGGGTATCTCTTTATGTCCATGATCGAACCCTCTCTACTGGGGCACATTATTATGATTAACTAGAACTTCCTTTTATGGGGCCATGTCCATCATTTATTTTATTCTGAATTCTTCCTCTCTTTTTTGAGTGTCTATCTATTTAAACTTATTCCCAAATCATCCTTTCAAGGTGGCATTTGTGGCTAATCAAGCACACTTTTGGGAATCAATCTAAGTGTACCAACTCATATAAAAGATAAGAGTAAAGACATCACTATTAAAGTATTATCAAGTTTATTATTAATGAATTTTTCTTTGTTTGAAAAGAAGTTATTGTGCTTAATGTCTCACAACACCTTCTCAAAAAGGGGAAAAATGTAAACACTTCATTTTAACCACTTTTGTGTCTAAACTATAACTTTCCATAACCATGTGAAAGTTTAATTATAAATCTTAAACTGGGCCTAATTTATCTACAAAAATACCAATTTAACCCAAAATCATAATAATACATCCCTACTTAGGGTAATGGATCATCTTGTATCATTAATATTATCTAGTAAATATAAATCAACCCTTTGCAAGTGTTTTCACAAGGAAATTATGTGAATACTTGATTGATAAATGGAAACATTACAAAATCCACCTTTATGCTAATTGTTAATTAATCCCACCTAACCAAGTCTAAGTATTCCTCTAATGGGAAAAACCATGGATTTGAATTATCTTATTTTCTTAACTTCAAAATTTGAATATTGCCTCATCTAAGGTGACATCATCATGAAAAGTGTGTAATAAAGGGAATGTTATTACATGTATTACATGTTACTTACACACTCAAGACATGTTCTTACACCCCTATTACACACTCAAGAAGACCAATGTCTACATTTTTATTTAATTGTGCCTTCCATACTAAAAAAGGCCTTAAATGGCCTCTCTTATAGACTATATGTGTGTAATCATGTACTTGATGATTTATTCCCAACCATCCATCTTTATATGAGATGAACGGTCCACAATAGTTTAAGAAATTTATAAATAGAACTATGACACCTCTAATTTCATCAAACTTCCTAATGTGAACTTACTCTACTAGATTATCCCAAGATGCTTCATCAACTCTCTCATGCGAAGCCAAATCTAAATCATGTATAGATAAGGATAAATTATATTAACATGAGGATTCAATCATTGACAAATACTTCTACATCTACAATATGAGCTTAAACTCTTTAGACCAATCTTTTATCAAATCGTCAAAGGAGGTAAAAAGCATGGTCATTTCTCTTCCAATTTGTATTTCTTATTTGTGGTCCATAGATCAACCTAGGGATTAGGCTTGATAAAGTATTTCTTCAAGTTGATTTGGATTTATATTCACTAAAATTTGAATAATATCTCTTATATTTCTCATCTTCAATTGATTAATCAACTAGAACCACCCTTTTTGTGTCCATCTCCATATTTTATTTCATTCTAACTTATTCCTCACTTTTTTGAGGGCCTATTTATTTCAACTTCTTCACTAATAATCCCATTGATGGACCATATAGGGATAATCAAGTTCTATTTGGGTCATCAATCTAACTGTAAAAACTCATATAAAAGAGAAGAGTGCATAATATTAGTTAGATAATATCTCTGAATTCTTAGGTGTAGTTGCTCATTTATTTTTGTTTTCTTGTGTGTAGCTCAAGAGTCCCATAATAATATGAATGGACTACTTGATACATGAAGTGATAAGTCACATTTTTGGATTTATAATGTTTGCTTTACTTCATTCTAATTTGAATCATGGAATCAATATTTCATTACCATTATTTTAATTTTATTTCCATCTTGTCATTGGTATCAGAGCAAGATTTTTCATTGGCCTAATTTCTTCTTCTCTCTATTATTATTCTAGTTGTATAGCTTGTATATTCTTGGTTTCATTCAATATTTTGTTTTCTCTATTCTTTGGTAATGTATTAGTCTTTAGGAAGGAATTTTGATTAAAGGAAGTCAAAATAACTATTTATTGATAGGTTTTTGAGGCATGGTAGACCCGAGTAAAGTGTAACAAATGTGGAGAAATATGTTTCACATTCTTGGAGTGCATTAGACTAACATCTAGCTGGGTAGAAGGCTAAACTTTAATTTTTTAATATTGATATCATTTTTTAAATTTTTTTAGTCACTTTTGTCTATTATTTAAATCTTTAGCTTATGTACTATTTGTACTAGCTGTGGGGAAGTTATCGACAAGGGGTTTTGAATATTGTTCAAAGTATTTTCACCTATTCATTCTTCCTATGTGAAAGTTATTTCACTACTACTTACATGGCTATTTGGAAAGTGATATAATGACAAACCATGATTTTTGGAGTGGATAACTAGATTTTGGATGGTGTACTATTTGAGTGGAGACATAAAGTGTTCCATGTGGCAACATGGCAACTACTTCTTTATATTTAAGCACTAAGGAAGCTTATTTTTTTAAGACTCGTTTCCAGTATTAGAAATTTTCCATATAGGAGAGGAGGTATATGTTTTTAATCTTTTTTTTTAAATGTCCTTTTTCAAAATTTGAAAATATTTAAATTTGAAGGCATTTAAAATTTGAGAATTTTTTCCAATTGCTTTGAGGCATGCTACTCTAAGTTAATTTGGGAAAATAAAAACAAAATTTTGCATTTCAAAGAGAAATAATGGGAGCTACTCTTTTTACCCATTCATGTATGTCAAAAAACATAAATCTAGAAATCAATAAAAACTAAGTATATTGATGTATGAGGTTTTTTATAAATTAGTATTAATGACAAAGTGAATCCTTTTCAATACCTTATGTTTATGGGAAAGGAGATCATTTTTTATTGTTAAATAACTAATTGGGATGAAACTCAAACTCATAACCATGTATTATATCAAATCCATTGTTGGCACTACCTTGACTGAAAAAGATAGTTGGCTAGAATGGTCTCGACAAGTGGAAACACACTCATATTCAATGATATATGGTTCAATATTTATGATGGGATAACATAACCAACTCAACCAATATGGAATATAAAGGACATACATGTATAAAAGTAGAAAAACTAGAAGGATTTGGCCTTGATGAGGGCATTTATGGACAAAAATGTGTTTCTTCATAAATTGGGGTGCAATACACCATGGGAAGCATATCAAAAACTGAAGGACCTATATGAATCTCATTCAAAGTTATAATTCATTTAGTTTCATTTGAAATTGTTTAACCTAGAGTTGAAATATAGTGATGTGATGATATTGGCTTGAGAAATACGTGAAATCAAACATGATTTTGAAGAAACAAGCGTCAAAATTGACATATACATGACCACATTCATAAAATATCTTCTTATAAAATATTCAACCTATTTAGAGTCTCTACAAGTAAGCAATCAATTGAAGACTCTCACATTTAACTAGTTGGCTGAAAATATGGCCGAAAGAGAAAAGGCATTTGGAAGGAAAACATAAATCACAATAGGTGAAAGTGTGTGTTATGTCAAAACAAACTCTTATAAAACATCAAACAAGGTCACGCATTCCAAAAATGAAGGTAATAATAATTATAAGAACAAGTACAAGGGAAAAAGTGGCAAAAAAGAAAATCATAGTGGTCAAAATAAAAAATAGAATGATAAATAAAACCTCTATTATGAATGGTATGATAGAAAAGGTAGCCATGATACTCATGAATGTAGGACTCCATGGGAAGAAAATTGAATCATACCATAAAAAGAAAGAGGAAAATTTAAAGAAATAGTCAAAAGAGTCAAACTCAGCCTAATTCACTAGTGAATGTGTGTTTTCTAGTATAGATGATGAAGCAAATAGTGTCTCAATCAGTTCTTCATGGTTTGATGTTTGGGTTCTTGATATTGGTTCCACTCAACATATGAATTTCCAAAAATACTTCTTTGAGGATTACATTGAAGAAAGTTGTGACTTAGTATACCTCACATATAGATCAAACCTATAACCATAGAGAAGAGGTATAATTTGACTCAAGTGTCCAAGGCTTCTAGATTACATACTTGAGAATGTTCTCTACCTTCCTCAACTAAAATGAAAATTGTTTTCCCTAGTTATCATAAGGTAATAAGGGCATTCCATTCTTTTGGATAATGGTGATGTCACTATTAGGAAAAAAGTCATAATGCAGTCATATTGATTGGAAATGAGGAAGGGAAACTAATCAAACTGAAGGGTGAGCCATCAAATTCAAGGAATTATGCTCATCTTATAGAATATGGAATCTATCCAAACATGTTGTGTCATGATCAATTTGGGAACACTCACTATAACAACATTTGTATATTTTAAAAGAATGGTGTTGTTGGCATGCCCATATTACCCAAAAATGAGATGAGAAGTGTGAAGCCTACATCTTGGCTAAACACATAAGAGAATCATTTTCAAAGTCATAGTGGAAAGTAGATAGAAAATTGTAGCTTATTCATCCAAACTTGTGTTCTCTTCCAATCCTCTCTGTTGGTGGCCATAAGTATTTCATGTTGTTCATTGATCACTACAGTAGAATGACATGGATATAATTTTGAAAAATAAATCAGAATATTTTGATAATTTCAAGAAGTTTTGAACAATGATTTAAATGAAGCACAAACCCACATCAAGACACTTAGGATAGATAATATTGGTGAATTCATATCAAATAAGTTTGAATCTTATCTTGAAAAAAATGGGATCAAACACCATCTCACAATTCCTCACACTCCACAAAAATGGAATAGTTGAAAGAATGAATAGAACTATGATGAATATGGTTCATTCAATGTTATTTTCAAAAGGGTTAAATCTATAGTTTTGGGTTGAAACAACTAAAATAATAGTAAAACTTTGTAGCATATCACCATTAATAGCTATTGAATCAAAGACTCCATATGAGATGTGGTGTGGTCATCTCACTTTAGTGTGAGATTTTCATATTTTTGGATCCACTTGCTATGCATTGATTCCAAGGAGAAGAGAAATAAATTAGACCATAAGAATTAAAAATACATCCATTTGGGATATTCTAATTCCTCCAAGGTATTCACGCTATATGACTAGAAAGCGAAGAATTTTTTTATCGTAAAAAAGTTGTCTTTTATGAGACTACAAAGGACAAAAATCATATTGATATGTAGCTGCGTCAACTAGATAAATATGCAAAGTTTGACGTATACAAGGAGAGTGATTTCAATGTTTTAGATAATGAGTGGGGGAGACAAAGTTGGGAATCTATTGATTTTCTATTGTCTCTTTTACATGAGCTTGATACTCCTCCTAAAGGAGAGAGTGAAACTTCATCAGATATTGAACAGGGGCCAATAGAACAAAGGGTAGATAGTGAAATAACTTAAAAGGATGACCTGGAGCACTTGTATCATAAAAAAAGATGCCTAAGTGGGTAAATCAAACAATAAAAGATGTGAGACCTGATGAATTTGGGAAAATATGTACTTGAAGTGCACATGAAATCTCATCTCAACTAGACAATTTTATTTATGAAATTTAGGACATGATTAAAATACTTACATTGGATGATTCTCAAGAGGAACTCAATTTTGTATTTGATTCAAAACCAACAAATTTCAAACAAGCTAAAAAGCTTTACTCTTGGAGAAAATAAATGAAATATGAGTATAATTCACTAGTGAAAAATGGGACTTGGAATCTAGTTGATCCACCATATGGTTATAAAATAACTGGCTGTAAATGGGTATATTATAACAAATTAAATTTAAATAGCTCACTTGACAAGCAAAAATCAAGGTTTTTATCAAAGGGGTATGCTCAAAAATAAATAATTAACTACAATGAAACCTTTGCACCTACAACAAAACAGACTACCATTTAGACCATGTTGGCTCTAATAGCTCACAATAGATGCAAAGTTTACCAAATTGATGTCAAAACTACATTTATAAATGAATACCTCAAGGAAAAAATGTACATGACACAACCTAATGGTTTTGTAGTAAAGGGATAAGAGCATAAAGTGTGCAAACTAGAAAAATCATTGTATGGTTTAAAACAAGCCCCTAGAGCATGGTACAAAAAACTAGCTAAGCACCTCATGAACATGCAATTAAAATGTTTTGAGTTTGAAGATACAACTCTTTTCATCAAAATATTTGACAAAATATTTATATTTTTCATGGTGTATGTTGATTATTTGCTTATCATAGGGAACAATGAATGGTACACTACAAAATTCAAATCAGAGTTGATGACAGGCTTTGAAATGATTGATTTGGGTTATCTTCATTACTATTTGGGTATTTAAGTGATTTAGAAACCACAGTATTTCTTCATCACTTAGTAGAATTACATTGGTGACATTTTGAGAAAGTTTAGAATGTAATATTTTAATCCTTTTATCACACCCATGAAACAAAATTTCAAATTGACATCTAAATATTCAACAAATTTGGTTAATGCCACTAAATATAGATAGCTCATTAGAGGTCTAATTTATGTGACTAACACTTAACCAGATATATCATATGAAGTTAGTGTCCTCTCAAGATTCATGTAACAACTTAGGGAGAGTCATTAGGTAGTAGTAAAAAGGGTCCTCATATATCTTAAAAGCACACAACATTTTGGGCTCAAATACTCTATGGTAGACGACTTCAAACTGGTTGGGTATTTAGATTCTGACTATGTTGGTTAATACTCTATGGTAGACTAGTTTTAACCAAGAATCTAGAGTATTAACCAACATAGTCAGAATCTAAATACTATGTTGGTTAATACTCTATGGTAGACGACTTCAAACTGGTCTACCATAGAGTATTGAAGAAATTGTTGGCACTAATTACCTTTTATATTTCCAAATAAAAACTATTATTCCAAAATTCATTAGAAAAATTGAGGTGGACTTTACATCTTCATGATCACCAACATAGTCTTGTCTATCATGATTATTTTTCATTATTCTTGGTTAATTTATTTGATCAACTAGTTTCTTTCTATTGTTTTTATTTCAATTTGTGTTTGATATTCTCTTTGCATGTTTATTTGTTTGCCTTTTTAATTATTGTTATGACTCAGTCCAATGTATTGGTAGGGTCATAATCATGGTGATTCCTATCATGAAATTGTACTTGAGTCCATATGTTGGCATATTGACAACATTATCATCATGGTTTATATCATTGGTGCATTATTTTCAATTGTCTATTAGATCAGGGGTTAGTCCTTACACACATTATGACTTGATCATCATGACATTATATATCATGGTGAATACCATTTGGTGATATATTAAAATTTAATATGTTGTAAGTTTGATCATAAATGTTTCCATAAGATCTTTTCTTATCTATTTTTCCACAACCAAGTCATCAATTACCTGATCTTCATTTCTCCCAATGAAAATCTACCTGTTGACTATTTTGACCACAAGCAAAAATAAGTCAACCCCATATATTGAAAAAAATTGATATAGGGGTATTATAATATATTATAGGGTGTGATGTGGTCCTTTTTATGTCATTTGATATGATATTAATGTTCATCATAGTCAAATTTAGTCCTAAGTCATTTCATATCACTATAAGGTCATATTTAAGCCATTAATGAAGGTTGTATAGTTTCCCTTGGTATAAAAGTGTTCAAAATTATTCCTCAAAATCCCTCATGTTATATTATTTTTATTCATGTTATTACTAACTCAAAAAAATTCAAGTATTAAGTCAAATCAAGAAAATAGTTAAAAAAGAGGAAGTTTTGGCAATTTTATGACCTATGCAAGTGTTGTGGCATGTGTGGAAAGTTTTGAAATGACTTTTTAGATTCCATAAGTTCACTTCCATGTTTTATCTACTTTTAAAGTCTCAAAATTGTCTTAAAACCATTATGCTCTTCCATCACTCTTCGTGGCATGGAATATTGGTCAACATGTTTTCTCATGGTATAGACAACAAGAGTTATTTCAGGTCAAATACCTTTGGGGAAAATTAATAAACTTATTAAACCTCCATTTAATGTTAGTATTTCAAATATTGGTTTCCCATGATTTATGAATTAATTATAATAATTTGAATACTCCTTTTTTCATGTTAATCCCCATACCCTATAGGTTTTCTCCTTATCTAGTATGGTCCGCACAAACCAATAGATAAAAGTGAATCTATAAGATGTGGAGAAATTTATCTCATAGTTTCCATATTTTATTAAATGTGTGGAGATGAGTTTATGATCCAAACATCTTAAGTTACAAGTTAAGATCACCAATGGAATTGTAGGCATGCTCATCAACTATGGAAGTTTTACATTCCTGTAGTGGGGTTTGAAGAAAAATTATGTTTATGTTTAAAGACTCTCATAAGTCATGAAAATCACCCTCTCATTCCAAACTCAGTCTCAAAACATAACATCAATAAGGTTGCAATCAAGAAAGGCTATCACAATCAACTTTCTACAAGTTTGTCATACATAGTCAAGTGGTAAGGAATCTCTCAAAGCCATAGTGGTCAAGCATAAGGTTTTAAAATCATTGAAGTAGCTCACAAGGTTTAAATATATCTTTGAGATATCCAATGGTAGTTTGAGATTGGTTGAGATAACCAATTATCTAACATAGTCATACAATTTTGCCTTATTTGATAATAGTGTACACCTATAAGAGATTAATCATGTTGAAATAAGGAATTTGACTTGTTTGAGGTCCTTAAAGGTTAAAAGGATCAATTTTAAGACTTTTTTTAGTTATAGGATTAGTCATAAGGCCATCCAATAGGCATATTATCCATGTTACACCTGTAATATCATGTGTCACACCTACATATGCACCTACAGGTCTCCACATAGGTCTAACAAGATTGGAGAGAAAGTTTTTGAGATATGTTAGAACCTTATTTAAGGTCTTGAAGTGTTTAAGATATCATGGTAATAATGGAGAAGCAATGAAATGATAAATAGACCTTTTATATCCCACCATAAGTTAAGGAGGTTATTTTAAGGATCCATTACCTTAAAAACTCTGAAAAAGGGCCTTGTCCATTGTTTTTACTATCATAGAATTGGGTGACATAAAGTATAGATAGATTTGAATTATCCTATCATTAAGACCTATCATAGGAGTGAGGTCTCAACCTAAGAGTGCAATTTTTTGGTCTCAATAACTTATGTAAAAGAGGTCTCCATTCTTTCCATTCTTACACTATAGAAGGTTAATGTTCTCTACAGTGTGTTGAATCTCAAGTGATCTCATAGTCCAAGGTAGTATGAAAGGAGCATGACCTTATGATAAGTGTCCTTATTGAGGTGATAATAGAACTAATAGATTAAGGAAAAGTTGAGGGAGTTTATATATAGGTTTCAACTCATATCACAACCTACATGACCTCTTTTTCCCAAGAAATTACACCTATAGGTTGGTCAAACAAGGGTGACATGTTATAGCTTGACAGTTGAGTGCTAATTTCAAGCTCTAGGCATGATAAGAGTATATTTCACCCATTAAATTATACAAAAGGATTTAAATAAAACCTAAACATGATATTTACTATGCATAACATCCTATAGGGACCCCTTGGTCACCAAAATGATCACCTACAATTAGAATGTGAATTGATAGGTGTTAAGTGTATGCAACTTGGAGATGGACTAGACCAATGGAAAGAAACAAGTTATAAATGAACTAAAGAAAATGTGAAATGAGTTTATAATTTTAATAATGTCTTAGGGAATAATTTTCAAGGTCTAGCATTAGTTGACATCTACAGGCACATCTCCCTTTTGAACAAACAACATGGTCGTAGTTGATTGCAAACTAGCCTAACCAAATGAAAGGTATACCTTAAAGAGTTTGGAAAAGTTTGGGATGATAAATTTTTTTGGAGTTCCTCAAAAATAGTAATTTCCATCACATGAAATTCTAAATATAATTAAACAAGCTAAAATCTCCAAGGTACACCTACAACCATATACATAAAATCTATACACAGTCATTATCTGAAAGTCTGCCTTGGAGTTTATGGTGTTTGTGGGTGCTAGAAACATGACCAAACCTAAAAATATTTTTAATAATTCACTAAATACCTATTAAATATATTCATCTCTTCATATTTCCTTGGACAATAGGGGAATTTCCCTCTATTCTATCTCAAATAGAGAGCACTCCTAAAAAAGTACACCCTACAAGCTTGGTGGGAGAAAGGTTAGCAGATGACTTGAGGACTATGTAAACATTATATAAGGGTTTAGGGAGTTTATTTAAACATTTAAAAACATGTAAAATTTCCAAAATCAAGATCAACCACTCAGAGGTGGTTGTGAGCAATGAAACACTAGTTTGACCTATTAGGCCTCGACTAGGCCTAGAGCCCTCAAGGGGGTACAATACCAGTTCTAGCACTAGATGAGTCCTCCAACATAATTGATGAATTTAATATTAATATATAAGGTTATTTTGAGCCTTTATTCTATAGGGTAGATCATAAATTGGTTGTTATTTAGCTTAAACCTTCTATAGAGTGCACAAAATGTAAAGAAGAGCTTGATATGCTAAGTTTGAAAGCTCATAATAGTAAAAATTAATAATATGGGAACCTTAAGAGTTATGATATGTTTTATAGGGTCCCAGAAAAGGTTATATTGTAATTTTCATGAGGATTGAATGTCAAACTTTTATGAATCATACTTAAGGGTTAAAACCACTCAAAACCATCCAAAACTCTTGATAATGACTCGATGGTGAATGAATTGATATAAATGAATCCAAGATAGATAATTTTGGTAATAAATTTATTTTTTTATTATATATTACTTCCCTATGTTCCTTCCCATCAAGTTGGCTTGCACCATATTTCTATGGATAGGGTACAAAACAAGTTTTTTAACAATTTTTGATGTTTAATAGGTAAAAAAGAGTTTCAAAGGATGAGGATCAATTATTTAGGACAAATAAGAGATAATAAAACTCAAAATATCCATTTATTTCTTTATAAAAACACATAAGTATCTCGTCTAGCTCCTTCACTTCAGGCAGTCCAAACTAACATAGTGAATCATAGATGATCACTAAGTGAGAAGGTGATAACTTCAATTAGGAGGAATTTTAAGGTATTATTAATGGATTTATGGATATTATTAATATTTAAATTTTTCATACCACCCAATTTATGGATTATATTGGAAAACTTAAGACCATCTTGGTGCCATGTGTGAAGGATGAGTGAAAGAAGGATGATAGTGACTGTAGGCAGTGAGAACACTTATCCAGAAGAAGATCAATGATTAGGTAAATATATAATTAATTTTAGGGATTTTTTTAACCCAATAATAATATTTAATATTTGAAAACTATCCCTATTCTTCCATGGAGTTCTCAAGAGAATCCAATGATTAAGACAGTTTTCAAGAAGCCAGCTGAGAGACCTTTACGCCAAGTTTAGGGAGTTTGATGATTATAAGGGAAATTTTTCAAAAGATAATTTGAATGGTATGTTTCATAATATATTATAATAAAAAATTAACTCTTTCTCTCAAATTTAAACCTATTCTTGTGACTCTTGAGCTTCATTATTATCTCTCCTTTCTCACATTCTATAATTACTAGCCATTTTAGCTCTTGTAGACTAATTCCACACCATGTATGTCAAATAACTACTAGTTTGATGTTGTAATTTTCATTTTAATAATATATAAAATATTTATTTTATTTCATAAAAATATTCTCTAATTATACAAAGTGATTTATGGTGAGGTATAGTGATAAACAACTATTCTTCTCTTCTCTGTGTCCTTTGATTTATGGTGAGGTATAGTGATAAACAACTATTCTTCTCTTCTCTGTGTCCTTTCATGTTTGGTGTAATAATTTATCATTATAATAATTAATATATATTTTATCTATTGTGTTTTGATACATTTAAGTGTTAAAGTGTATTTATAGTCTAAAATTTGACCTCTAGTCCACTTGCCTAGAGTTGTCTCATGCATATCACCTCTATATTGAAATACTAATGTTAGGATATTCTATGATATTGAAGCTAGTATTATAGGCCTTATTTCTTACTGTAATAATTATTATGATTTTGTACAAATCCTTATGGTGATTCACCCACTTATAATAGTTTATTTACATGCATATTTATGCCTCTTTTTCCACAAGTAATCAGTTTGCATAGGTGATAAGCACTTAAAGCTCAATTTAGGGAGTGAGCCCTTAAACCTAGAGGTTTACCTCTATTATAGGTAACCTATAGGCCTAGAGGTATTCCAATATTTCCCAAATATTATATTAGGATTAAAAAATCTCCTCTAGGGTTTGATATTTTTTGACAACACTACCTACTCAATATAATCATTGAGATTGATCAATGATCAAATTCACCCTACTAGGAAAAATCCTTGAGTCTATGATTAAATCTAATCTACTAGGGTAAATTATTGTGATTAACCACAACCATGCTTTTTGGGGCCATGTCTATCATTTATTTCATTTTTAATTATTCCTATCTTTTTTGAGGGTCTATCTATTTTAACTTAGAAAAAAGTCCCCTTGAGGGGGCATCCATGACTAATTGAGCACCTATTAGGACATTAATATGAGTTTACCAACTCATAGAAAAGAGAAGAAGACATCATTATTAAATAATTATAAAATTTATTCTTAATGTCTTTTTATTTATTTCAAAATACATTATTGTGCCTAGTGTCTCGCAACACCTTATGAAATAGGGAGAAAATGTAGACACTTAATTTTAACCACTTTCATGTATAAACTATAACTTTTTGCAATCAAATAGAAATTTAAATATAAATCTTCAACTAGACCTCATTTATCCACACAACTTCTAATTTAACCCAAAACTTTAATAATGCATCTCTAATTGTGGTAACGGATCATCTTGCATCATTAATATTTTCTAGTGTATCTTGAATTAAATCAACTCTTTGCAATTTTTTTCACAAGGAAATTAAGTGAATAATTTATTGATAAATATAAATATTTAAAAAGCCACCTTTCTTCTAATTGTTGATTAATCCCACTTAATACAACCTAAGTATTCCTTTAATGGTCAAATCCATGGATTTGAATTATCCTATTATCCTAAATTTAAAATTGGAATATTGCCTCATCTAAGGTGACATCATCCAATAAAGTGATCAAGAAAGGGAAGGTTATGACATGTCTTACATGTTACTTACACACTCAAGACAAGTTCTTACACACTCAAGGGGATAAATGACTTCACTTTTCTTCCAATGTGTCTTCCATACTCCAAAAAGGCCTTAAATGGCCTGTATTACACATTACATTTGTGTAATCATGGATTTTAGGATTTATTATCAACCCTCCACCTTCAGATGAGATGAACGGTGAAAAATAATTCAATAAATATAAATAGAACCCTCACACCTCTCATTTCATCAAGATTACTAATGATAACTTACTCTATTTGATTATTCCAAGAAGATTCATCAATTATCTCATGCCAATCCAAAGACAAATCATGTGTAGATAAGGAAAGATGATACTCACATGAGGATTCAATCATTGATAAAGATTTGTACATATAAAAGTTGAGCTCAATGTCTTTAGACTAGTTTTAAAATGAATCTTTAAGGGAGGTAAAAAGAATGGTCACTTATCTTCCAATTTGCATTTATTGTTTGTGGTCCATATCTCAACCTATGGATTAGGTTTGAGAAATTATGTTTTAAGGTTATTTTGGATTTTGGTTCACTAAAAATTGACTAATCTCTCTCGAATTCATGATCTACAATATTTTCTTCCATTTACTAGTTTTTCCTCAAAAAATGAATTTATTTTCACTTTAGGTCAATTATGTTATAACCCCATCAGGTTTAACTAGAATTAGGTAATTTTATTTATTTACCTCATTAACTAAAATTATATTTTTCTCAACTAAAGTTAAGTTACTTTATTTTTAACTAAATGCATCTAAATAATTCATAAATTTTATTTTTTTCATTTAGTTAATGATCAATTAATAAGAAAAATCTAAATTATGTAACCATATCATTACATATCCTAAATTTTTAGAATACAATCTTAGCTAACTGCTAAAATTTTACACTAGAATTTATACAAAAGACTTGCCAAATACTGAATGATAAAATGTAATAATAGTACAACTATATAGTGTCATACATCTGAATATCAATATAAATTTATATAACGTTCCATAGAACATATGAGTATCCATGAACTCACCAATACCCAGTAAGTAATCATGATTAAAAGTATTTATTAGTTGACTACTAGAAGGGAGGGAGAGCATCATTAGAGTGTTTTTCCAAACCAACTACAAACCATATAACATAATCACCCAACTAGGGAATGAACCTACATGAGTGAGCATTTGACAATGGTGTAGGTATGATAAGCTAATGTTAGGAACCCATGTCCTACCTTTCTCTTTGCATTATTAGTATAGTAGTCATTATGGATGCATATGATTTGTATGTCATCCTTGTAACACATTTGTATTATTTCACATGCATGGGAAGAAATAGTTGTTAGAATAGAATTAGTATATAAGTGTTAAGGTCCAATGAAGGCATCCATGAATTGTATTGAATTGAGCTTATTCAGAGGAAGTTACCCCCTTGAAGAGGCCAAATTTTTTGTGATTCAGCCATTATAATTTAGTTATGTTTATTTTAGTTAATATATTGCTGATTTTCATAGTTTATTTCATGTATTTGTAATTATCTGCTAACTTGTTCAGGAAAGATCCTCACATTTGGTATCAAAGCACTTTCCAGGGCCAAATTCTTTTATGATAACCACCATATGTTCTCACCTTTATATAATAGTAAATTAGTGATAAAATGTGGTAACATATCCTTTTTTATCCCTATTGTGCCATAACCTAGATCTTTTATTTTTTTTGGCAACAGGTCATCATCACTATAAGTATTAATAGTTTTTTGCTTGGTTACATTATGGTTTTTCTAGTACAAATCATATCATATATTTTAGATTAGGGTAAAAACCTATCTACATAAATGTGGGAAGTGCTTGGGCATAATACCTAAAACACATTATGAGGAGTATCATAGGAACCTCAAAGTAGCTGGCCCATTGACAGGACCTGCTAGTGAAAATGACAATGATCCCATCTTAATTAACTAGTTCCCACCAATGAGGAAACCAAGATCTATCATTTAGGGGTAATCTATGGATAGAAATGTTTTGGGAGTGATACTCATTTAGACAACATTGGTGTCTAGAGAGATTTATAAAAACCTTTAGGCACCCATTCAAACTTGGGGCCCATCTCCATCCTATCAGTGTTAAAATACTATTGATAGAGTATCAAAATACTAGTAGAGGACTTGTCATTATAATTTTTTTCATTTTTTTACATATATATCCATCTATAGCCTCATTTCTTCTCAAAATTTATTGGGACACCTAAAATTCCATTCTACACATTTTCTTCCTTGAAGTCCCATATCCCGATTTCACTTCTAATTCCCATAAATCTCATTTTTCCCTTTTTTCAAGTTTTGACATATCTCCTTTAGTTTTTGTTCATTTTCCTCAAATTTTCCATAGTGTTAATCCCCATTTTCTGATCCTTTGTCTATTTTCGATAATTTTTTTAGTTTTTTTATAATCATACTTAGATTGTGTAAAAAAACTATTAAAAGTACCTTTACCCCTTCTAATTTATAGTTTTCCTATCCATTGTATATATATATATATATATATATATATATATATATATATATATATATATATATATATATATATATATATATATAAATAATAGGTTATGGTAACCACCTATGCAGGCACCAAATCATGGAAGCAGAAATCATGGCCTTGAAGGCCGAAGTCACTAAGTTAACCAATATGATGCATGGACTGAATCAATAGAGTGGCCTTTTGTTCAACAAATTATAGGAGTCTTCTTCCAATATTTATTTCTCTTCCACCCACACATCACATGGGACCAAATTGGACTTTTTGAGGTTCAATGGTATAGATCTTATAGGATTAATTTATCACATAGGGTAATATTTCAACCTTCACAATTCTTATCCCATCAACAAAGTCCCTATTACTTCCTTTCACTTGGAAAAAGAGGAACTCCAATGTTACCATTGGTATATAAAATCAAATGATGAACCTAATTAGACAAATTTTGTACCCCTACTTTTGGGTAGGTTTGGTCTCTTAGCATTCAAGGATTTTATGGGCTCATCAAACTTTGTCAAATAGGCATTGTTCATGATTATCAAATTGAATTTGAGAATTGGCTAATCACATTGAAGGGTTATTAGATGACTCCTTCAAGAGTTTTTTTATTAGTGGCCTCAAAGAGCCCATCTAATTTGAGGTCAAAATGTTCCAACCTCACACCATGATGGAAACCTCAGGTGTCATAAATCTCATTGAATACAAAATCACCTCCCAAAATTGCACTTCTAATTGGGCACCATCCAAACCCTTTTTCCAATAGCCCAACACTAGGATAACCCCCATAATATGGCTCATAATAGATGAAATGCATGCACATCATAAAAAAGGGATTTGTCATAATTGTGATGATAAATAGGTTCTAAGGCACAAATGTGTAGAGAAAAAATTATACCTACTAGATGTTGATTCTCCACCATATACCAAATATTATGAGGATAACACTAAGGAGATTGTATAGGAATTTTTTTATTCTATCCACTCATATTAATCTCCTAAAATATCCATACATGCTTTGGTGGGAGTCACTACACCCCAAATAATGTGTATCCAAGGTTATTTTAAGAAGTAATTCCTCACCATCCTTATTAACTCTAGTAGCACTCACAACTTCATCAACTATCAAGTAGCTAAGGAAGAATATTGTTTTATCCACCCTTATTATAGTTTTGAGGTCATGATTGATAATGGAGACACATTTCCTTGAAAGGGAAAGTGTTATAATGTTCATATTTCAGTGGCTGACTATAACCTCTAGGACATTGTCACTTTATATTTAGGTGGATGTGATGTTATTCTTAGTGACCAATGGTTATGAACCCTTGAACCCATAATTTGGGATTTTTGTAAGCTATAGATATAGTTCTTAGAGAATGGATAGAAATACACCCTAAAAGGCCTTCTTCCTATCTCCACAATCATCATTATCTCTCACCACATGGATAAAATTCTCAAATGGGGATCCCATGATGTAATTACTCAACTCTTTTCTCTTCACATTATTTCACCATTGGAATCTTACCCACCTTTAAACTTTCATAACCTTTTTTAATCAAAAAATGCCATGTTTTTGAAGAACCCATAAGATTACCTCCTCACCGACCTCAAGACCATCATATCCCACTACATCCTAAAAGTTCACTTCCTAAAATTTAGCTCTAATGATACCCATTTCATAAAAATATTGAGAATGAAAAGATCATCCATGATCTCTTATAGGCTAAGGTCATTCAACCCAACACTAGTCTGTATCCTTCACCAGTCTTGCTTGTTCATAATAAGGATGGCTCTTGGTGCCTCTTCATTGATTATCAGGATTTGAAAAAACTAACCATCAAGGATAAGTTTCCCATTCCCTTCATCGATTAACTATTTGATGAACTCCATAGTGCACATTTTTTCTCTGAATTGGACCAACACTATGGGTATCACCAAATTCATCTTCATGATGTTGACATTCCCAAGATATCCTTTCACACACATGATGGACACTATGAGTTCCTTGTCATACCATTTGGGATTACTAATGCCCCATTCACATTCCAAAGTTTGATGAACCAAGTATTCTACCCCTTCTTGAGGACGTTTATATTGGTCTTCTTTGATGACATTCACATCTATAATCCTACATGGGAGGATCACCTCCACCACCTCAACACCACCTTAGGAGTTCTTGATGTCAACCACCTATGTGCCAAACATTCCAAGTGTTATTTTAGGAAAATATAGGTTAAGTATCTGATACATATTATTTAATTTGATTGTTTTCATGTCAACCCCACAAAAATTTTAGCTATGAAAAATTAGCCACAACCAAAGATGCTCAAAAGCTTACATGGATTTCATGGTATGATAGGGTACAACCAAGAATTTGTCAAGTATTATGGAAAAATGGTAGTTAAATTGATATATATTATCAATAAAGATGCATTTGTATAGATTATCACATATACCCAAGAATTTTACCACCTTAAAGATGCCATGTGCAACACATCAGTCTTGGTCATGCCTGATTTCTCCAAGACATTTATGCTTGAGTGTGATACATGTGGAACAAGTCTTGGTGAGATACTTATACAAGAAGGTCACCGCATCACCTTCACCATCAAGGCCCTCACATGACATAATTTGGTATATTCCACATATGATAAAGAGATGATGGTTATCCTCCATGTAGTTCACAAATGACATTCATATTTGATTGGTTGACACTTCTACATCAAAACTAACCATCAAAGCCTCAAATATTTTGTAGAACAATTGGTATCTTTCCCAAATCAATAAAAATGGGTTTCTAAACTCATGGGATATGATTATGAAATTAAATACAAAAAAGGTAAGGAAAATTTGGTGGATAATGCTCTCTCTCACCAATTTGAAGACCTAGTGCACCTCTATGTAGTCTCTCTTCCCATTTTCACTGGGCTCTATGATCTTAAAAATAAGTGGTATAATGATAGACCAACATAAAAACTCATTATTCAACTATCTGCTAATCCATATGTTAAAACCCACTATACTTTGGATGCTCACACATTGAAATATAAAGGTTTCCTTTTGTTATCAACAAGATCCAAGTTGATAGACCCAATTTTATAAGAGATATATGCTTCCCCTTTCATTGGTCATTCTAGGTTTCTAAAAGAATATGAATGAGTTTTCCATAATTTATTTTTTACATGCCTCAAGTAGGATATCAAAAAATTTGTTGTTGAATGTGATATTTTCTAGTACACTAAAGGGGAAATAGTTGCCTCACCTAGTCTAATCTAACCACTTCCAATTCCCACACATATTTGGACTAATATTTCTATGGATTTTATTAATAGCCTTCCTAAATATAGTTGAAAATTAGTGATTTTCATCATAGTGGATTACCTTTACAAATATGATTATTTTTTCACTTTGGCCCATCCCTACACAACTTCCATCATTGCTCAAAAATTTCTTGATCACATATTCTAACTCCATGGTGTTCATACCTTTATTGTCTTAGGTCATGATTCTAACTTCACAAGCCATTTTGGCAAGAAATCTTCAAGCATTTTAGTACACAATTAAAAATGAGTTTGGTATATCATCCATAGATCAATGGCTAGATCAAAATCATAAATAAATGTCTAGAAACCTATCTTTGTTATTTTTTCACAAAGTAGAAAAATCAGTGGGTTAAATTGTTACCTATTTTAGAATGGTGGTACAATACCTCCTACCACACCTCTATTAAAATGACTCCATATGAAGTGGTTTACAGTCAAGCACCCCCACCACTCCTCTCATATACACCTAGTAGTTCACCAGTTTAGGAAGTTAACACTACTTTCCATCAATAAAATTAAATTATCAATGCCTTATGGGACAATCTCCATTTGGAAAAAAATTGTATGAAGTAGTAAGATGATCAACACTACTCCGAGTGCACCTTTCAACTTGGTGATATGTTTTTTATTCATCTACTTCCATACAAACACTCATCCTTGAAATAAACAAAGGTTTAAAAAGATTGCCCCTAAGTTTTATGGGTCATATAAGTCTCTATAGTAGATTGGGTCTATTGCTTAGAAGTTGAAACTTCCACCTTCCTCCCATATTCACCCAATCTTTCATGTCTCCTATTTGAAGAAAGTTCTTGAAACTAACATTAGAGTGAAAATAGTTTTACCAAAAATTGATAATGAAGATTCCCTTCTTATTAAACCAGAAGCACTCTTAGACCAACAAACACACCAAATTTGTTCCCACTCCATCATAAAAGTCTTAATCTAGTGGCATGGCATGCAACCTAAAGATACCACATGTGAACCACTATTCCAAATTCAAAAATGCTTCCTACATTTGAAGCTTTGAGGATAAATCTTTTTCCAAGAGGGCGGGGATGTTATGAAACCATGTCCTACATTTATATTTGAATTATTAGTGTAGTAGTTTTTATGGATGTATATGCTTTGTAAGTAATCCCTAGAGCACATTTATATTATCTCAGATGCATGGGAATAAATAATTATTAGAATAGAATTAGTATTTAAGTGTGAAGGCATAGTGAAGGTATCCATAAATTGTATATAATTGATCTTGATCAAAGGAGGATGCCCCTCGAAGAGGCCAGTGATTCTATGATTTGGCCATTATAATTCAGTTATATTTATCTGAGTTAATATATTATTGATTTTTATAGTTTATTTTTTGTATTTGTAATTATTTACTAACTTGTTTAAGAAGGATCATTAGATCTAACTAGAACCTATTATAGTCATATAAAATGAAAAAATTGGTAACTTGAGCATGGCTAATGCACCCAACCCTTAGGTCCCTTTTGATTGCTTTCATGACCCTCTTAATCTTATTTTCACTGATTCCTAGTCATTCATAGCCTTCTATACTTGATCCGAGCTCATCTAGACGACTCTTTCCAAGAAAATAAATCCCTCCAAGTGTCGTCCACTTAGGATAGTAGCACCACACTTGGACTGTAGAATCAATGCCACTCCTATCCACTTTTGTTGTTATTTTCCAAGTCCATTTTTGGCCCTAATGGTCAATTTATTCTAGTTCCCCATCCTTATCCTTGTCAACCTAATGTAAGTACATTCAAACCATTACCAATAGATACCTATAAAATCTCATTTAAAGATCATTTGGAAAGGGTTGGAAATTATCACTAAGCAAGAAAGAATACAAATATGACTACTCAAGCAATCTTCCCTATTCTCTGCATATAGCTAGCCAACACACTTAGAATCTCATTCAAATCCTTAAAATAGTCTTTATCCACATTAAGCCCATCTAGTTTAGTACTTTTCACTTTCATATACACAATTTCATAAAGCACATCAAGTGGGAGAACTACATATGGCTTGATCCTTCTTCAGAGTATTGGTATATAGGCAATGTGCCCACACATGGGGTGTGAAGCACGTCTAGTGCATCTTACACACACTAATCCCCCCTCTTTCTCAAAATTTGTCAAATCACAAATAAAGATAGGGTTTTAATAAATAATCTACTCTATAGGGACGATATAGACTTCTAACTATTTAAACTTCATAGACAAGGTCACATAGACATAGTGAACAAAACCCAAAAAACTCAAATCCTTAAGACAATAGTGACAGAGGTGGACTATAGTGTTGGTGACACTACTATCTAGTTATGACACTCTTGTCCAATCACAAAATGAAGTTTATATATTATTTTTTGATATTGTCTCAATCTTGCATAGTGAATTCTAGCTTTTGTCTCAGTTGAATCAATCAGTTTCTAGCTAAGTTTTGTTTTCTTTTTGTTATTACTATTTTTAAAAAAGTTTGAATTGTAATTAATTTACATAAATTAGTAGCTTAATTATTGTCTATTTATTTACTAATTTTACTATTCATAACCTTTAACTAAATTAGGAATAATACCCCAATATTCCCATAAATTATTAAATCATTTGGTGAACTTGACTTACTTCGTTTGCATATAAAAACCCTAAAAACCCTAGGGTAATTTTCCTACTAATTTTTCATATATTTTTTTGATTTTTTACTTTCCTAATAAAATCATAAATTAGAATTATATTTTTCTAAAATTTCATAGTAATTTAAAAATATTTTTCTTTCAAACCCTAGTTGCCCACACTAGGTCCCAATAATTTTCTAATAATTTTCTAAATTTTTACTAGTATATTTAAATCAAAAAATCTATTCAACTTTAAAAATTAAATAATAATTTTTGAACACATTTATTTTTCAAAACCCTAGTGGCATCTACCAGGTCTCTTTAAATCATAAATATTCCAATAATTTTGTGATTTTTTACCTGCATATATAACTCAAAAATTCACTTTCAATTTCAATTTTTCATAGTAAATTGCTCAAATAATCATCTTTAAAACCGTAGTTGCATACACAAGGTTCTACTAATTTTGATATATCACTTTACATTCCAATCATATTTCAAAAATGAATCTCACTTATTTACAAATTTTTCTTAAATTTCTTGCAAATAATAAGGAGACCATCATGGGTCCTATCATGTACATGAATGAGAAAGTTTATAATATGTTAATACAAAGATTTATTCTTTTAATTTCATGCTTATGTTTCATAAAGGGATGACATTACAAAATTTATTGCTAAACATGCAAGAGATTTCAATATTTCTTTTGCATACTCTCTCTCTCTCTCTCTCTCTCTCTCTCTCTCTCATGTGAAATAATTTCCAACTCTATTTTTCTAAACATGTTATAAATATTATGTTACAAGTCAAAGATATCTATGTATTAATGTACAATTCCATGCTCTCTACCCTTTGCTTTCTATCACTTGTATGAAAAAAATTTCAAGTTTATCTTTCCACACATATTAGACATATCATAGCACATGCAAAATTTCTATATGCATTAGTGCATAATTTCATGCTCTCTATCCCTTGTTTGCTCTCTCTCATGTGGAATATTCTTTATAATCATATTTATATACAACTTATAACTCCACTTATATGCATTTCATCTCATACACATGTTTTCTACCTAGATATACCTAATTCCTTGGCTACATGGTTTTTACATAAGATAACAACCACTTGTCCAATTTCAATGTCCTATCTTATACATAGGAAACAATCTCCTTCTCCTCCTCTCCCCTAAGAGGGTGATAACTACTTTCCCTCTAACCAAGTCCATGATATGACCCCTCTAAAAGGTGAGTCAGCCCATACTATTTTTCCTAATGCATACATATAGTCTATAGCTTCTTTAAAACCTCTTGAACATATGTGCTTACATGTTCAATCAAAAGTAACTAGGGTTTGTACTTGTGAGACTCTAAGGGATCAAAACACCAGTATGAGAAAGTTAATTTTATATTTACAAATGCAAAATTAGATATTACATAAAATTATCACAACATTGGAAAATCATATTATAATATAAAAGCCTCAAAGGTAGCCTAGTGTCAATCATGTATATGCACCTTCACCTAGTCAATTAGTTGCAAGAAATGTTACATATCAAAACAATAAATCACAAGAAAGTAACTCTACATCTAGTAATTTTTAAAAAAAAAAGAAGATAAAATAAGAGTTCAAGTGAGGTACTAAGGGTAATGATTAAATCCAAGTTGATCAAACTACCTCCTCTACATCCAGTGAGAAGATCCAGATATTATTGTGCATATCATAGAATGCATGGGCATCACATATATTCATGTTTGGAATAGAAACAAAATATACAATAGATAATTACTAATGAGGACCCTATACAAGGTAAATTAGTCAAGCAATCCACAATGACACAAGAACACATTCACAAAGGGTCAAATTTATAAATAGTACAAAAGTGGTTACCAAAGCATATCTCAGAACCACAAAAGGATCAAAAATTAAACTCATATCAAGAAATAGTACCAAATTCATAGGTAAAACATGAAAAATATGTAAATATACCTCTCTAAAATGAGGATCAACTTTCAAATCAATGTGTATTTGGTCAAAAATATCTACAACAATTTGATTATGAAGGTTAAGGGTTGGGAAAGCAAGCTCAAGGCATCACTACTCTTATTTTAGCAGTTGATAATGCTTGTCACCCAAGTTTGGGATTTATTGAAGATCCTATGGAAAATCATTCATAGACAAAATTTATCAAAGGAAAAGATCTAGATAAAATAAAATTTAACACTAACATTCCATTGGTTCAAAATCAAGATGATAATGATGAGTGGAACAATACAAGTTATTATGATTTACAAGATACTAATAATGAAGATGAATATTTAGATTCATATTCACATCCATTCAATTATACTTCAAAACCATGCGTAATTCCTTTGTTTGATATAGGATACCATGATAGGGAGTTTCCCATGACACTCATTGATTAATATCATTACTTCTCAGTATTCCTTTTACATAGTTTCTTAGTTTTCTTGGACATAATTTTTAGCTTGATTGTACATAGCTTCTCTTCAATTTATTGTACATAGTCTCCTAATGATTTATTATACATAGATTATATCAAAAATTAAAAAACATTCAAATATTCTAAAATACAAAAACATATAAATAACTCAACAACACCAAAAATATTTCAACTGTATGCATTATCCATGCTTAAATTGCTACTACTATTCCAAACTTATATTTGTTTTTATATGTTTATTGTTTGTTAATTTATCTACATTACCATACTTCACTTGATATTATTTTGATGTGTACAGTGACATATAGCTCTATGATTACTTCACTCTACCCATTGAGGGGGCATCGTTCTTCTACATGGAGATACACATCAATATACATACCCACTTGGGGCATCTACTACATGACTACACCATCCAGGTAATGTCATTCCTACACCATACACTCTAGTTATCATGTTGATGTGCATTACTTATTAGCTCACATAGATTACTTTATAGATACTCACTAGTATATAACACTTGTGTATTTATTATCATATAACTAGTCTTTTACTAATATATCTTGCATACTTTCCCTCTTGATTTGATTAGTTAGATGTGATTGTCCTTCTGATTCCTTACATGCTTTCTTTTCTTGCATAGCGTAGCTAGATTTTTTGCATTTTTTAATTATTATTTGTCTCATGTATGTGACTTCAAAAATTTGACAATGTCCTATGTTTATATTCATGTGTGCGCCTTAGGACATTTTCCAATGTCCTTTGCCTATATTCCTCTATATGATTATGGCTTCCACACCAGTTTTATTTGTTTAAATTGTATGTTAATGTGGCATTTAAACATGCCTTATATGCTTGCTTTCTAGTTTGACTAACATGGGCCCATGCCTCTTGTTCACTTGGCCCCTTGGCCACCCTTGCACAATTATTTATTCTTGCCTTGTGTGCTTGTTGCGTGTTTGCTTCTCATTATTTGCAATTCCATGATTCACATCATGCATTATCTTACTTTCTTGGATGCCATGATGGACAACATGTTACATCCCTCTAACTAATAACTAATAACTAACAATTAACCATACTTTAATTTCTAGTTTATACATTGTATAATTTATTATATTGTTATATCTTTAGGCATACCCCTGTTGATCTAACAATCTCTCAATATAAATCATGTTATATCTTGGGATATCTTACCAATTATCATTGTTATACCATGTATCTTTATAGCATAACACACTTATAAGGACATTTCTTTTTAGGGTAATGATTATAGGGTCTTCATTCCTACCCTCAAAATAAGGGGAAATAAATAGGCATTTTGTAATAGAGATCAAAGCTCATACTGGTCAAAATAATATTTTTCAAAACACCTATAACTACAACAAGACATCAAACTAGTTAGAATAGAACATGTAGATAGTTAAGAATCTAAAACAATTACCAAATTTGGATTTAGACAATAGTTCCCAACTTGGACAATAGTGTCGGTGCCACTAGTGTCTATTTTTAGTGCTCTTATCCAAATAGTATAAAAACTAGATTTTTTAAAAATAGATAGAAAGGTAAGTTTAGTTACAAGTTTAGCAGATACAATTTAGACTAGATGTAATAGTTTTATTACAATTTTTCTCAGAAAATATATATATATATATATATATATATATATATATATATATATATATATATATATATATATATGTATATATTATATATATATATAGGGGAATCATGCATGGAATGATGGATCTCACTTTTATTTTTAGATACAATAGTTGATATAACTTCTAGATCAAAATACATGCTTTATACACCAATGATTGGGG